>UYYG01001154.1:1806541-2408722 GCA_900625125.1 Dracunculus medinensis
TTTAAAATTGTTCTTTGAAGAAGTGTGATTCTTCAATATGGACTTAGACGGTGGAAAAAGGAATGGCTTCTATTGCTATTAACAATGGAGTCGGACCGAACAGCTTGGAGAGTCTTACCCTTGTAGCCAGCGGAAACAGCCTAACCAGTAATGGTGAGAGCTGTTAGAAATAGTAGTAGTAGTTTTGTGCATTGCAGCTAGATAGATGTGAACTTTCGATTTTATTATCGGTTTCGCGACAATTCCCCAAAGGTTTGGCATAAAGAAAGAAAGAAGCATTTCGAACATCTTTCTTTTTCTTTTTCGGCCATTTTTTTTCGACAGCAATAATTTGTTCAAACATGTCTGAATATGAGCTATTCACCGGGGAATTGTATTGTTCATTTAAGTTTGTACTAGTGACGCTAACGAAGTTTGACGTTACAATAAAAATTGAAATTAAACGCAAAAATGAGGAAAAAAACTTCAAATAAAGTATGCTTCAATATAGAGTGATTGAAATACCACATGAACATGTGATGATTCTTCCATCAGAGGACAACGCCTCTAATTCTTGAAGGCGCAATATTTCTGATTGTTCATTCTTGTATAAAACGCGTATTCATTTTGGTATATGTAAATGACGATTTTCGGCCAGTTTAGGGGAGTTTAAGGGTCATTTTAAAACATGCGATAAAATCTTTCGAATACAGGAAATACAGGGAAGGGTGTTATCGAGTTTTCTCATATCTTTTGGTTGTAATCTTTTAGAATAGACAATAAAGCATTGCATAGTAGACTGAAGTTTCAGATTTTTTTGTAAATTGCGAAATTATTTTTGAATACAAATGGTACGAAGCCTTGTGTGAATAGTACGAAATTATCTGCCATTGTTATTAGTTGATCATATATATGCATGATGATCCTGTGCCTTTATTCTGCTGTAGTTATCTGCACATTATTTGGTATCGGTTCTTCATAAGTTTGAGCCAGAATAGCGGCGTCATGGCTGTATTTATCTGTGATATTTTCCTCTGAATTGGCTTGTATATCTTTTGAGTACCGCAAGATGTATCCATAATCCAATCTGTCGCTTAGTTGAACATTTTGAGAGATGAATAAATGCTTTAAAATATTCCAGTCTGTACAGTCATTATTTCGATTCCCTACACATACTTCTACTTACGTTGGTAAAACGCCTTATTAAGCGGAATGATCTTTGAAACATCATGTAGCATGGTTTTCGAAAGTGTTATTGAATTTTTCAAATTGAAAATAGCTATAAAATCAATAAAGTAAGTAAGTGACCATAGGCTGGAAGCGATGTCCCAACTCATTTTTTCGGCGTGAGTTGTTCTAAATCCAATTTGGCTATAATGCTTAGTAAGTCAGGGAAAGGGAGATTTTCCCAGGATATCTGATGAGCTGATTCATTGATAGTTGTCATAATATGTCCTACCAACAGCCTTTTTTTCGAATTCGAAGCAATATTGCTTGGTTCCAATTATATCTTTTTTTTCCATGTTGTGAATACATCCTGTGAAGATGAGAACCTTGCAAAGAAAATTGGACGCTGTTTGAAAGGTTTAGTCGAGAGCATATCTTTTCCGAGAGTTTTATTGCCTTAAATTTCCGATTATTTGCAAATTTTCTTATTTTATGGTTCACAGCACAGCATACAATCGTATAGCTCGAAGAGTCGAAAATCGATTATATGAGTTGATATGTTGTATCATCCTCAAATTTTGCATCAAAGATCTCCATTTTGAGAAGTCTTCTAGAGCGCTAATAGACATGAGTTACCATTATTTCGAATCATTTCTTGATTTTGCCTATCGCTATTTTTGAGCAGCTTTCTTCATATTCAGGACTATATGTCGCCATAGCAGTGGTTTTTGTCGCTGTTTTTGCCTTGAAAATGTGTGATAATAACTTTAGTTTTTTTATAATTGTTTTAACCAGAAATAAATCATTGTTTTTCAGTCTGATTGAATTTTTTTAAACATTAGCATAATTTTTCAGTTTTAATTGGTCCACGTAAAACCTCCGTTGTTGTATGCCTGTCAGATCTTACAAAAAAATTGATCTCTCTTCCCGTAGTAGAATTTTCTCTACCGCCTAATTTTATCAATCGCCGCAAAAAGCGTATTCCAAGACGAATTTCAGTTTCTTCAACAGGTTTTTTTTGTACTTTTTTGATCATCCCATCGTGTAAAAAGATCCTTTCGTCTTAAATTTTTAATTTCGAAGTTTTAATGCTAATTTATTCTATCAGAAATATGCAGTCTGCAAAAACAAAGTCAAATTTTCGCATAATTTTCAAAAAAGACACATTTCTTTAGCACAGCCGAAAAAAAAAGATACATTGTCAGACAATTTACAAACGAAACTAGCACCAGTATCTCCTGTGAAACAAGCATCATTAGTTTCTGCTTGTGTGGAATCAGTAACTTCAAAAAAGCTCGAAATGATTGATTCTGTGAAATCAGCTATGGTGGATTCTAACAATGAAAATGGTGATTCACTATTGTCTTCTAAACGTCCTCGGCGTGGAAAAAAGTAGGTTTTTTTTAACTCGGAATCGTAAATACTTTCATGTGTGTGTTTTTTGGTGAAGATCGATTTTTTGTGCTGAATTTTGCTAAGATTTCTAAAAAAAATAAAAATAGAAAAGCAGATATACAGTCTTTACAGAACTTCAATTTATTCCACAAAAACCCGTTCAAAAAAGGAATCGATTAGTGTTGTTTCGAAATCTGATGATATTTCTTCTATAATAAAAAAAAAACGTTCAGCAAGATTATGGGAAAAATTGGAACATTTGATTCACATTTCAAATGATTTAAGCGAAAAATCAGAAAAGGTTTGAACAGTTTGCTTTAGATAATTTTCCCTATGTCTTCATTGAACGTGAAATTAAGTTGAAAAATTAGAAAACAAAAATAAGTTTAGCTGCATATAGTGGTATTCGTCCATTGCTTTTTTATATTCTGTGTATTTCTGACTTCAAGTTTTATCATAATCTTTCTCTCTTATCGTAGAAGTATTGCTTGTAATCAGTGACATGAGATCGGTCCCATTTTCATCCCGATTATAATTATAGACTGAAGTAAAAGAAAAAATTTCGCGTTTAAATAATGAAAAAGGCGACTTTTTTTAGGTCGAAATGCATCCTCCTCTTATTCAAGAAACTTCCAGTAATGAAGTGGATAAATCGGATGACGCAGTAATTTTGATTTTTCGTTTTTTTAGTTTTGGCGCCATGGAATATATTTCATTTTATTTGCTACTTTACCTTATTTTTATTTATTTTAGTCGATTGATGACAAAAGGATTACAGCAGTTGTTAAGGACAGATCGAACTGCAGCTGGAAGGATGAAGAAGAATTCAGTGAAGATATAGCGGTAAGTGAAGGTATTTAGGTATTCAGAGAGAAGTGAATTTGAGAAGTTCATTTTTATAAAGTTCAATTACAAGAACAAAGAAAGTTCATCAAAAATAGTGTATTTGTTATTTTGCTTTTTGTTCATTATGATATCACTATTTAACTGGCTCAGAAGAAAATTATCTGTTGTTTTTTTAAGGTTGAAATAAAATGCGCTTTAGACGAGTTAATATCACAAATAAGTGAACAAACTGAAGTTAATGCGAAACCGTGCGATCTTATAACCGAACCTTTGCGGCTTCCCGAAGAACGTCGCATAGTTCCTCCTCTCAGGATTCGATTACCTAATAAAAGGCAAATGCGTGCAAGAAAACCTGCTCGCTCGAAAGAATATTCGCCACCTGGGCCCTCTTCGCGTCAGAAATATCTAAATTCAGGGGGAACTGTCGGTGTGAATCAAAAGCAAAGGTTTCTGCAGTTACTAATTTTAACTGGCAATCAGTAATCAGGAAATTATTTAATATTAACAAAACTTTGTTTCTATGCGTTTTAATAGATTCTATTATTCAGGTTCGGAACTAGTTTGAAAGAGTGCGACGAAACGGCTTTTGGAGATAGTAACAGTCAGATCTTATCGTCAAGCTGTTCTTCAGAGCATAACAATTCTCCTAATCAAGAATTGAAGGTATTTAACTCTAAAATTTTATGAAAAGTTCTGTACTTAATATATTATTATTAATATATTACTTAATATATATCTATTATTACATAACATATATATAAACATACTGTTGCATTTGTTTAATCCATTTATAATGAGGTTTTGGTCATTTTTTCATACTGATTTCTTTCAATAATCGTTTAAATGTAAGGATATTTCAAATTAGTAAGAGGATCAATTCTATAGACTAAGGATTTGTCTTCGAATCTTGGCTTTTTCCTATTATACTTAGACTTTGTTTATGACTTTGCCTGATTACCTTGGATTATCTTCTTGGATACACCTAACCACTCTTATTCTATCTTTTGTATTTTTACAACTTGGAACGTCATCTTTGGCAAAAGTGGATTGCGAAGTTTGACGGGCCGTTAAGATAACCAGAGAGAGTTGGGTGACATTGAACTGAGTTTGAGAGAATTGATATAGTAGAAATGGATTTAAATTGATAGACTGAGGAGTTTAGAATGGACAGTTAATGGTTATATGGTAAATGATTAGTCTTTTGCCATGGTTTCATTTTTTGGTGCTTGAGTGGCTCAGTGGCAAGATAGTTTTTATTTAGAGACAATGTCGACTTACGTAGAAATAAATATAACAATGTCGACTAAATAAATATAACTTTCAACAGTTGGGATTGATAAAACTGCTTACTAGTATAGTTTAAACACTTCATTATCTATACTAATAACAATAGGGAAAATATTTATATTGCAAGAGCACAATAATCCATCGTTGCTGTTGTAATAATTATATTTTTTTATATTATAATTTCAATTTTTAAACCTCATCACCAAATTTTTGTGATGTTTTATTAACAATTGATAAAACTGCTTACTAGTATAGTTTAAACACTTCATTATCTATACTAATAACAATAGGGAAAATATTTATATTACAAGAGCACAATAATCCATCGTTGCTGTTGTAATAATTATATTTTTTTATATATTATAATTTCAATTTTTACCTCATCACCAAATTTTTGTGATATTTTATTAACAAAGGAGTATGGCAGCTATTATTTTCCCTTAGTGCATAGGTACTCAAAAATTTGTTATGGAGGTAAAGCGAGGAAAGGTTTCACGCTGGCTTGGCGACAGTATTGCTAACAGGTTAGAGTGAAATGATACTTTGGAAATGAAAGTGAGTGGTCGGATTTAAGAGATGGTGTTTTGCGGATGATGGGAAAGAAATTGGCAAATTTCACAATAATGGAGAAATACAATAATTTTTGCTGGGAACATACACCAATAGCAAATTGTTATAAGGCAATTACCATAAAATGCTATATGTTCATATTATCTTGCAGGAGTCGAGAGAGAAATCATTTAATAAACCAGGTTTTGAAACTTCCTTGCAAAATATTTCCTCAAACAAATCAGATAATAGTAAATTGGGTTGTGAAAATTCTTTGCAAAATATTTTCTCAAATGATGATATTTTCACGACTGAAAGCGAAGATGCCAGCATTGATTTGAGAATGGATTTCACATCTCCAGTCCAGCAGTATGAGGTAACTGTTTCTATTTCGCTTCATTCTTTATCTTGCTTTGCATAATTTTATTTGCTTTAATTATGTTTTATTGTTCATTTTGCTCATTTCAATTAAAATTAAATTTATCACTTATTCTTTAAATAATAGGCTAACGCTGCAGTTGATTTCAAATTAGTCGATGAAGGAAAAGAAACATCTACTGGTCGTCATTTACGCCCTAAATCTGTTACTTATAAAGAATTGTTTCCTGAACTGTTTTCTTCTAGGCGACGTAAAGCGTCCAATAGTAATCAGTTACCGCCGAAGAAAGTGAGAGAAAATGAAAGAAAGTGTAAGCAATTAATGCATTTTTTTCGTGAACTGTGGTAATATATCTTCTTGATTCATTATTACTGCTATGTTTCTATGTTGAAATATAGGAAACAATTTCGTATACTTTGCAGCTGAAAAGTGTGTGGAAGAAACTGTAGAACACGGAACCCCGCAAACAAGTAGCACAGCAGAAGCTCACATCGGCAGTACTATGATTGAAATATTGAAGGTTCTTATATTTTTTAGTTAATGAAAACTTTGTTTGGTATTTTAAAAAATACAATATTTAAAAGAGTAGAAATGATTAGCAGTTTTTTATATTGATCTGGAGTACAACAAAAAAAGAAATTAAAATATTTTTATTTCGGTGTTTTTTATTAAGAATATGGTCTCATGTTTATTTCTATTTTGGACGAAGATTGAAGCATTTCATTTTCAAACTAGGAAATGGTATTTCATGGAATATTTTTATATTCAGGACAATGCCTTGGAAGAACAGGATTCACTTAATTTACCTGTTGTTTCAAATCATGCTTCATCACCGTTTGAACACTCTCAAAAAATGTATCGGCGAGATGGATCTGCACTGGAACGTAAAAGACGGATGTACAACGTGAATGCAGATACTAACAATTCACCAGATGACGGTGAGTAAACTTTTTCTTACGCTTAATTTTGCAACAGATAGGTATCTATTCTAAATTTTTAGATGATGATAATAATATTGGTCAACGACGACAACATTCAAAAGAAAGTCACTATGAAATGTTTTTTGATCCTCTGCCACCTATATTATTGGATTCCAAAGACTTTTGTAAAGAATTCGAAGAAATGCATGCGAAAGGTGAGTATAAATGAAAATTTTTGAATTTTCAAAATTTAAGTTTTTGAGAAATGAATTTTATTCTGTTGATTCAGATTTAGCGAAATTTAAATTTAATATATTTTAAGTTTTCAAGTTTTTGCTACCTTTTTTAAGCATCGATGAATGTGGGTAATGTGGATTTTCCAAAAAATGTGGACCAAAAATTGAGGTAATTTTTTAAAGCAGTTTTCTTTTCATTTATTGCATGGATGAAAAGTGAAGTGATTACTTAAGAAAATAATACAAATTCTCCTTTTTTTTCATTTTTTTTCTGATTATCCATTTCGAAATAGAGCAAAAGAGAAGGAAAAAAAGCGAAAATTGTGATCTGGACGGTATGGTCAAATCATTGAGTAGAACGGAAGTATCGTAGATAGTTGAAAACTTTTTCTATAATAGTAAGGGTTGAACAAAGTGATGAGGAAAAAATAAGTTCGAAAAAGTTTTTAGGGAAAATAAAAGAGCCTATTAGAGTTGGACAAATTTTGAAGATGGGATATTAGAGTTTGAATTCTGGCAAATGAATGGAAGTTTTGGTGATTTGGAGTGGGTATGAGGTGAAAGATTACTGAGAGAGAGATATGGATTTCGTGGAAGATTCTGATCTCATATTTAGTCTTCCTTTCACACATGGAATTTTTGAAAAAATAATGAAGTATAAATCAAAGAGGAGGAAATTTTGATCATACAGCTTGTTAGCCATTTTCCAGTCATTGAATAGCAGGTAATATGTTAATTATATGGATGTGGATGTATTATTAATATTTAGAACACAATGCTTGCAACCAGTGCCATACTTTAAGAGAATTGCTCAACGGCGTAAATTGAATCCGTTCGCCATAGGGCTCAAGAGTCGATCTTCTGACAATGATTCATCTATTTTTTATCGTGAAATACTGCTGAGAGGGTTCGTTTCTTTCGAACACTCTTTATTTCTAACTGTAAGCGCTTTAAACAAATTAATGAATTACCGGAGTGGTCGTTAGTAATAATAATCATTTTTATTTTTTGTTTTTTTTTTGTTCTCATATTCCATTTGGCATTTATTACCCTCAGTAGGATCATTGGCGTGGGTGAGGTTTATATTGCATGAATTAGATTCTTTTCTGAATGAGAAGGCAGTTTATTGCTACTTATTAGATGTTGTATAATAAAATGTGTAGATGATAATAATTTAGCAGTTTTTAAGTGTATTCGCCCACTTAGCCTTTAGTGTAATCTGTCTACTATATAATCGCTTTTTAATTAATTCCATAAACCACAAGAATATGTTAGTCTTGCAGGGTATTTCTGTATTTTTCTGGTTATATTAATAGCAGTGCTTTTCTAACGGATTTATAAATAATTGATAAGGATAGTCATGGAGGGTAATAAATGCATCATAGTAAATTTTGTGGAAATATCTGAATTCTGTTGAATTTTTGTTTTAAGTTTTTTTGGTTTGCTGGAACAGGTTTATTTTAGAGAAGATTTGAGAAAACAGAACGATGCGGAAATTGTTGTGGATGGTCTCTTACCTCAGGGTGATGACGATGATGTGGGGACGGTGAATCCAGCGCTGGAAATCGCTCGTAGCATATGTCGTGTAATTCCACGGCCGACAAATACGGATGATGATGGCCAATCAGTTGAGCTTACTGTCGATGATATATCAAATCTGTAAAAAATAAATTGCATATTTTTTATGTTTGTAGAAAAGTTGTTTATGTAATTAATTTATAATTTAATTTAGATATAATTTTCCAGAATTGAAACTGAATCAGCGGAACGTAAGGAGCTTCTTCAGGATCTAATTAAAATAATAATGAGTCAGTACACATCGGAAATAGTTTCTGAGAATGTTACTGGCGGCGCTTCAATACAATACGATACGATGATGAAAAACTGTTATAGGTTGAGGGATCGGGCGTTGTTATTCACCCAGGTTTTTTTTTGAAATTTTGATTTTTGTTGGTGAAAATTCAAAGAATCGTCTTGAGAATTTGGAATATTTCGCCTTTAAAAATCATTGGAATGGTTGAAATAAATGAAAGTACATGCAGGAAAGACGTGATAACGTTATATGGGCTCACAAGTCGCTTATCGAAAATCTTCCTATTAATATTCTCGCAACTTATATCAATATGTTGCGTTTTTGTAAAACAATGGTAAGATATATTTTTAATTATATTTTTATATATTTTTTAATATACGATTAATTTCTGTAAGAAACGGAATTTATTAGACTGATCTTTCAATAAAGAGGTTGATTTCAGGAATTCTTGATTTTAATTTTTTGTTTCAGGATCGACATCTTATCGATTTAATCCTGAAAAAAGATTCATATGATAAGATAAAATCTTTAATTCAGCCGATACGAGATTTTATATTGTCCAAAGTTTACGATCCACAAACGATTGCTATTTCGAAAACATTAAGTGTTAGTGTTACGCTAGTCTGTTTTTAACTTTTGTGGTTGTTTTAAAATTTCAGTCATGTGTTCTCAATCGTCACATTCAAAAAGGCGTTTCAGAAAGTGTTACATTTGATAATTTTAATCTTTTTTTTTTCTTGCATTAGATATTTTACTGTCTCATATGTAATCACAACTTCATAGTTTCTGGGAATGTCTTTTATAACGATTGTTTTTTTTTTCACACTTTTTATCTATTATCATTCATATAGAAGACGGATTATTTAGCATTTGTATTACACAAAAAATAACCAAGCACTTTCGAAAAAAGATAGTGATTTTGTTATATAGTCCTAATATTAATATATATTATCATAATGTAGTTTAGGCTAAAAATATTTAGCAATATATAAATTCTTTCAGAAACGTCGAGTAGATTCTATTTGCCTGATCGCTGTTGGTCCATATATTAACGCTGGAGACTATCATCCAAAAATAAAGAGCCATGATTACTTATTCAGGTTTTACTAAGCTTGTTATTTTAATAGTTCTAGAGCAGTGTAATTTTGTGTTCCCGCTAGTTTTTATCAAAAAAATTTTAATAAATTAGATTGAAAAGTACTGAGGACAGACAAGAAAACCCATAATTTTCCGAAATATTTGAAACATCATTTTGGTCATGTGATGTCACTCGAAATTATGGTTTATTAATGGATGAGTCATAAGCAAATTTTATTTTTAAATCACATCACATCCAACTTAGATTTTAGAATATTGTTGCCTAATATTGTTCATTATGTCGAGCATGTTCGATTATGTTTGCCAATTTCATCAGAATTTTCTGCTTGCGAAGCGGCTGATTATGCTATAACTTTGGTTTGTAGAAAAGTTAATGAAGTTCACAAAAGGTTCCCGAGTAAGAAGATTGTTTTAGTTGGTTGGGGACTCTCTGGTTTAATAAATCATCAGGTAAAATTTTAAATTTAATTTGGTTTGATTTCTTAGCGGTTTTATTTGATAAGCTATTAGAAATAAAGAATATTATCAAATTTTTGTCGATGCTATTCAGATCATTCGATCATTCTGTCCATATGAGTACCATTTGGCTTGAATTAATTTTTGCGCACATTTGGCTGTTATTAGATTTTATTTTTGATGGAACATGAAAAAAATTAGGTCATTATCGCTTGTAATCTATTGTTGCAAATTGTTTTAAGGTTGTGCAGTGCACATCGGATATCTCTGCTATAGTGAATTTCGCATTTCCTATGAAAACAGTTGAAGGGATGCGAGGGGTATGGTTTCAGTATTTTTTGGCAAACACTTGTTTTTAATTATAAACTATGGAAGCAAAGATCATTTTTTTATTAAATGTATTAAAACTAATTTTTATGGTAAACTTTCTTAAAATTTGCTTTGAATTTTGGATGTCATTATTTAGGATGTTGATGATGATATATTGTTAACATATTGCCCTACTCTCTTCATTGTTGGTGAGAAATCAACTGACTGTAATATTTATGAACTTCAGAGAATGGCTTCTCGAATGATTGGTAAGTATTAAAACTTCTCGCCTTCTATTATGATCGCTAATAAAATATCCTCATTAAGGTTCATCAATTTTTAGCTCCAGCAGGAGTGATGTTAGTTGGTTCTGCGAATAATAATTTGCAAGTTTCGTCGCTACGTCTTTCTACTGAACGTTTCACTCAGCGTACCGTTCAACGTGCGTTGTTGGTATGTTCATTCCTTTGTTCTTTTGAATTTGCTAAGTTAAATTTCTTGAGCCAAATGGCCTTTTGATCCCAGCGGAGTAAGCCTAAAATGCATTTCTTTTTTTTCTACTTGCTAAATTTTAGGATGATATTGTCGATTTTTTTGAAAAATATTGCTTGGGCCCATTAAGTAACTTGAATCGTCAGAAACCTGTTGCACTGGCGGAGACCAATGATGCTGACATGAGTTTGCTAAAATTTACAAGTTCACTGTTTGGCCAGCATTGTACTAGCAGGAAGGATTCTGGTGCACGAGCTGCTAGAGATCGGTATGTTTAATTTTCTTAATTCCTGCGTAATTCAGCTAACGTAATTTTAATTTTTTGTTTTTTTAGCTTGAAAATCGACTGGCAGTCATCAAACTGATCTCGAAAATTGAAGGGTGTTTGATAAATTGATGCTATTTGCTGTATTATATTAACTATTATGATTTCGACAAAGTTTCATTGAAATATAATTAAAAAAGTTTCATTGAAATATAATTGTTTGAAAAAATTATTTAAAATGTAATTAAAGTGTTTATAAAATCTTACACGATTTTAATTTGTGTGCACATTGGATTTTTTAAAATTTTTTTTCCTCTAACAGCTTATAGTTAAAATGACGAAAATAATGAGGCGTTGCCATGCTTCTCGGTCTGATCGTATCTGGAAGTAATAGAAGCTACACTGTTTTTCATTGTCTAAGCCCAGCTGACAGCTCATGCATTCAAATTCTACGCATATCAGTATCTTTATCTAGATTGTTCCTCGTTTGTGGTGCTACACATTGTAGAGCTGAAAATTGGAAAGCTTTTTTCAAATATTTAGCCGAGTAATGAGCATTATAGCAAAGAATTGTGTGTCGTTGCGATGTTAAGCTCAGCGAAGATTTCAAGATTTTAACAGGTGGAAGGAAGTGGAATCTGCTTTTTGGAGGTGGAGTTTTACACTTATCCACTTTGTATTTGAGAAGATGCAGCATGGAAACTGGTCTTCGATTCGTGGTGAGTATGTAGGAGTTTGGTTCGAAGTTTAATCTTTATATTGGTGCAGTGCCTGCGATTTAGACGGCTTAATATTTATGGTAATTTGAGCAATAACATAATATGTGTTTAAATAATTTTCTGGGAAAAAAATCGTCTATTTCATTCAACCCGCCAAGTTCTATCGGGATTCACATTCTCCAATAAATAGTGCTCCAATTATTCTGCTTTAGAATTAGTCCATCTCAAAGCACCACCTATCATTGACCCATTGCAATATCACTTTAAATCCTACCTGACCCAGCATATCTCGTTAACACCACTTGAAATTGCACCAAATTTCCTTTAGACTTCAAGCTTCGTTATTTTGTTAGGTATAAAAACATCAGTAGTACTGCCCTTAGCAACAAAATTTTATTCGAGAAGAATAATAAATGCTACGTTATGAACTCAAATTAAAGAATGAAAAAAGGAAAAAAAAGAAAATGATTTGGGTTATGGGAAATAAATATTATAAGTGATAAACTATAATGAAAATGAAACTAAATATACTTTGTTAAAAATGATTTTTTAAAATATTTTTGAGGTGAAAATCACGGTAGATGGTGGCGTATAGGTGAATATTTAACACTACAAAGGTAAGAACCGTAATATCTCTTTTCACCGAAATGCATGAGCATTATCAATTACTTCTCTCTCATTAAAATATAAATCAAAATGATAATATTTTTTGCAGCCTATGTCAAAACCTACATTTCAATGTTCCAAGGACTCCCTGACATATTTGTACAGTCCGTCATGCGAGCGGAGCGAGTCTACCAGTAATTGTGAGTACTTCTGCTTTTTAAAAAAAATCAATGCCAAATGTTAACTTAAATATGAACGCCAGGCTTGGCTTAATTCTTCTAATTCTTAACGAAACAAAATTATATTATTTAAATGTAGGCGTATATTATGGAAAAGTCAGGATTTACAATTAATTATTATTTAATTATTATTATTATTATTTTATTATTATTAATTATTATTTTATTATTAATTATTATTTACAATTATTATTATAATTAATCAATTATTAATTATTAATTATATATATTAAATTCATCGATAGTTTATTCAAATGATAAATTCGTGCAAAAGCTATGCTGATAAGAGAATATCAAATCTTTGGTGCCAAAATACTAAATAACTTGTTGCAAATCAGTTCCGTATTTTATTACTAACCCATATTACGCTAACGGACCTGTAATTTCAAGGATCATAGATATTTCCTTTTTTATGAATGGGAATTATTTGTAAAGTGGTGGATTTGCGGTCTAAGACTGCATTTATTTTAATTAATATCATGGCAATTATGAATAATTTAAAATTCATTTTATATTTATTTTCGCATAGATATTTCGAAATTTTTTTGAAATTAATTTGAAATTTTGTGAATATTTTTCTAATTCATTAAAATGTAAATTAAAAATGGATTTTTGAAATATTTTTATGAGCATATGTTGTGAAATTGGGCAATTGTAATAGCGTACTAAAAGTTGTGAAAGTGAACAAAAACTTTATTAACAAATAGAAAGCAACTACCGTTTTAATAAGTGCAATCAAAGCGATACAGGAATAGATCCAACCTAATCAAACACCAATCCACTTACATCTTCATACTCCCCGGCCTAAAGCCTCCTTCGCATAATAAGTGCGACGAAAAACGTCGGGCTGAGCCGGGGATTGATCCCGGGACCTCTCGCACCCGAAGCGAGAATCATACCACTAGACCACTCAGCCACGCCCTGTTGCACCTGAAATTACTATTAATATGTCGATAATTGTTTTTATGAAAACAATGAAAATCTTTTTATTACTATATTTTCTTTGCTAAAAAATCTTTCTATCCTTTTATTAACCTTAAAGACATCAAATTTCGTTCATTTCATTCGTTGATTTTACTAACAATCGGCTTTATTGCGCTATTGTACTTGGAACAAGTTAAATGTACGCTAATTGTCTTAAAAATTTGATCATAATTTTTAACTTTAGAGGTCACTTAGAGGTCATTTAGAGCGATGGGAGATGATAATTACGGTGAAATGTTTATAGCGGGGAGATGTTAATAGTTTATATTGCTCTTAGTGGATCGACAGATGGCTGCTGACAAGCATCAACTGAAGATATTAGATATACCCGGGTAAAAGAGAAAGAAGAAGAGGGAGAGGGGAGAGGAGAAAACTATTTATTTATGTACAAAGTATGTCGCTTTTATTATCCTTTGTATATGTCGTTTTTAAAACGCATGGCTAAAGTCATTTTTGTGATTTTAGAGAGAATTAATGCTGTTTCGTAAGACGGGGGGACAGCTCTGGTACTTGGCAAGTTGCTACTTCACCGGTATATACCGTTAACACTTAATGATCATCATTATCATCTCACCCAATATTTACTGAAATGGTCGAGTAGATATTGACCAGCTAGCCAAGGATGAGTGAATCTCACATTTGTTTTCCTAAAAGCGCTCATCACGTTTGCTTAGGCTCATTCCATGGCTTGGCAGATCGGGCAAATTTACGACCAGGCAAAGGTGTCGCTTGCCGATAGAAGTACTGGTGGGTCGTCAGCATCGCCTGGATATATTATTATATATTGATTTATTTTTAAAATTTTATTTTTTAGTTATTCGTTGTACTTTTTTTAATGCTGTAAAGTTGCTTTTTTTTATAATTCCTTGTAATTATTTATTTTATTATTTGAAAATTTTCAATATTAATTCCTTAAAAGTATTAAATTGTATTCTCAATTTAAAATCAAAACACTCGTGGCGAAATGTCTGTGATAATAATAATTACAGAGACGTGGTGAATATGGTGAATGACTTTAAATAAACCTTTATAATAATTATGAATCTGTGTGATAGCCTCAGGGTGATTGATCGTTATCAGCTTCGTCATTCATCGATATATCATCACCAAATTTAATGTTTGTTTCTAACTATCATCATTATTATCACCCTTATCATCATTGTCATTATCACACAGATCTTTCATGCAATTTCTAACCAGCGACTTATTGTACTATGCATCTCGCAGATAATTTCATTTTTTCATTGATATCATTTAACTGCATTGAGTGCAGTTGATTCGATAAAATTCTTAATACTTAAATTTTCATTAATCGTCAAATTAAAATGATAAATTGATAAAGCCTTTTGCTTAAATAATGGACTTTTAAACCTTTCGAATGAGAGGTTATATTGTGTCACAACCGTTCATTAAAGGTCGAGTCAATTCGCCTGAAAACTCATCACAAAGCCAATTGTCTGTTTTTCTTTATGACAATTTTTCAACTAACCTTTTTTTTACGTCTCTTTACCTTTCATCTAATATTGTATCGCTTAATTTATTGATACGGCATTTGACCTTTCCTGTTCTTTCTTTGTTACGATCCGTTTTTCATCCGATTATTTTGGCTTTTATAGACTCTCTTTCGTTCTTTCGATTTTAATTTTTTTTCAGCTAAGAAAATTTAACCTATTTTACTAATTGTACGAATAAATAAATTTGCAAATTCGTGATTCGTGAAAAAAATGGATGAAATTGGAATGACATTAAGACGGCGAAGAATTTTGGAGAGTTTGCTGGAGATTTGGACGAAGAGTTTGCAACTTGACGAAGTGCTTATATATTTGCAAACGAACGCGATCCTCAACGAAAATAACGTCGATGTGATAAAGGTTTTTCTTTTTATTAAAAATTAATTTCCCCGTTCAGTATTATTTTTCATTTTCATTTTAAAAAGCTCCACTTCTCAGCAAATAACTTATAAAAATGAATTTTCGAGCGAAACGACACCCGCAATGCAACGTTATCGTTTTATTCAACAATTAGAAATGCGTGGAAATAATGCATACGTACAGTTTTATCGTTCGTTGATCCGATCAAATCAAAAGTATTTCCAATTTTTTTTGGAAGAAATCCATTAAATTTACTGTCATTTTTAGGATATTTCTTAAATTTTCGTCTAATTATTCGAAGCATAAATGAATAGATTTGCTTCACTGATTGTAGCAATTATGAGACAATTATTTGCAAGCCTTTCGACCCAAATATAAAAATATTCCTGAAAAACATTCACTATTTCTTTTCTTTTGTGAAGTTTTTTTTAACGAACCTACGCTCTATTAACTATTTTTCGGATGGAATATCGCGTTTTTAATGCGATATGGCTAAAAGTTTCGTTGCTTACAATAAAATGTAATAATATAGCAATAAAATAAAATATGGGAAAATATTTATAAAATTCATAAAAGTTATATTAATTTTTTTGTTTAGAAAAATTTGAAAAGTTCTTAATGAAAGACTATTCGTCAAATTTAAGCTACCAGAAATTAATTTATTCTTATTCATTTTTTTGCGCAACAAATCCCATTTGACGACAATTAAAATTGACCATTTGTTCCATTCCTTCCATTAGGCATTTTATATAATATTCGAATGAATATTTATGAGCTACGTGAATTCTTTTCATTCATCTTTGTTCATTTCATTTATTCCTTTCATTAAGAGATCATCCAGGAAGGATTTCGCATATGAAAGATATGAGAAGCTTTACTAATTTTCTATTTTCTCAAAATTTTATCAAATTTTGAGAATTTTTCCTATTGAATGAAAATAAGTCAATAAGTGATAATTTTTTAAAAAAACTTATAGACATTTCAAATGAAATTATATAAATATGATTTTTATTATTTGATACGTATTGCATTTCATGAAGTTCGTTGAACTTCTTTAACCGGTTTTTTCAATGACTCACGAATTTTGTGTCAAATTGCGTCATCAGTCCCTTAATCGGTACCTATTTTAGACATCGGAAACACCAAAAGTTTTAGCATTTTAGAATTTGTTTAACATCATAAATGAACGGTGTTATTCGATGTATTTGCATTAGGAAACAAGTGTTACCATGCAATTATTGCATTATATTGGTTGATGGCGGTGACTTTTTTTTTTCATCGAATCGACTAGTTTTTATTGAAAATTATTTTCTTATATACAAAATTATCAATTGCTTAATCAGTTATTATCAATTAACGTCGTATTTCAGTATTAATATTTCAATATTAAATAAGAAAAGGGTGAAATTCATACAAAATGTTTAATTGCTAAGTAATTGTTCAAAAATTTCCGTTAAGGAAAATACAAGAAAATTGATTTACATTAAATGGAAAGGAAAGAATTTCATATAGATGCTATTTTTTAGGCATTTGGCAAGCCTTCTCGAAGATGGATTAAATATCAGCGAAAAGGAAGAAACTTATGCGAACTTTCGTTCAGTCTGTTGGTGCGTTTTGTTTACTTTGTCATTTCCTCTATCACTTTTTATATTTGAACATTTCTTACTATCGCAGAAGGAAATAAAAAATCCAAAATTATGGAAATAATCGTTGTGGTTATGAAGCAATTCTTAAAATTAATAATTAATAACTTATTTAAGCAGTCGCTTACGAAATGCTGATACTTTAAAGGAAATGAATATTGGTGCAAATAATTCATTAAGGTAAATCAATCACTAAATTTTTTATTTCATTTTTAATATATCAATTGACTTTGTTTGAAATAAATCGTTGTTCGTTAAAGCTTTTCAAGCATTTTGCTCGCTATTTTACGCTATTTTTTCGCATTATGGACGCGATTTTTTTGCTAATCTTGCACGAATTTCTTTTGTTTTACTCAATTTTCAACACAATTTTTACACAATTATTTGTTTTTCATCTTCGTATTTAATAACTCATCAGTAGAAAATAATAAAAATTAAATATTTTTTTGAGATATTTTTTTAAAAAAATTTTTTTCAATTTTCAGAAATGAGATCATTGAAAACATAGAGTGGTATTTTTTGTGCGTTCTGCAACCGAACATATGGAAGTCTCTAATTTAAGGTATATATATGTATGTAGGTCGCACTGCATTCTCACATTTTTAGTTTTTTACTCCATTTGTAATTATGAAATTAAAAGCACAAAGATGTCGAAAAATTTGCACAGAGCAATCCACCTTCGATGATTATCACAGCAATTCTGCGACTGTTTAATTTATAAAAATAATTGGAATAGAAATGCATGTGACTTTTTGAGTTTCATACGAATTCTAAAAGGCACATAAAGCCAAGGCTTTAATGCTTATTCGTCTTGCAAAATATTGTGCAAAAAAATGTTTTTAATATTAAAATAAAATTAATAAATAAAATTAAAATAAAGTTATGTAGATTGGATTTGTTATTATTTGTAATGTTTTTTCAGATTTTTGTTTTTTTTTTGTTTTTGCAGAACAACATCGTCTTTGATTGAAATTGAAAAAATATGTGAAAGCTATTCTCCGGAAAAAAATATAAAAAATATAACAACGGAAGCTATTAGAAAAAATGAACAATATTATAAGGAATTTGAATTTATCAAAGGTATTTTTTAATTATTCTAATTTTGATTATCAGAGTTTATTTTTTATGCGATTTTTTTTTTAAATTTCATTTCTATAATTCCATAATTTATAATTCGTTAATTTACTTGATTCTTGTAAATGTGATTACAAGATTATTATGCTTGTGAGTTTTCCGGATTCTTTTAACATTTTTTAAATATCGAATCGAAAGCGAACGAACAAACTACTTACATTAAATAATTTGGCACTTTATCACAATAGAAAAAAAATTCGCAATTTCGATATTCTTATAGCTTAGAACAAATTAATGTGATTAGTGTGCAGAAACCAAATACTTTTATGTAATTAGGACCATCAAAAATAGTTCAAACTGGAATCGAAATATATTTTATGTAAATAATAAATGATTTTGCATTATAATAAATTTTACACTATAATAAACGACAAAAATTTCATAATACAATGAATAAATAATTTTATTTAATTTTGGTTTAATTTTGATTTACAAGATATTATATGAATATATCGATCTCGATCCTAATTTATATTTTACCTCTTCGTGAATTCTGATTTAGTTCGATTAAATTATTTAGTCATTAGAATCTCATATAATAAAAAAAAGGTACCTTCAATAATATGGAGATGAAAGTTTTTTATGGTGACTTTTTGCCAAAAAAGTTAAATTTATCAGAGACATTAATAAATAATCAGCATTTCGTTTGTCCTAAATATAACTTTTATGTTTTATTTTTATTTAATTTTTCGATCATAATCAGTTCATATGCATATATTGCATTCTAGTTGAGTTATAACAGGCAACGATAAAGTAGTTAGAGACTTTCCATTGATAATGCGAATGAAAAAGCCGAACTTAATGTTCGTCCGCGAGTGAGCTTTAATGATTTAATGATTTAAGTCCATTTAATCTGATTGCGACTGTAGCTAGCAAATTCACATTATACCAATTACCCATCCATTCCAATTGGTAGAAACTACAACTTATTGGATTCTTATTGTCCGAATTGTATATTTAAAAGTCTTAAAACGATCTCATACAATATGAATAATTAATGTTAATGTCAAATACCATCTACCAAATAATAATTTAAGAATCACTGTTTCATCTTATAATTCGATTCCTTTTTATATTCGAGAATTAAATTTTAGTGAAGGAACCAAGTGGGATACTTGATGATTTAAATGTCGATTGTGTTGACAGTAATGATCCACAAGATACGCTGAATTTTGATGAACATCTGGTTAAATTTTGATCAATTCTTTTTGTCCTATCTTCGCAATTATATTTTACTAGTTTATTTAAATCTTGAATCTTTAATTAATTGAAGCACATAGCGTATTTCTTACTTTCTCAATCTTTTTATTTATCCTTGATTATGGAATAATTATAAATTTGTCGAAAAATGCTTATATTATTTTGGGAAAAAAGTAGAAGGAAGTGTGTGTAATAACAATATTTAGAAATATTTATCGATAATTAAAATAGGTATTGTAATTTTAAGCTTTATTTGAGATAATTTCCAATAATGGATCAAAATTTTGTTGAACAAATGAGATTTTTATGAGATTTTTTTTTTTGATTGAATTTGAATCGTAATTTTAAAAAAATTTCATTTTAGATGTATCCGAATTTTTCATCTCCTCGAGGTTTAGCGCTAATCATCAATAATCGTTATTTTGTATCTATGCCTGAACGATTAGGAACTGATATCGATGAAGTTAATCTTAATCGCTTATTCCATCAGCTTGGCTATGTTGTTCTGGTCCATCGAAATCTCTGTTCTAGAGTAAGTTTGCTACTTTTTTCTAATTTTTAGTTATTTAGCTCGTAATAGTTTTTGTTGAGAAGGTGAGCTCAAATCAGTCGTAAGGCCATTTTCTTTTTTTATTCTAGATTTGCTTTTTTTTAGGAAATTTTGCATTGCATCAAAAATTTTGCAAATCGTCCTGAACATGCGGCAGTGGACTCTTGTATGATCTCTGTTTTAACTCATGGCGAAGATGGTGAATTATTTGGCACCGATGAAATTGGTGTTTCTGTCCTAGAATTCGTTTCACTGTTAAATGCTAGAAATTGCCCATCCCTTGCCCACAAACCCAAGATTTTCTTCTTACAAGCCTGTAGAGGAAGTAAGACAATTTTAATACCATAATTTATAATGATCGACGATATTTTAAAGATAAAAAATATATTGAATATGTTAAGAAATAATAGAGCTGTTTCTTATGATTTAGATTATTTTAAACTTGTACACATATTATTCGTAAATTTTAGGATGCTATGATCGAGGGTTTGATGCTAGCCAAGATCAAATTGACGGTTTTTTTGAAAATTTTTTTGCATGCACTACTTCTCAAGCAAAACTGAAGTCATCTCCTGAAGTCAAATCGAAGTAAACTATTAACAGAATAATAGAAAAATAATAATAATAGAAATAATAGAAAATAATAGTTTTAATAATGAATAATAAAGAAAATGAATAGTAAATCTAAATATTCGAATATTTATCTTTTTAAAATTCATAATAATCAGATATGATTAAATTCAAAAAAGCTTTGTTATAATGTTATTAAAAATGGTGTTCTTGAAATTTGGCGGATAAGGAAAGCCACAAAAGTTGGAACTTAACATTTACTAAATTTTGCATTATATTAAATATCTCAATTCTTTTCATTTCTCATTGTTTTAGGTCACCTATTGAGGCTGATATATTGATTTCATATGCTACAACTCCTGGTTATGTATCTTGGAGGAATTCATTAAAAGGCAGTTGGTTTATTCAAAGCATATGTGAAGTTTTCGCGAAAAATGCACGCAGATTGGATATACTGTCTATGTTAACAATGGTAAGCGTTTGTAATGGAAGAGCATTGATTTTTTTCTTAATAATGGAAAATCACACCATGAGATATCGCGCTATAGGGTGAATATGCAAAGAAGCGCAATTTGAAATTATAAATGACATAAATAATTATTTAGGTTAATAAACGAGTAGCTGAAGCGTATGAGAGTTCATCTGGTTCATACAAACAAATTCCCGACCATTCGTCACGATTACGTCGCTCATTCTATTTTTTTCCAGGCTTATGTCATCCACGTAGCCTATGATTCATTTTCCAGGCTTATGTCATCCACGTAACTTATGATTCATTTTGCTGTTGTAATAATAATTTTAAACATTATGGCTATAAAAATTCCTTATTAAATTTGCATATTGCCGTTCAGTCAGTACATGGGCTAATTTTTTTTTAAGAACTCTCACTATTCCTGGTTAGATTTCTTCCGCTGGCTTGTCGGGCTAAATATACCAGTATCTTGGCGATGGAACTGCAGGTGAGTCGCCTGCATCACCCGTTATGTCGACTATTATTTTATTATAGTATGTAAAATATATATATTCATGTTTATATCTGTACTTATTTGTTTGTTTTGCTCATAAAGTAATGTAATATTTGCTGCCATTTTCATATTAACTGTCTTCAAATAATTTGAAATTTTTGCTTAAAAATTTATTCTTGATAATTTTTCCACATCACAGTTGATTTTCTAAAGAAAAAAATATAATCACTAAAGAACTGATAAAAAAATTCCGATAGTTCTGTGGAATGCTTTGTAATTGATCGTTAGTTTTTATAATAGCGATAATCACTTAAGGGCTTATAGGGATTGGTTTCAGAATTAAATAGGCGATCCTAAGCGCTTTATCACTAATATTTTAATGATGATTCAAATGAAAAAATTGGAAAAAACTGGTTATTAAATAGGGAAAATTCCTTGATATTCGGGCATTTATCTATTGGATTTGTCATTTTTTGCAGTCGAAGAATGCGGAAATAAAATGCTCATTGAGCCACTATTGGAAAAGTACTAAATAGGTAATAAAAAAAGGCATCAATGGAACTTTTTCTGTCATTACTGTAAGCAGAAAATTTTTTGACAGTATGAATTCGCTCGAGGAAATAGGGTGGATCATTTTTGGCGAAAATTTTATTTAAATATTTTAGTTTTGTTGGATGAAAAAGTTTATCGAGGTCAATGAGCTATTGTAGTTTATAAAACCTATCACCAACAAATTTATCGAATATTTTCATCTAAGAGAATGCTCGCCGAAATAATCTTTTCCTTGATTTCAGGAAATTTTCTGGCAGAAGCCGTAAGTTTTATTTTTATCTTTCAAATGTTTGTTTTTGGAGAAGCAAATAAGTGCCTTATCATTTTCGACTATTTCCGCTAGTTGTTAATTTTTGCTAGGGAATCAGAATTTGAAGTGAAAATGAATCGAGAAAATCATTCAGATTTTGTAAACATAGGTTCATCTCTGTTAGAATTGGAAAACCGGATCCGATCCGTGATACTTGCCAGAGATCGAAGAACCATACTATTCGATAATTCTGACTTCTTCTGCACAACATTTTGGTTCTATCTATGTGAGCATCGTGCAATAATTTTGCTCCTAAATTTTAATGAAATATGCTATAAAATGAGAAATTTTTAATGCTTCATTCTGGAACAAGCTTCTAATCAAAAAATTTTTTCGCTCTTTTGAACTTCCCTCGTGCATATTTTTTTAATATTACAGTAATATGCTTGCGTTTTTAAGTGCTTCGGCTTAGGTGGATGTGGCCTCTTTGGTAGTTCTTGTTGCTTTGGTTTTGGTGGTTATGGAGCTTTTGGTGGTCCATTTTGCGCTCGTGCAAAGGTTAATCTCGTCGTAATATGGTTTCTAACTATTAACTGAACTTCAAAGTGAGAATCGTTACCCTTACCAGTTGTCCATAGTTTTGCATAAATCAAAGAAAAGAAAACTGATGAAATATTACAGGCATCGAAAACAATTTCTTTCTCGGCAAAATCGAGAAATGTTCAGAAGTTTTCTGTGTATGATGATGAATTAATTGCTGCTTCTGTTATGGTGATTTTTAACAAATTCTCGAGTCAGAAGAACCGAAATCAAAGCATTTTGAAAAAATTCTTTTTATCAAAATTTCTTTTTCTTATTTTGATTTTAGTCTTATTGAACCTTTCTCAGTTGTATGAAAAAATTCATCTGTTAGCTAATTTCTAAGGCCAGAAAAGTTTTTAAAAATCTTGAAATGAAAATTTGAGCTAAAAATTTGAAGATTATTTCACAAACAGCATAAATTTGGCTTTCGCGATAGTAATTTTATTTTTTTTTTGACTTTTTCATTTTTTTTCAAATCGATTCGTTGCAATTCAGACTCCAGATGAGGAATTTCTGGAATGTTGCAAGAATGGTGGCTTATCTGAAAAATGTTTCGATATATGTTCTTTCAGTAACTATACGAAAAACGGTGTTAGTCTGAACTCATGCTTTATAGGAATCGTGTGATCACTTATCAAAATGACTCTGAAAAATTTATTTGAAAAAAATAATTTTCTTTCATATTTATCTATTTTTATTCTAAATATTTATTTATTTTATTTAATCGAAAAGATGATTCTTACAATTGCATAATTTTAAACCTTTTTTGTTCAATAATTTTCAGCTATTGGGGATGTTCTTTGGAATAAAATCATGTCCTATTCGAGCGGCCAACCAAATTCATTTCTGTGCAACTCGTGGTTTGGATCATAGGGAGTGTTGTTTTAAGAATGGTATCACAACAACGTTGGCTGGTCGAAAATGCTTAATTTTTTGCGATGAGGTCGCAATTTTTTTATGCTTTTGAGAAAAAAATAGAGAGGAAATATTAACATCTCCAAATATTTGCCAATTCAAAAGGCTATAGAATGAAACAAAAGCCTTTCCATAATTTTAATATTGGGATTCACCACGTACATTTTTATCTCGAAATGAAACCGTAGCCAAAAAGCCTCCTTTAAACATTAAGCAGAGCCATTCCGAAAAGTCAAAAGGAGTCACCAAACAAAGCGAAACAGATTTTTAGTGGTAAAAATGGTTATTTTCTTACACATTGACAATGAATACAAAGCAAAAATTTCGAAACCTTTAAACATTTTTTCGAAACTCCAAAGATTGTTAGGATATTCGAATATGAGCACCACTACTCTAAATAAAACCATAAATATTTTTTCTTAGTTGTTGCTAAATACTATTTACTTGGAAAAGACGAATTGTTAATGCTATTGATATATTAGCAATATTAGCAATTTATAAAACGAATAATGGAGTGATTTTAGTTTAAATAATCGTTTTAAATGCCCGAGGCTGCTGGCTCCTGCTGGAATGAGACTGTTATTTAAAAGATCTGGAGCGCTTATCTATATTCCCATCTGCGAATGGCTCCCTGGCAAGGGTTTCTCACCGTACTAAGCGAGTAGATCAAGCCTAATCACAAATGATTAGCGTGAATTATTTTCGAGTAAATAAAAAATATATTGTATTATAAATTGTAATTATAAAATTTTGGCATTACAGCCATCAATGAACGAAATTCGCTTGGATCTTTCGTATATACCTTGCCACGATCGCTTTGAAAATATGAAGAAATGCTTCTGGCAAAGTGCGCTAAACGATTACGGCAAAAAATTTGAAAAATTGAGTCGTAGTGGCGATTTCGATGAATCATTTTTGAAATAATCTGATATATCCATTTGATTAATTTCGTATTTCGATTTTATTCTTTTATTGAAATAATTTTTTTAACATCAAAAATATGAATAATATCGTTAATCGTGGTTTTAGAAGAAATGATAGATTGCTGTTTGATCGCTTTCAACTTTTTTATTTTTTGCTCTGATTTAGCAACATTTTAAGCAAATCATCGCGAGGGGATCAATGGATAATTTCTAATATTTTCACTGGCTTATCCTGGTTCTTCGTTTATAATTTTGAAGTTTGTTGGCTTATTTTATATTACTTTACACCAATTTTTCTTCGTTTTTCCTTTCTTCCTTAAAATTTCGTTGTCTTTTATAAGATTCGTTTTGAATAAAACAATATTTGCAAAGCCAATAACACTAATATTAAATATTAAATGTTCAGCTCCTCATTTGTTCATATCGGTCTTCGACTGATACTTATCAGTGATCATTCTTTTACTAATATATTTATAGGCTACTAATATGCTACTTAATATTTTTTAATATTTGCTCTTATTGTTCTTCCATATTTGCATTCAGCCGACTAACCTTTCAAATAAATCTTGCAATTCCTGTAGTCTATCAATCCGTCAATTAGACGAAATCATCAGTCAGTTCGTCAGATATATTTATTTATTGATAACCAGCCAAGCAGGGCGACAACGCCATGTGCTTGTATTAATAATAACAGTTAAGATAACAGAAAAAGAAAATTAAACAAAACAATTAATAAACAAAATTAATTATAAAACAATATGACAAAAATTAACAATTTAAAGAGGAAATTACATACCAATATAATATAGTACAATTCGAAGTAACATATATAACCTGAAGATAAAATCGAGATTTCTCACTTCCTGCAGTTCTTGCCTGGTGTAAACTCTTCTCTTTTTTTTTGTATTTAATAATATCGTAAATGATATTATCTAGTCTTTTTTTAAAGACAGCTAAGGATAAAACATTGACATATACCATTATTGTTCGAATATAAAAATTTGCCGAGAAATTTCGTCGTTCGAAAAATTCCATTCGATATGTGCTAGAAAATGAAATTTTTTTCGTGATTACATAATTCTTGTATGTAAGTATGATGAATTTTTTAAATTAATTCATGTCGAATAACAATTCAAATTAATCGAAACAATTTAAAATATCTTTAAAGATGACGAATTCACTACTAAAATGACGTATATACTAATAACACGTCGTTGTCACGATTTTCTAACCGACTATCTTAATTGATCGACAAATACCACGGCGGTCAGCCATCGTAATCTTCATCAATGAATTCTCCTTGTCAGCTCGAAACTGGTTTCTCCGAAAAATTTCGAACAAATGTGCAACATTTTGGGAATGAATCCAAATGAAATCTCTTTACGAATTCGCAATCCTATGAATCCATTTTTTTTCTTATCCTTAGTTAACCATTTACATTCATCACATTTTGTCTATTTACAGCACTTGTTAGTTGATCACGAAAATAAATTTTATCAGTGACGGCGATAAATTTTTATTCTTTGAACATCAGCTGTGAACTGTTGTTGATTTGTTCGAATCTATTAGTTATGATTAGTTGATTACGATCTATTACAAGAACTTTAAAAAAATTTATATAATTAACGTGAAATATATTGGAATGGTCAAAGTTATCAATGAAAAGTTTCTATATTTTTTAATTTGTAAAATGAACATCAATAAGCTTATTAACTTCATTATTTAGAACTTTAAGAATCTTAACTAGAATTTTCTTCAAATAAAAAATGTTTTGACTGGTAAAAAATAAGGTCATTGGGTCATGATCCATGATCTTCAATTCGAGATAGATTATCATAAGGAGAATCTTAGACTATTGATAAGAAAATCACCAGATCTTCAAGAGACAAAGAATTTCAAAGAAATTCAGACGACGAAATTATTTTGCCGTTCTTGTCGATGAATTTAGCGGCATTAGCGACGACTACAATATGTTAACTTGCAGTTCAATGTTATTTGCATGTTGCTATGCTATTTTTTTTTCAGGCGACTATTAAATTCGCTCATTTTTTTTATTTCAATCCGCTGAGTCTGCCATAATTTCTAATCCAAAAAAAATGAAAAGATTTTAAACGCCAGATGAAAAGAATGAAATAAAATCTGCAAAAATCAAATTAAAGCTTGTATGTATGAAAATATGAAAACATTTTTTGCCAAATATTAATTACTATGCAGTCATATTGTTGCCCATGTATGCATGCATGCATGCAACGACGATAACTCGCATTTTTGCTTTGTTTTATTAGCAAAATTAATTTTTCAGTGTATTTTTTAAAAATATAATACTACTTTTATTTGTATTACTTTTTCTATTTTTTATTTTTCTAAGGATTTTGTCAGTTTTTTCTTTAAATCAAATATTTACTCGAAAAAAAAGTTATGATTAACTAAATATAATCAAATTAGATGAATGGGTTCAGTATTATTTAAAAGAAATAGGATTTGTAAATGGATTTTGCAAGTTGATAAAAAAATTTTAGTCTCCCTTGACTCAGTAATAATAATGTTACAATTATCTTTAATAATTTTTTCCATTCCATTATTTCTTATTTTATTATCAAATTTTTTTTTAGCAATTTTATAAAACTGTCACGCAAATCTGCTTTTCATAATGGTGTTCAGTTGTTATTGTGATAATATATTAGTGCTACTGATCACCACCATTAAAAACTATACAATCTCAGTAACAACTGGAAAATTCCGGCAAAATTGGTACCAAAGTTAATGGCAACTGAAACATAATAATCTTAAACAAATTTAATTTAAAATATTTGCTTATAGAAATAAATAAATTGTGACTTAAGCTTTGCTGAATGCGATGATGCTTTATTAGCAAAATGGTGTTTGCCATTTTGACCGTTCTCTTGCCGTTGAGCTTTACTAACCGTTATGCAAATACAAATTTTTTCATGTCTTTTTTTAAATGATAGTTTGGAACGTAGCAAAGAAATAAATCCATATAAAATTTATGAATGTCATAAATAAATTTGATGGCTATCATCTATTTGTTATTCACTAAACACCCACGTAATGCTGCGATCGAAAAATAATGTTGCTTTTCTTCTTGTATCGCCTAAACATGTTTTAGGAAACACTTCAAAGAATTCATTTTTTTTTATTTTTCAATATTATTGATATAATCTTTGATATGGAACACTGATATGAAGAATTGAGTCTCTTTCGAGGAACTTATGACGCATAAAAACTGGCAAATTTTCATAAAAAAAGGTCTTAAATTGAAAAGATTCCGAATTTACCCTTCATTCCATTAGATGAATGAAAATTTTTTACTGTTCATTCGCTAATCCGATAATAGTATTATTCCTACCTTTTTTTTAAGGTGATTCGAATCGCCAAAGATTTAATTTGTTTGCAGATTATGTGCGTGCTTAAAACTCGCTGTTAATCGTTTGTTTCATTGATTAAAGAAATTTATCATATCGCTTAATAGCATTTATCATTTTCGTTTTGGTGGCTTTACTGATGGCATTAAAGCTTTTCTTAGAGAAACAAAAGTGGCTCCCATAAACTATATGGATTTGACTTTTGATGGTATCAAGGAATAGGAGTTAAATTTATATTGCTAATTATTATAGCATTTGCCCATGTTTCCTGAATTAAACAGTCGAAGTAACAGACCGACTACACTCCGCTTTTTCATAAAATTTACCAGTTGGTATTTTTCAGATTCTTTTAAATACCTTTCAGTACCTTTGCAATGATTTTATAACGAATCGTCTATCTGTCTGATATAGAATGAATTTTGATTGTGCAATTTTTGTCAACTTTTGCCTCTAAAACATAAAAATAATCTCTAACAGCAGATCATCTTGTATAAGATCTGTGAAATGTAGTTTGTATACTGATCCAAGAATTGTTCATTCCCTGTTGGATCGTTAAGAGTTTTTAAATTAAAATTTCGCCGCGAAAATGATGATGAGCAATCTCATAAGCCAAAGCAGTTCGATTATTTAAATATAAAGGATTTGAGAATCTGGCTAGAGAAAATCTGGTATATAATATGGATTCATATCTGTAAACTAAGTCCAATAAGTTCTGCGAATAAAATTGGCGCAGAAGTCATATTTCGCTTATCATTCACACTCCACACTTCTTTTCTTTGAGAATATTGATAACATCACTAGGTGATAAGTAAGGTAGCTTTAAATGCATAAGGTGTTTTTTTTAACTTTTTTCTCACCATTAGATGTTTGAAATTGGGCTAATTTTATTGCTTGGGAATTTTGTTACTGTTGTAATCTCTGTGGGTGATGATGCTATTTATGATCTGGCTGAAGTTAAAATCTTTTGGCGATAAATCGCGGCTCAAACACAACTCAATACGTCAACATGAATTTTAATGTCAGTTGATATTCTTGTCCTGTTTGCGATAAATTGCGATATTATGCAAAGAATTATTTACTTCGGTTAAATCCATTTTGTGAAGAAAGTTGACCGAATAAATTCAGCACTGAAATATTTTTTTATCTTCATATTTTTACCATATTTTGGCTTTATAAGAATTATCATTTGGCTGCATTCCATTTCTGGCTTGGCCACACTCCTTCCTAGAATAATACCTTTCCGTCAGAGAGTTGCCCTGAGATAAAAATCTGAAGATGGATCTCCAGCATTACTCTGATTTCACTTTTACTTTTAGTCAAGTGATGATGGTTTCAATCGAAGCGGCATTCTGTTCCCTCTTTTGCATCCCGAAAATAGCACAATAGAAGTCCATTCACTGGTCCATTATGATCCATCGTACTAAAGGTTTTAAACATAGTAAAGGTTTCATAGTTCTTGGAACACTTTTAACTAAGGTGAAAGTTAAATGTATCATCGGGTATTAGTGAAATAAATTGCATAGCTTTTTCATTTAATACGAAATTTGATAAAAACGAACGATAAGCACTGCTATAATTTTGTTTCTCGCTCATAGTTCCAAGTCTATTTGTAAATTCCATTTTTAAAAAATATGCACTATTTGTTTCGAAACAACATTTTTTAACTGATTATTATCATTATTTAGAGATCATTGTCTCGCTGAAGTAAAAAACTTTTGATGGTAAATTGCGACTCAAACACAACTCAATACGTCAACATTGAATGAATTTTAATGTCAGTCAATGTGTACTATATTTATTTCATATTAAACATAATTTTATTAATAATTTCGATAAATGGTAAATCAATTGGAACTGAACTCTGTGATGAAGCATGCATTGCTCATCGTTGTAAATTGAGATGTATTGCCAATTGTGTTACTATAAAACAACAGGTGACTTCTTCATCTCTTTTAAATGTATTATAAAGTATAGTCGTGAATCTCATAACTCATTTACTTTCTTTGGCAATTACTACTACAACTAAATAAGTCGAAGTTTATAAATAATTAAGTTGACCATTGAATAATTAGATTTCCTTACTATTTTAACGATTCTAAGCCACCATTAGCACTGCTTCAGAGAGATAGTCTTCAGCGCCTTTTTGATCTAATAATTTATTTGTTTTTTAGACAATCTATGAATGTGAAAAATCAAATCAGTGCGTGCAATATGAAAATGGAAATTTTTGTGTAAGATTTTCCGAAAAGCTATTGCTTTCACTTTTATGATTTTTATATTTTTTAAATCGTTTTTCCATAATTTTGTTTATAAAAAATTTTAATTAAAGCAATTAATTCAAACAAATTTCTATCAAAAAAATTTTTATATTGATTTAAATTCACCATATCATTTATATCAACTGATTGTAGTGATAACAAACCATATAAACTCTTTCTAGCGTGATAACAGAAATAACAATTGTTTGCAATTATGTGATGGACTCTCAAAATCTTCGATAATTCCAGAAGTACCTAGTGAGATTAGTGCAATTTATGATTCTACCTATGCAGTTAATCTCACATGGAAAGCTCAAGCTGAAGCCATCTATCTCTTACAGTTTTCATTAAACAGCTCATTCGATAAAGACAATGAAATTGTTCGTTTTGTTTTGCATAAATTCTTATTTTATCGATAAATTTTTCGAATTCCAATTTATGAATTTAATTTATTTATCTAATAAATCGTATTTTTAATTATTGAAACAATGTGAAAAATTATCGGAATTTCAGAAATTCCTTCATTGATAATTTCAGATTGCTGATTCGAATTCTTTATTAAATTATACAAGAGATTTCTCCGATTTTTGCCACCATATTATGGTACGTATAGCGGCAATAACTACAAATGGAATCAGCAATTTTTCAGCGATTTATCACATTGCTCCACCGCAACCACATGTTGATGATATTTTAACCGTTCATTTGCTCGAATATGTTGTGAGAATTTATCCTTTATTTTATTTTCATCGCGGAAGAAAGAACAATCAAATCGTCTACGCTTTGTTTTTCATATTCCAATGAGAAAGCAAATAATCTTAAATAAAAATTCGCATAAAATTTCTTAATTTAATTCAAAAATTTAAGTATTTTTAAGATTTTGCTCGACATTAAATCTTTGCAAGCATCGCTTAATTCATAAAAAATTTTAGAATCAAACATATAATTTAAGTGATTATACTTTCAATGGATCTGTTCGTTTAGTATTCGAATATACGGGAGCAGGTTTGCTTTTATGAATTGTCTTTTTCAGCACAAATTTTATCCATAACAGAGCTTATATTTTTGTCTTTTAATCGAAGAGGCTTAAATTTTCTTTCTTAATTTTCAAGCAATATTCGTTCAAAGCAAAAGCAGAAGTTGGTAAAAAAAATTCAGCTAATATTTAAGAATAAAACAAATTAAATAAATATAAAATGAATATAAATTCAGATTGGCCCTTGGGCGACGATGATTTGTTTGTTGAACCTCTATTTCATATGACAGGATGTAAAGAAATTGACTTGGCAATAGCGATGCCTAGTCCAATATTTGTAAGTAATAACATTCTCAAACTCATTTTTAGTTATTTTTGTTCGATTTCCATAAATTCGTCACTGTATACCACTAATCCATAATTTACAAAAATTCGTTAAAAACCAAAACCCTTGTATGTTGCGATGAGTTGGAATCCTTTCTAGAAAAAAGGAAGTTCCCCTCGGACAACGGAAGCCATGTTAAGTGCTGATATGATGTACAAAAAGTGTGAATTCCTTTACTATGCTGAAAGTATACAAAGTAAAAAGTGTGGTACGATAACGAGAAGTAGTGATGCGAATATGCAGACAATGCGCAAGTTGAAGATTGGTTCGTTAGAAGGATTTAATTTCTAAATAAGTTAAAATTTGTATAAATTTTAGGATTTTGAAAATTTTCCATAATTAATTTTCCAATTTTTACACTTTAAATTAAAATTAAAATAAGTTAGAAAAATTTCAGTACTTCAATATTTTAATTATTTTTCAATTCTTAAAAATCATAATTATTATTAAATAATAATTATTGTGAATATTAAAAAGTGGTAAAAGTTATTTATCTGAATTATTCTTCTACTATAGATTGTACGACTGTACTTCATAGTCCATGCGATCAACCAAAAAGGCACCAACCACCATTATGTGGCCAAGTTGAAGCATTCTCGTACACTGTGTTAAATAAAAATATCAACGCGGACGATCCTTCTACAATTATTACTATCAATATAACATTCCGTTCAATAATAAATAACCAAAAAATCCCATTATACTTTATAGCATTCTATGGTGATGCACAGAATTTTGAACGAGAAGCAGATGTATGGTTCTCAAAAACTTTCAATGTGTACATCAGACTTACATATTAGCGATTTCTTTCACATAGATTACCTTTTTAATTAGATAAATAAGTTTTTTGAAAATTTATAAAAATATTAAAAATTAAAATGCTTCTTTTTTACCTGTAAGTAAAGTATTATTATTTCATTTAAATGGTCAATAAATGAGAAAAAAGTAACGAAGTAACAAAAGTAACGAAAATTTGAAAATGCGAATGCGATGATAGTTTTAACAAAACTGATGAATCTAATAAACGAATTCCTTCTATTATTTCATTAATATTTCAGTTACAGGTGGAATTGCTTGGAGTTGATATGTACGATGTTTTGGGAAATACTACTAATTGCCCGAAATTTTTATATAATGGCAGTTGTGCGGTAAAATTTTCTTTGTTGTAAAAAAAAGAGGTGGAAAAGTCATACAAAAAAATAAGTGACAGTTTTTTAAACTAAATTTTTTCCAGGAAAAAATAAATCCTATCAATGGAAGTTTCATAGTTAGTGATTTACAAATGGATAAACTTTATGGTATAACGATTTGTGCTGTTATGGATCCTAAAAATCTAACTTTCCCGACTTTCCGAAATACTTCACTCAATATGAAGTCTAAGGCTCATAAAATATTTATACGCTCTTCAGGTGATTTTTGCTAAAAATCTTTGAAATAAGAATTTTTATACAATTATAAAATTTTTGTTATGAAAAGAAATGATTAATGGAAATTATCAAATAAAACTTTTTTTTTTAGATTATCGAAAATCAAAGACACCAATGATTATCAGTACCGTTGCAGTAATTATCGCTGCAATATTCCTTCTCCTGATAACAATATTCGCTAATATCCATCGGAAGCAACAAGAAAAGATGAAATTAAATAAATTCAAGCTTGAGCAATTAAAGATGGAAAATGAACAAAGATATACCAACCTTCCGAAAAGGTAGTTTGGCAAATTTTGCTAGTAAGGATTTTTAAGCCTATTGCTAGTAAGGATTTTTAAGCCTATTTAACATAGAAAGTCCCAAAAAAATCAATGCGCCTTTAGGAATTTATGATTTAATCAAATCTGAAAGTTAAATTTTCCAAATTTTTGATCATTAATATGTTGCAGTCAAATCATTTATATCACAGAAAAATGCTCAAGATTATTTAAGGCAAGATATATGGGAACTGGAAAGGCGAAATTTAATTATCTACGACGAAAAAAAGTTGGGTTCCGGTGCATTCGGTTCCGTTTATATGGGTAAACTTATTGGAATAGCCAAAGCATATAAAAATGCGCAGTCAACTCTTGGTGTTAACCTAATGCGAGCTGAAAATTGCGATGTTGCTGTTAAAATGCTTCCAGGTGATTAGAATTATTTAGCCGTTGTGAATATCTTTAATTCATAGACTTTATTATGATTACCGCCCGACTTGCATCATTTATATTAGGGCTGTAAGGTAGACTTTTTTGCAAAAATTTGTGCAACTACCTTATAAATAGGTTCGTATCGGAATGCTAACATGGTTTCCTTAGAAGAAACTCATTTTATTTTGGCAACTTCCCTCCATGATTGGTTATTTTTTTTCATCATATGGCCCCACTTGCCTATTTAGGAAATCTTTTCACATAAGAGGGACTTACAGCTATTTATAGACAGGATTTTACTGGTAAACCTTTTAAGTGGTGGGATTCTTTTTTTTTCATCTATAGAATGGCCTCAGAATGATGTTATTTCAAGTTCAATTATTTATTAGTGGGCTTCTATAAAATTTATTTCTCACGTATTAGGTATCGGAAAATTTAAATAATTTTCGAGACGATTTGAATAATATAATTAGATGACTGCAAGAAAGGCTAATTAATTTCTTTTTATAGATATATTGCCTGGCGCAAAACTTAGCTTTGATCCACATAGTATGCAAATTATTAAAGAGACTCCTCCAGAATTTTAAGGTTCACACTTAGAATTTTCGGTAATAAGTCAGATATTCGTTGTTTAAGTGAACATTCGCTGTTTGCATAAGGAAGCATGTAGCACAATAAGCTTTTCAGTTAATTCCTATATATATATATTAACTTGTTGAACTGTATATTAACAACCTGGAACAAATGTGATGTGTTCTATGTGATGTTGTTCTTACTCCATCCACCTCAAATTTTAAATAGAATGTTATCGATTAATTATAAAACTTCAGTCCAACCTTGGTTAATAATAGTTCAACAGTTTCTACCATTTATCTTTGCACCTTAAGTTTATATTTATCTCTCATTTTAACTTTTATTTCATCTTTTGGTCTTCAGCACACGATTTTAATGCTCCGATTGCTGTATTTGCAAATAAATATAAAGGACTAATTTTCTTGATAGATGTTCATAAATAAGCGAATTAATGAGAATGTGGAAGCTCACTAAAAAATCGCTTGCAGAATACGCTGATCAAACATCAAAAACTGAGTTTTTGAACGAAATCGCCTTGATGAAATCTCTCGGCTATCATGAGCGACTCGTTAATATGCTAGCATGCATAACAGAAACAGAGCCGTATTGTCTAATCGTTGAATACTGCTCGGATGGCGATCTTTTGCATTTCTTGCGATCACGTTGCAAATATATGTTTAAGGTAAAAATAAATTTTTCAAATATATTTGTGTAATCTTCATAGGTATTTGCACTCATAAATTGTGTAGGTACTATTCGAAATTAATAATGAATAAAAGTAATGGCCTTCATATGGTCTCGTTTATCACATCAATAGTTCTTCAGAAAAGTTTAATAAAAAGTTTTTAGCAATTTATATTGTTGGTTTTTCATTATAAAGGCCATTGTGTCCACATCATATAGTACCCATATACTAAGTTTTTTCCATGATTTCTATTCCTTTTCTTTTCTTCATTTATTGCAAAAATCATAACGTCTTAACGACTTGGTGAAAAACTGAAAAAAGGCGACGCATGCAAACAGAACACGGAAATTTTTCTAGATAATTTATAATTTATTTTCGATGTGATGATCAGCTAGTGATGCGAGTAACATCCAGATATTATAGCTAAAAGAGATGAATATCGATTATGAAAGTGGTGACGACAATGAAAATGTTGATCGAGATATGATTATTACACTAAAACAACTTCTTATGTTTGCAGTGCAAATAAGTTATGGCCTGGTTAGTCTATTGCATATAAAACATTACTTACTATCCATATTTGCCTACGAAATAAATGAATGTGTTTTAGGAATATCTCAGCCAGAAAGGATTCGTTCATCGCGATGTAGCTGCTCGAAATGTCCTCGTTCACGATAAGATTAATGCTAAAATTGGTGACTTTGGTCTTTGTCGATATATTTATGCAAAAACCGCTAATTACAAAGGAAAAGGTGGTCGGCTACCAGTGAAATGGATGAGTCCTGAAGCCATAAAATTCTATGAATTTACAACAAAGTCTGACGTGTAAGTTGTTTTATTAAATGTGCAATGAAAAGAGAATAAGAGAAATCATCGAAAAAAGAATCTGGGCGTAAATCGGGGAAAATAGGCCTATGAAGGCCAGGATGATCAAATGGTACATCGCTTCGACTGAGGCTAAATATGGGAGTTCACTTTCTCTTGTCCCTTGAATGGCGTAAAATTAAAAATAAAGTGAGCTGTCATTGGAACCTGGCGAAGAAATGGTGAAAAACTTGGGAGCACAAATAGATTTCAGTGGATTTTGTGGATGGATAGAAGAAAAAAAATATATGGAAAAACAAAAAAGTAAAAATTGAAATGGTTTAAAAAAAGGAAAGTTGAATTTTTAAATTTTCACATTTCAGATGGTCTTTTGGCATCCTTATGTTTGAAATTATAACTCTTGGTGGAGCGCCTTATCCAGGAATTCAGCCGGACGATATGGTTGAATATTTGAATGCCGGTGGAAGAATGGAACAACCGGATAATTGCCCAGATAATTAGTAAGATTTAATCGTTGGGGAAAATTTTTTACGATTGTATAGAAGAAATAAATTTTTATACTTTGAACCAAAAATCTTACTTTAAGAACTGATGCCGATCGAGCACCTTCATCTCCTTCTAATTTTCAATCTTATTTGATCAAATTAGTTCCATTTCCATAAAATCTTATTAAGACATAAAAGTCTATCTGGGTGATGCTGAGGATTCACCTGTACTTCTATCGGCAAGTGACTTCCTGGTGAAATTTTTCTGATTCAAGAAGCCAGTGAGGCGACAGGAATGAGTCAAAGGAAAAAAAATGAATTATGTGAATTATGAAAAACCGATTTATTAATTTTAAATGGGATTGATAAAAATTCAAGAAAGAATATATTGCAGCTATAAGCTAATGCAAAGTTGCTGGACTGAAGACCCTTCAGAAAGACCAGAATTTGGTGCTATTCGCCAAGCGTTAGCAGGTCATCTCGAAGAAATCACTGATGAATATTCTTATTTGAAATTGGACTCGCAAAAAGATTACTACAATTTCAACAACTATCAGGAAAGTGAGGTATATCATTACGGATCCTTTCTTTATTGGTGATACTTTAAAATAAAAATTGAATAAAACAAATTCCTTAAAAAAGCCTCCCTATGAATGGACCAAGTTTTCTTTATCGGTTTAGAGGTCTGGGAGTTTGAGAGAGTGCTTTATCTTAGCACGCATGTCCCTCTGGACAGAGATTTCTGATGTTGTTCTTATGTTTCTTGGAATATACTGAAGCCATTTTTCTAGTTTAGAGGTCACAGTTCTAAGTGCTCCAAGCATCAATGGAATTACTTTGGTCTTCACTTTCCATATCTTTTTCAGTTCCTCTTTCACTCCATGATATTTCTCCAAATTCTCATTCCTATTTCTTTTTTTTCTTTGAAATATAATATTTCTTCTACTTGACGTTGCCGTCACTTGGTGTTGCTATATCTTTCACCAATGCCTATTGCTGATTTTTATTTATTACCACGATATCTGGTTGTTTGGCCAGTACATGCTTTTCTGTCTAGATGGAGAAGTCCCACAGGATCTTCGTCTTATTCTCTACTTTTTTCTGAGGAATCTCTCATTTGGTCTAAACCATATAACGAGCAGATATTCCTGTAAATGACTTGGTTATGCTTCTGCCAGCTACTTGGTTATGCTTTTTAATGCATGCTTGTTCCTGCTTTTACATCCTACCACCATCTGTTGGTCTATTTCCGGGGCAATTTTGCACCTTGAATCATATCTACTGTGATGTTAGTCTTTTAGTCTAGCTTTTATCAACCATTAGTAAAATTTCTCAAGGTACCTCAGCCACCTCAACTATTTATCTTTAATACCTATCCCACTGAAGATCTTGCTTCCTCAGGGCATTTTTTTTTGCTTGATCTTTCTGCAATATTTGAGCTTCAGGCATTCTCTCAGCAGTTTATCCTTTTTTGTGCCATCTTGTTGATATTTTCCTAAATGCATTGGATTTCATTATAGACAGTGGTTTTGACACTTGCCAAGCCTAGCCTTATTCACCTTCTTTTTGGCTGGTGCACAGTCTTTGGGTACTGAACTTGGGATAGAAATTTCGGGTATTGTGTGGAGTTTCAGAGCCCTCACATTAGCTTCTGTCTTCCTTTATCCCGTATCTAATGATTGGCATTGCATACATGTTTGTGGTGTGGATCTTGTTTTTCCCATTGAACTGACTCTTCAAAATCTGCATTATTCTTTGGAATAGCCCTTTCTTGCCTTTTCACCATGATTCCTACATGATTGAGGGCTGTACTTGTAGCTTACTTGTACATCTATTATATCCCGTTGGTAGTTCCACTTTAACTTAATTACTTTCCCTCACTTCTTGGTTACTTCTTGCTGCAGATTATAATAATAAAAATAAGATTAGTAAGATAAATGAAAAAGTCATGTCCGCTTTTAGCAAATAACAATTTGTTGTATCCATAAAGGGGATGAATGATGACAGTTCCGTTCCGCTCTTGAACTTGTATCCATGTCCACTTCTTGTGATTATCTTGCTGACGTTTAAACAGAACTTTATGTAGAGCAGTGTTGGGGAGAATGCCTTGATAAATGCCGCATTTGAATTTTGAATTTTGAGTTGGTTTCAACTGCATTTTTCCTTAACTCCGTGGAGTTCTTGAAAATGCCTTTAGGATAACTTTCTATATAGTCAGACATTCACAGATCCATATTTAGAGTAGACTGTGCTAAGATTGATCAATCGAGACATTGAGTTGAGTGACTGCTTTTTCTATGAGCAGCTATTTTGAGCCTCTGGTTTTGTTCCCAATGCCCTTTTGAACTGGTTCATGTGCTCTTGTGGCTTAATGGCTGTAATGCCTGACAGTAGTTTCCATGTTTAGTGGAAGCAGATTATTGGTCGGTAGTTGGACTATATTATTTCTTTCTGAGGATCTTTCAATATAAAACAGAAATTTTAAAAAATATTGTGGATAAATCGGATTTTTTTATTGTTTTTTTTAATATCATTTTTTATCACCAAATTTTACCTTTAGGTGACAAATAACCATTCATCAAGTGTTACACCTTCACAGACTACACTTTCACCTTCGCTTGAAAATGAATGGAATGGTAGTAGCGATTATCGTGATAAAAATCAAGAGAATTTTGAATAAAATAATAATTATAGTTTTTCCATAATTATTAAATATTTGAATATTTTAGTAATAATTACAGTTTTTCCATAATTATTAGGTAATGCCATATTTTAAATTAATTATGTATTTCAAAACTATCCTTTAAATTTGATTTTGTTATTATAAAGAATAGTTATAGTTCTACTGCACTATATTTGGTTTAAAAAATTATCAAAAATTTTAAAATTATTAAATATTTGAATATTTTATAAGAATATTTTCAAGAATTTTTCGACTTAACGCAGTAGAGCTGAATCATAAATATGAGTGAATGTGTTGCACATGTTGTAAAGATCTCGTTTCAGTAATATGTATATATTATATATACTTTTATTTATAAGTATTTCATTATACCTGCAATATTCTAGTGCTTTTTTTTAAAGAGTCCTCACTGGTTACTGGTTAAACTCGTTCCACTGGTTTGTCCCATTGGGCAATATGACATGGAGTCCCTTGGCGATAGAAATACAGATGAGTCGCGAGCATCACCCGGATTTTTGTACACCTCTCGCGGTGAACCTCAGCATCGGCGCACCCAATCGAGCAACAACCCACTGAGACATTCTATCCCCAGTATCTGGTATTAATATATTTTGTCCTACGATAGGAATGATTTAGCGATTTCGTCAACAGTTTCAATAGAATCGCTTCGAATTTCATCGATTCCGACTGAAATATTTTAATTTTAATATTTGCTTTTTTTTTTTCTGTCGATCATAGTTTTCATAAAAATCTAGGATTTTGCTCTTTTATGGACTAATATGGATCTTGCTTATCATCAGTATTAATGAAATATTTCGCTAACTAATATGTGATAATAGTTCTCAATAATGGTACTGCACCAAGCAATTCTATAGATAATTGGTCTCATTTCGAATTTTCTTTTCGGCAGAATTGAGTATTGCATATAACGAACTAATCTGCAAGCATAATTTACAAATATAACTGTTTTTTAATGAAATCGCTAAAATTTTTTTTGTAAATTTTATATTTAATTAAATAAATTTAAGCAAATTTTAAACCTTTAACGAATTAACGTCAAATACAAATGAAACAAAATTATGCTTTATAGGCCTTTAAATCCTATGATCCTAAACATTTTAAAAGCAATCACCGCTTCTGGTTAGGCTTATCGGCCAAATTTTTGTTACAGAGCTATGGAGGCAATAGAAGTACAGGTAAATCGCCAGCATGACTCGAACCTAAGGCGGGATTTAACTCTTGCTGAAAGTACAATCGCAATATCGATGCTCCAAAATGAGTGCAACAACTCTCATCTCAGCTTATCTACAAATATTCCCCTCCCCCTTCGCTCCCCCGTATGATGCTCAGTATATTATCGATAAATATATAGACAATCAGACAAATGAGCAAATCATATCAATTTTCAATCAATTAAGAATCTAAAAATCTGATAAAATATTTAGTTAATCGAAATTACTTATAAATATAAATGCGATAAAAATAAACTTTTTAAGGAAGTACACAAGTTGAAAGTTGAAAAAGGTTGCCATTTCATGTGGTTTGTTTCTAAAAGCATTGCTTCTGATGTTATTGGCCTAATTTCGAGAATTTCACTTCTACGAGAATATATAAATAGTTTTAAATTAATTTTTTAATATATTAAAAAAAATAAATAATAAACGGGAAATTTAGTATTGTCGAACGTACAAACTTTTAGACGTGAAATCTTAATGTAATACTGAATCAGATCAATTTGCCTTTTCTTATTGGACAAATAAATTTTATGGCTTGCGCTTGATCCCTTTTGCAAACGCACAAGCACTTTGACACGCTTGACTAATAATAATTAATTATTATTATTATCAATAATAATAAATAAATAATTAATTAATGATAATAATTAATTACTAATAATAATTAAATAATAATAATTAATAAATAATATTAATTAATAAATATTTAATAATAATAAAAGTGACGTATTAATAATAATTAATAATAATAATAATGATAACAATAATAATAATAAAAATATATAATAAACGGGAAATTTAGTATTGTCGAACGTACAAACTTTTAACTTATATATGTTACCTCGAATTGTACTATATTATATTGATCTGTAATTTCCTCTTTAAATTGTTAATTTCTGTCATATTGTTTTATAATTAATTTTGTTTATGTTATATATTTTTTTTTTGTTTTGTGTTTTCTTTTTCTGTTATCTTAATTGTTATTATTAATACAAGCACATGGCCTTGTCGCCCTGCTTGGTTGGTTATCAATAAATAAATAAATAATAAAAATGGTGATAATAAATATAATGGATTTAAATGATAACGACGCTCTCGACCCACACGGATCCATTCTTTCACCATAACAACCAATATGCACTGGGAAGCAGAATTCGATCATAAATATTCAAACAGAAAAATTTTTACAGAAATTTGGAAATAAATGTTGATTTGGAAGGGTCAGCGGCCGTTCTCAGTTTGCGAAATAATAGTCTGATTCGTAATTCGCGTCTTAGTTCACTTTCTAAGTAGCACAAAATCGTGGCAATTGAGGTGTTTTCAGCATTTTCCGAAGAAATTCGAAATTTGCCTCTGTCGGAACTTTATATTCGCAATCGCTACGTTCATACTATTTCTTTAACTAACTTGTATATCTCCGGAAACTGGACTAATAGAAAATAACTGATAACTGGTAGGAAAAGAAAAATAACGGATCGCCGTCTTCCACACCGGTTCAGCCTCCATCCATACGTCTTTCTTTAACTCAGTAACATCATTGTGTCACCATTAATTTCTCTGGTTCTACTCAGTCTTTCCGCATACCAACAGGAATATCTACGAGTACCTAAAGACCTGAACATGAGCGCAACTGTTATATTTCAAAGCCACAACATACAGTCGGAAATGGAACGTACGACTTTTACTTGCTATCGTACGACTCGGTGGACGATTGTGGCCATATTTCACAACTTTTAAGAATGAACATTGAATTTTGTGCGAATTAGCAGGAAGCAAGAATAGATTTTAAAAGGGCTTAGAAGAGGGGTGGGGAATAGTAGAGGTCGAGGTCAGTGAACTGTTTCAACAAAGGAGCGCATCGATGAAAGCTGAAAATCGGTGAGGAGGAGGGGAGGGGGTATGCAGTTGGCAGTGGCAGTGGTGGCAGAGGGGAGAAACGAAGGGAAAAAGGCTTAAGTTTGAATTCGATGGTTTAGCCGATTTAAGACCGATTGTTTCGTTCACAAATAATTAGAAAGAGAATTTTATGAAATTATTATTTTTAATAATAATAATATTTATTTTTACACAAATTATTTAAAATTCAAATTTTTTTTTCAGGTCGATGTTAGAACATTGTTTGTTTCGCGTATTATCACCTTCTTTTACGCGATTTAAATTGAGCGGAAACGTTCTTGAAACTGCATCTTTTGTTAGATTTAGTCTGAAAAATCGTGTTTTTCAATCCATATCACCATTTCGAGTATTAGCAACGCGCACTTCGTTCTTTTCTTTTCCTCAAAAAAGGTACCATTCTTTTCTGCTTTCTCTTTATAAATTTCCCATTTTTCTATATATGATTGCGGAAAAAAATCCAAAAAATAATGTAAATATTGAAATTAGTTTTACTATTGAAACTATTAAAGTATATAAAAAGCACTGCAATTCAAAAATTAGGTTCTTTAAAATAGTTGTAAATCGTTAGTGCCTTAGTTATCCTTTGAATACTTTTCTTCTCACTTACCATCATCAATTTCTTTTCCATTTCGATCGTTGGGTATTTTAATAATTTAGAATATAAAATTTTTATTCAGATGGCACTCAATAACAAATATTATGAAATTTAGCCAATAAAAAAAGAAAAAATAGTAAATAAATGCGACCAGAAAAGAAAGGGCATTGAGCAACAATAATAACCTAAATAATATTTGCCAATTTTTTAAAGTGAATTTAAGCGTTAATGAGGAAATAATAACCAATTATTAATTTTTTATATTGTTGAGCAAATAATGAACTATAAGGATAATCTGATGGCATAAAAAACTTAAAAACGTCTAAATATTAAAAAAAATATTAGTTCAAAATATCCGAAAAAAATATTAGTTCAAAATATCCGAAAAAAATATTAGTTCATGTTTTTTTTTTAATTATCATTTAAAGACAAATGATTAAATATGCGATTAAGTTCAAATATGATTATTCATTATTAATTGGAAAGAACTTGATTAAATCGGCGTTTGGTAATTTAAATTTTTTTTTTTTAGACTACACGACTTCGATTTTATAATTAAACCATTGCTAACCAAGCATTTAGAAAATTACTCTGAGAAAGATATGCAAAAGTATGAAAAGTGCAACCTATTAATCTAGATGGCAGCACGTTTTTCAATATTTTCTTCAATTTTATTTCATTTTAATTAATAAATAATAAGAATTTTGTCATCTTAGAATCTGTCGGTTTAGGAAGTTCAGTATAAGAACTGAGCTCACTGTTTTAAAAAATTGCATAAATTTTGCATACCGTTAAGAAATATCGTTTTAAAATTTTCACATTATTTCAACAAAGAATTCAAGGTTTAAATGTCTGTCTACATTGTGAAATACTATAGGTTCGCCACAGGAAAAAGTTTCGAGGACTTGAAGCAGTTTGAGAAGGACGAAAAATTGTGTGGAAGAATAGCTACTGTCCCAAATGCACTTTGTGTTCTTAGGTATTTTATTTTTCGTTTTCTTTGGTATATTTCTTTTTTCCTATAATTTAGATGAAAATTTGCGCCGAAAGTAATAAAGATTATTTTTTTTTTTGTTCCTTAGCTTGTCCTTTCTTTTTTTGCATGGTTTTTATTTTCAACTACTTGTAAAATTGTTCGGAAAGTAAGATTATTCATTTATTTATGAAATCAGTCTGTGCGAAGTGAATTTTTAGTTCCTCTTCGCTGTTTTTTTTTTGCATATTTAGTTTAACTTTTTATTCGCATAATTTTTGATTTTTTAGGATCGGTATGACACCAGTTATTGGCTATTTGGTTATCAGTGAGTGCTTTATCGCTGCTTGTGCTATTCTCGTTGCTGCAGCAGGGACAGACATCGTTAGAGCTTAGATTCTTTTGTTGTTCATCCTTTATTGTTTTATGAAACACAATAGATTTATTTTCAGCTTGATGGATTTATAGCACGAAATATACGTGGGCAGAGTTCTCTGATTGGAAGTATTCTCGATCCTGTTGCTGATAAACTTTTTATAAGCACGTTATTCTTAACGCTGACCTATGTCAACCTTATTCCTAGTAATTTTCTCATAATTCATCTTCCTTTATATATTGTTTATTGTTTCGTTAAAATATTGTTTCATTGACAAAAAATTTAGTGATGATTAATTATTTACGTTGCTTATAGTATTGCTGACAATCATAGTTCTTCTTCGGGACATATTGCTTATTTCTGGTGGTCTTGTAAAACGGTATCAAATGATCGAATCACCGGTTACATTTAGAAAATTTTTCGACCCGTCAGTATCGCCTTTGCGAGTGGCTCCCACCTTAATAAGTAAAGTATGAATTTTTTTTTTTACAAGGCTTGGTATCTAAATTGTTTATTTTTTTTATTTTCCGATTTTTATCCACCTTTTTTATTTTCGCTTCTTCTTTCAAAAACTATTATAGTACACTTTAAAAAACACCGTAAAAAATTTAAGTTGAATACGGTTTTGCAAATCAGTGTTGTTCTCACTAGCACAGTTTCACCAATTTTGGGATTCGTCGATAGCGCCATATTAAATTATCTTTGGTTTGTTTGTTTCTTTTGCTTCTTTTGGCTGACATTTCATTGTACATTTGAGATTAAATTTGCTTTATTGCTTACCATATTTAATTACCTCTCGTTTTTACTTCATGAAATTGTTTAGGTATCAGAATTCCTGAATTTTTTTTAAATTGGGTTTTAAAATATGTGAAAATTTAAAATATGCTTTAGTAGTAAATTGGATTTTTTACTATAGTTTCCTCTCTATTTCTCATTTCTTCAGGTTATGTACTGGTGCAACAACTATATATTCTGGAATACAATATGCTTTAATGAATCGCATGAAGCGAATTTGATAATGAAACTTAAAAAATATTGGTTTTAGATTTTCATTTCACATAAGGCATTGTTATATTTCAGATCTTATACTTCTATATTCTATAATCTTCTATAATCTTATATTCATACCTAAAAATTTGTTTTATTTTTTTGCGGGTATTTTATTTGAACCATTGTCGCATTTTCTATTTGTTGTTTATCATATTTTGTGTAGTTTGAGTTCGTATAGTTTTTGCCTTATATTTTTGTTATCAGCCGGTTTTTTTATAATTCATGAAGTTTATTTATTCTATTTATTTATTTGAAAATATTAAGTGGACAGGCGCCATGTGTTTGCATTAATAATTGTGATAACAAATGAAAGGAAATAAGAAATATGGATAAAAATGCAAGAAAAAAAGAAATATGACCAAAAGCCAACAATGTTAGGGGAATAGAATAACACAAATCTTACAGGATTTATTGCTAGCATATAATCGCATGTTAAAAAATTTATGATTATTTTAATTAAATTTTTGTCTATATTAAGAAATTTTTCATTTTCTATCTGCATTCACTATTTCTGGTTTATCTGACCCTATTGACTATTAAAGAGTCGCTTCTGAGGCAGAAATACGGGTGCGTCCACGGCAGCATTCGGATTTCACTCTTATAAACCAATTTACTCTTATCCAAGGGGCATATACTGGTGGGGTTTATTGCATTATTCCAGTATGCCAATGAATCATCCCTTTCACATATTAACACTGTAGAATTACGGTGATTCCACCGTATTCCCACTTCTATAATTTATAATTTATGTGTGGTATGTATTGCAAGTGAACAATTTTGGTGGATAATGATTTCACATTTATTTTTTTTTCAACAATTTTATTTGGTTATAATTAAACTTGACATAAAGTAGATGACTTTTGTATTTCCCGTTTGTAATTATCGTGTTCAGCGAATTTTCATCATCGTTTTACCAGTTTTGGAGCTTAATGAATGAAGAGCGAATAATTGAAGTGGAACAAAAAGAAAACGTTGATCCTCGTAAATAACAATAATTTAATGTTCAAAATTCGTTGGCATATATAAATTGTGGAATTTTTTATTGGATATTTAGTGATTGGAGAAATAGTTTGCTGTGACTTATGGGTTGAGAGGACGTTTGAAGAGAGGACGTTAGATCGTTTTGCAAAAGAGGGGTTTAATAAACTACAATATTCCATAGAAATTTAAAAATATGTTGGTTAACACATTCCGCAAGAAAGATTGCATGAATTACGAATATATTCACCATAATCAGTTGAATTGCATAAGTGAATATAACTGTAACAATCTCTTCGAAGATCGCGACAAGCATTTTGCGCTGAAGGAAGTGATTCGAACGGTGAAGATAAAAGTGGCGCTATATTTTCGCCCAAAATGTTGCTTTCGACTTTGTTACCATCCATCGATTTGTTAACTTCCAGAATAATGTCGTCTACAATTGTTTCCATGGTTCCATTTGAAAACCTAAAATATAAATCTCGTACTGGAAACTCTTTAATTTAGGCTTTCCTAATTTCTCTTTCAATAAATGTAACTCTTCATTGTCCAAGAACGGTACACGAAATTTTTATATGTCATAATCATATTGAAAAGAAAAAAAAGCTAAGAATAGATTTTCAGTTAGCAAGATATTTTTTATCGTGACGAGGTGTTAACCTTTGGTAAATTTTCTTCGACTATTTTCAAAAATATTCTTTAGTTAAGGTTTAAATTTTAAAAAGCCTACTCGTTGGTTTCTGGAACGTTATTTTGTAGACAAATAGACAAATTACCAAAGAAAACGAGGAAGATGAAAGCAAGTCGCAGCATTCGAACGAAGAATGCAGAAAACGAATGCAACAGATTATAGAACTGATGAAAATGAAAAATTTGGATCCAATGATGGGCGGATAAAAAAGAACTGAATCGGCATCATTTAAAAAATAGGGAAATGGGTTGAAAACAGCCTTTTTTTTCAAATAATCTGTAGAAATTACTAAAAAGCATCGATTAATAATCCGTAAAAATAGATTTAAAATAGATTTTTTTATCAAAAAAATTAGCCAATAAAACTTTCGAAATTTTCTTATATCTAAAATGGTAATGCACTGAATGTACAATTGAAATCACTTCGTTAGAAGTTATAGGTTGTGAGTTCCTAAAACCATCTCGACTATTGTTTTATCATTTATCATTTTTTTTATCATATCGTATTATTTCTTTTAATAGCAAATACATTGGAAAACAATTAATACCAATAATTCTGCAGCCATTATTAACGATACAAATATCACATTATAATTTTTCTTCAAAAAAACTTTCTGATATTTGTTTGTAATTGTAGAATTGGGTCGAATGTCGAATTTCGTCGAAAAATTTAGCGTACAATGATATAAAAACGATAATTTATTTTATGAATTTTTATTTAAAATGCTATTGAGAAAGTTTTTTCTTTAAAAAAAAATTTTCCGGAATAGTAGTCAACTAGAACTGCAAATTTCAATCATTTGAGATTTCCGGTTTATCCGGCAGCATTATCGGTTCCACGTTGAAAGCGCCAAAAATTGCTATTCTTCTACTTTTTTTTATAAATAAATATATAATTTATATGATTTTATCGAAGTTATGGTAGATTCTTTCTAAAAATAGCATTAAAATTTACTTTAAAAAAAAATAAAATTTCGTTTCTAATTTGTCTTTTACTAAGAATTTATTCGGAATAGAATCCTATATTGTAAGGAATTCGGTAAAATGCCAATCGTTGCATTGTTAGCACCAATGATTATTGGGTTAAAGAGATGGTTCCAAGCCCCCAACCCACCGCCATATTTGAAATTAATTAAGACCATTCCTAGTTCCATTATTTAGGTCGAATTTTATTATGATAATTAAAAATTGTATAAATAATATATATATTTTATACATATACATATAGTTATATATATATATATATATATTTTAAATTTAATTGCCTTTTTATTTTTTTTAAAATTTCATGTCTATTTTATTATTTTCTTCAAATTTAATTTTTTTGTCTTTGGCAGGAGTAAACCTGCTATTATGTAAAAAATCCGGGTGGTTGCTGGTTGATCCATCTGCAACTCTATCCCCAAGGACTCTATAGTGAAACGGTTAGATACACTTGATATGGCGTCCGCGTCTCCCGACGCTCATGATACGTTCCGAGCCCGGTGGTACATGCGATAAATATACAATCCGGGCTTAAAGCTTGTAAATAAAATGTGCTCTCAAGCCAGGGTAATTGCTTGAAACCTATCAAGAGGAACTACCCTCTGCACGTGCGGCGAGGTATTAGCCGTATCAGCGTGGAACGTCAGAATGCTTATGGACGTTGCAAGCCAAGCTATCACTATCCACACCCTGTCTAAGTATCGTGTGGATATCGATCTCTTGTCGGAGGTCCGTCTTCCTCACTTTCGGTCTCAAGCAATTATTAATCCTGGTTCAGACCAGAGATACTGGCTATATCACTGTGGTGCTTCGAATAACTCGGGACGAAATGGCGTAGCGATTGTTATGTCTGACAAGGCCCATTCCGCTTTGATTGAGTGGAAACCGATAAACGACCGTATGGCCTATGCTCGTTTTAAAGGTAGGTTCTGCAATATCTCGGTTATTAGTGTCTATGCTCCAACGCTGTAGGCAGATGACCGTGATAAAGACAAGTTCTGTGCAGAACTTCAACTGTTAACAAAGTCTCTACCGAAACATATTATCATAATCGGATAAGACTGGAATGCTCGTAAGTCATAATGCAGCTGCGATGACCTCAACAATTGGCAAATATGGCATCGGAGACCGGTGTGCCAATGGGGAACAACTTCTTCATTATGCCGGAGAGCAAACTGAACTTTTTGTTACCAATATTTGCTTCTGGCATCATAGAAAACATCTGGTCACGTGGAAACGTGGAACTCCCCGGGCAACCAACATTTCAATCATATTGATTAGTCTTAGTCAGTCGCCGCTGGAAGAGTTCCGCACTAAATAGTCGTTCCTATTGCGGAGCTGAAACGGGCAATCTTCATGGATCTGACCATGTTATGATTCAAGCCAATATCCGCATAAAATTGACAATTCGCAGAAACCGGCAGGAGTAAACCTGTACAAAAATCCGGGTGATGCTGGCGACTCACCTGTACTCCTATCGTCAAGCGACTCCCTGGTATATTTGTCCAGTGCGATAAGCCAGTGGAGAGGGGATAGTGAGCGCATTTCAAACCGAATTATTGAAGCATCTCAATGATACAAATATCAATGATTTTTCTTTAACGGCAAATGAATATTGGTCCAAACTAAAGGAATGTCTCTGAAAATCAGCCACTTCCATGTTAGGGCATACTAGTAGGAAATGCGATAGTTGGGTATCGGAAGCAACTGTCCAATTGTCTGAAAAAGCTGCCAAAGCACGAATGTCAGGTGATCCTGACTACCGAGTGCTTCGAGGATTTGCAACTAAAGCAGCAAGGTGGGAAATCACTATTGGAGTGGTATGGCTTCAAGAATGGAAGCGGCTGCTCTAGATTACAATAGGAAACTATTCTGCCTTCTTCATAAAGCAACTATGACTCGGGGAACGATCAGTGAAATGGTAAGAGACAGCAATGGCGTACTGATCAAAAGTATTAAGGATCGCCTCATAAGATGGAAAGAATTCTTTGAAGCCAAACTTAACCATGAAGCGCTATTTGTTGCCCTTGATATAACTTGATAAGTTCGCTGAACAATATGCTTGCATGCATGCTTGCAACTGCGAGCCTTCGACAGAAGAAGAAATAGTAACTGTTATCAATAATCTTAAGGCCAATAAGGCTCCGGAAGAAGATGGTCTTTGGGCTAAGCTTTTCAAATGCTGACCATCGTCCTTCATAACGCACCTTCAACAAATGTACTCTTTAGTACGAAAAAAGAAATATTACCAGATGATTGGAGCAAAGCAATTCTGCTCCCAATTCTCAAGAAAGGTGATGATATGACATACTGCGACATTTATCGAGGAATCAACCTACTAGACGTCTCAGCAAAAATTTTTGCTTCCCTGCTACTCAACAGACTTATGGCAGTACGGAACAGCAGGATGCGCCTTAATCAAGCTGGATTCAAACCGGGGCGTGGTTATGCTGACGAAATATTCACGTTATGAAGGGTGTTGAAATATCGCTGTGAACAGCCACCTTCGTTTCAATTATGGTTGTGAGACATGGCCAATGAGAGTGGAGGATATTAAGAAGCTATCTACCTTTGACCGCTCTTATCTAGGGTATATTTTCCGTCGAGCTGATAAGATATCACATAATCGCATCCATTTTCGTTCAAATGCCACTTGCATTAATAATGTTATCACGGAGCATCTCCTTCGCTGGTTAGGCCGTTCTCCTTCGTCCACCACAAGAGTTGACGCATATTTCGTTATTTGCTATATCGTGTGATGGTTGGCGTCAAAAGCTAGGTGGGCCAATTAAAACCTGGACTGATACGGTGAGAAAAGATTTGGAACGTATAGGTGGACCAGCAATATCTGGACTTAGACGATGGAAAAAGAAATGATTTCTATCACTACTAGCGATGGTGTCGGATCGAGCAGCTTGTCTTTGCCCTGTAGCCAGCGGAGCAAACCTAACCAGTGAGAACTGTTAGAAGAAGTTATTACAAATAAAAGACGACAATTCACCACAATTATTTATTATTTTGAATTTGTTTTTTACCTCCAAATAAAAATTAGCCGTGGTAAAAGCAAGAATTTCGATATCCATTACAGGAGGCAACGTCAGGAAGTTCGAAGGCCCATTATGGGAGGCGAATTTTCGCATTAAATTGCACAAAATATTCCCTTTTTGTTTAGTAAAATTTATAAATTATCGGATGAAACATAGCAATAAATTTATGTAAATTTATAAATTTTTGACTCTTAAAAATTATGATTATGATTACTGGAAGAAACTTATTTTCTGAGCGTTGCTCTTTCTGGGAGTCATATGAAGGGGGAAGGGGAGGAAGTAAACTGTGGGGAAGAGTATTGGTTCGGAAAGAAATCATTGGCAAATTTGGTTTCCAAATAATTTTTGGGATAATTTTAAAATTTTTTAGTGAATTTTCCTTATTGTAATTTTAGTAATTTTGCGTAAATTTTTTAGAAAACTTATTACAAATATGTCGCAAACATATTAGTTTTATTTATCATTTTTTAAATTAATTTTTATCTCATTTTTTTTCTATATTTTTAGAAATTTTTCGCTTTCGATTTAATCATTTGCGCCTGAACTCTTTTAGAATCATTTGTGCGTAACGATTATTATTTGGCACTCAAAACAAAGACTTTGTGATTCCCCGTATTGTTTGCGTTATTGCTGTCTTTATTTAGTGCTTTCACATTTTTATCATATTGTCGGTCATCCATATTTTTGGAGAAATTCAAAAAATTTGAATGAACGACAACTATCGAAGTATTTAATTGGTTTGGTCGAGCTGCAGTGCTGCAGTGATCGTTATCTTGGTTGTCTTGGTTTTCTCATGGTTTTTTCATTTAGTTAAATTTCAGATATGATTTCGGGGACTGGTTGATGTCGCGTAATGGTAAAAGCAGTTGAAGTGCATAGTCAGAATAGTTGGGTAGTACGATGTCAAAATGATGTGCGCTAATTTTTTGTTTTTTTTTGGTTATAAATTGTATAAAGTTTATAAGAAAATGGTTATTTGTCCTCTTCGCAAATGACTCGAAAACTTTTAATTCGGCTAAAAATTAACCTAATGTGATTTATGTACGATTTTTCTTCACGATTGGTTAATCCTTTTCAAAGAAAGAAGCCTAATTCAACCTATTTACTGGAAATAAACCGAATAAAAAACGAAGTAAAGCCTCCCTTTTATTCGTGTATTTTTGCCAGATGATGCTAATGACACCAAGTAACTCCCTAGCAAAAATTTTTAACCTCACTAGCAGCCAAATGTTCTAGCTTAACCAGAGATTAATCTCTCCGAGACCTCTTTAATCCACTTGTAATCTTTTCTTATAGCTGTATTGGCGATGATTTCCGCACTGCTGTCCAGTTGGGCACTGCTTATTCACAAGTCCTACGAAATAAGAATTGTTAAGGCTTATATACATGCATTAGTTTCATGCTAGTTTCGCCAGTATGATGGATTATTTGCAATTATGCGTCGATCTGACACTTCTCATCTCACAACGTAAGCTTTTTTTATGTTTATTACCACACCATTATTTAGGTAAAATGATCGTCCGTGTCACTTCATGAATTTTTGAATATGCTTGCCTTTCTTTAATATATTTCTTTTTCAACAGTTTTTTACGAAGTCTTATTTTAGATGTGGTTTTCATGAATCACGATTGGTGTATGAAGGTGCAGTACTGGTATGCGAATGCGAAGGTTGCATAGTATGTTATATAAACTAGTGAAAAATAATTGTGTAACGGAGGGGAGAATAGCTTTCCATATCTCTTAAAAACTCTCTTATTCACTTGACACCTCTTTGAACTCTGCACTCTTCTGTTTCACATCTACCTAGTCCCAATAATTCCTTCCCAACATCTACCGTTACACTGTTTCAATAAACCGAATCAGCGTTATATTATTTTTTGAAATTTTTTAACTTCTGCTGTGGCACAAGTGAGAGGTTTGACGTTATGAGAAATAAGATGAACAGTATCAACAAGCTTCAACTGGATCAGAGTGGGTCAAGAAATTCAAATAATGCAAGTAATGGATCGTGGCAAAAAAATTCGATAGGATGATATTCAATGGAGCTTGCAGAGATTTTTCGCAAAATATAGCAGATTTTGAGGGATATTAAGTACCAATGCTAAATTCCTAGATTTTGCAAGCATTTGATCTGTTTTTAGAGAGTATCAGTAGGCGGCAAAATGGCGTAGAGATTCAATACCACAATGAGATATTGTAGAGGTATCGCACAAAATTAACATAGTGGCGGATTTTGGCAGATGTATATAGTGTGATTTTTTTTAGAATATTAAGGAAGATTAAGAGGATATGGAGGATCAACAGTATGATTTGAAGAACTTGTCAAGGGATTATATTGTCTATAGTGCCTGAAGGATTGCAAGAATTGTAACATAATAAGGTAATTTCCAGACAAAAAGGAACATGGGACATTATTGTATATAATATATATATATCTATGCAGATTTTTTTGTTCAATTTTTATTTCATTTTCTGAAAGAAATATGAAATTCTTCCGATTCCGTTTATCTGTTAAATTATATTTTTCTGGTTGTTCTTTGAACAGATAAACGTATATTTCCGGTATGAAATATTGCAATATGTTAGCCATTTGAACTTGCATATAGGGTTGTTTGATGAAACAGATCGGGACAACAAGCGAACTTACAAATGTCGCTGGAAAGGTTTATGTTTTCTTTATCTTTAAAATTAATTTCCGCTTTGTTTTTTGTTCTCCGTACATTGGCATCGACTAATTTGCAGGACTAGTTTGTCATGAAGTTCAATAATAAAAATAATTTGAAAATTCATGTTCAATAGCACTCGGATGATAAAGCTGCGGCTTGTCGCTTTTGTGGACGTTTTTTTGTGAATAATTCAAAATTATTTGATCACATGCCACGTAAGAATGCTTCCAGTAATTTTTTCGCAGTTTTTTTTTAGTTCAGTTTGATTCTATGTGATTGTATCAGCGCATTTCCTTTGGTTATGCCTTGGTGAGTTAAATGACATTAACGCTGTCCCCATCAGTCTGCGACAATTTATTTCCAATTCAAAAACTTTTACAATGTTCCACTAAACTGTGCTGAATACAAAATGTAAAATGAAAAAATTTTTAGAAACATCACATCTAGTGCATATTAATTAGGTCTTTGCGTAGCAACTTAGTATGTTATAATGATTTTATAGGAATAAAGTGTTTTACTTGGACGGTGCGATAGCCGATATCATACGATTATCAATATTATGTGATTGTCGATTGGCTCAAGTTAAAGCTTCTGAATAGATTAACAATTGCATTTATGGTAGTTTTTCTGAATTTTTTTCAATCCATTCCCAACAATCCAAGAATAAATTATATAATTACAACCGACAAATGTTGTTATGTGATTTTAAAGGCTTGAAATCTGCCTTTATGTTTTAAAAATAATGATTGTAAAATGCATTCATTTTAAAAGGGGGCTCAACGATGGAGAAAAGTTGCATTTTGTATCACAAAGTATCGATTCAGCTCGGCTTCTTCGGGAGCACTGTAGCCGGCATGTAGTGAATCTCAAGTGCGAACGTTGTGCTATAATGGTAGGAAGCCCATCGGCGCTTCATCGTCATATACTTACTGTACATAAACAAAAACTTACACTGAAACAAAAACTTTATCGTTGTTGTTAGTGCAAAGGAAGGTGCAATTTTTTCTTAATTTAATTTTTAAATAAGTTCTCAGTTCAATTTATAATTTTCCTTTCGTTTTGCATTTGAAGTGAATTAACGACACAGAGTTGAATATAGAATTTTCAACTTTGCTCAAAAAGCAGATCTCATGGCGCTTTACATAGCAATAATTTGGAATTTGAGTGTATTCAGTGCGGAATGAAATTTCGTTGGCAGAAACAAATCATAAATTGACAAATCACGTTCGTAAGCTTCAGATATCAAAATTATTTTGCTCGATACGTAAATCAGCGATTATATTTTTTGTATTATTTTTTACCAAGCGGATTTCAATTTTCATGCAAATTTAATGGCTTAAAAAAAACAATCATCAAGTTAATTGATGCATTTTTTTGTTTTTTATTTTTATTATAATTATTTTTGATAGACTATCACATTGTCCTTTTTAAATGCTTCGTCTTTTTAATCTGTTCTCAAAAGTGAAAGTGAAAAGTCTTTCTTAAATATCCTCACTCTTTCATTTTTAAAATATTCCATTTTTAATATAATTTATTATCCTCTTCGAGTTATTACTTCATTTGGCAATCAGAGAACTGAAACTGTGACAGAAAATCTTTTAAATTACTAGAAATTATAGTTTTTTTTTTGATTTGCAAAAGTAAGGAAGTGTGAGAATATAAATGCCATGCAGAAATTAAAAAACGATCAAACTGTTTTGAGTTTTTCAGGATTACAGTCCTTACACACATCTTTGCCATGTATGCTTTGCAAAATATACGAATGGTTTCGGTCTGACTCGGCATCTTAAAGTGAAACACAATTTCACGATCCCAACTGGGTTCACACGTTTTCAATATAAGAAATGTGCTGACGTTTCTTTCGTCTTCAGACACGGAAATGTTTCAGCCAGGCTTTAGCCAAAGAGCTGGGAATTATCAGCAGTGAAAGTTGTGATATTTATTAATGTTATATTAATTTAGGTAGTGTTGGCAGATACCATATGATTCACTAGGCGATTTGAAAGTAAGACCAGTAATTCTCTTCCAATCTTTCAACGGAAAAATCATTGTTTCAGATCAAAAATTTTATTTGAATTATTACAGAATTCTGTTTTGCTGCTGCATTGCTGAGAATATTTGCATGTTCTAGGAACAGAATAGTTTGATGTAATGCTTGGTTTTTCAACTATGGTGCCTAATATTGTATTATTTGTATCATATGAATGGCTGAATCTACCAAAATTTTTTTTCGTTTCAGATTTATAGAATAACATCTCCTATCAGTATGCCAGGGCTAGTTAACCTTATGTCACCATCGTTCTCCATTTTAACTTATCACTTGTTTATAGTTATTACTGTCTTTAACCTGCGATCATTCTCGTATACTTTTTCACTGTAACTTTTTTACATCCACTAGCATAGCTGCTTAAACGTTCCCCATAGTAAAAATTAAAGTAAAGTCATCGTGAGAATTATTTCACCGAATTCATTGTTTTTAAAAAGTGCAACATCTATCTAATGATTTATATTTTTTTGCTGCGTTACTATGTAAATGTGTATTCGGAAAAAAAAACTATTTCATCCAAAGTTGCCAAATTTTTTCAAATTTTTTTTTTCTTCTTAAACTACATCAAGCAACCACTTTCTACATATTTATTTCATTTATTCCACTTCTTACAATAAAAATTAAGAATCTTTGCAATAAAATTATTAATATTAAATTGTGCAGCACTATTCAAGAGCGATATAAAAATACACAAGTATTTAGTGTATATTCTAGTTAAAATGATATGATAGGGAACAGTGAAATGAAATCAAACGGCGATGAATGGTTACATAAAATTTAGTAGTTTCTCAAATATCGAGCGTTTATTTAACGACGTTTTCGCCCGTCGGACATCGGCTGAACTGAATTGATTCGCACATTGAACCACGTTTTGGGTGGCACTCTCAATGAAGTGCCATTCCTAAACTAAAACCAAATTAGCGAGAAATCCTTCAAAATGTGTACCATTGCCGGTCAGGTTGGTTCCGCTGCTGCTGACGAGGATGAGGCGTTTTCAAGCGTCCGGTGCCGTATCTGAAAGCTTAGTAATTATAATTGGCCAGTTTATGTTTCGTGAAACTTTTGTTTGTTTATAAAAGCTTTTTAATTATTATTTCATTTCTAAAATGAAATTTTATAAAATAAAATTGGACGAAATGTTTTCAACAATTTTTTCATCGTGAATTCAACTATTACAATTTTCCAAATATTTCAGGAATTTTCGTTTCGTTGTAAAAGAGAATCCTTTTTTTTTAATTTTAACAATTCAGATTTATTTGATGATAATGGAAATTTTGATAAATTTGATATTAACGCCAATTGCGCTATAATTGATTTTTGCAATCACTATCTATCGTTGATAATAATTTTATTGCTTGTGATTAAACCGATTTTTATCGTCTGATAGTTTGTTTCTCAAAAGTCGAATTCGAATATCTGTAAAGTTCTCTTTTACAAGTTGATAAGATTGATAAATAAAGATTCTTATAATAAACTATAATAAATATTTGTGAATAAATACATAAACTATAATAAATATTTGTGAATAAATACATAAATTATAACTGTCGAACCGTCACTAAGCACATTTATTAATCAAGTGATAGGAATTACATTTTCTAAAACGAGCTAATAGTGAACAAACGTTGGATGATACTAGCGATTCAGCTATATCCTTGGCAAAATTTTGCCTACTCCGATAAGCCAATGGAGCGAATCTAATCAGCATTAGTGGGAGCCTTTATTGGAAATAAAAAATTATTAAATATGGCCAAATACATAGCATATCTAATTCGGATGGTTCTGAGGACTCGCATGTATTTCCTAGGAAAATGTAATCTCTGGCGAAGAGATCCTTGGTATCTCCCCAGTGCTGCCAATCAAATTAGAAATAGTGAGTTGAAGAAGTGTATGGAACTAAGCATTATTTTGCAAATTTCTTCATCCGATTAATGTTATTCGTTTTATTAGTGAAAGATAAATGTTAACATGAATAAAATTAATGGAAAAGAGTAGGAAATTGCATCACTCTATCAATAGATAAATAAAATTGATAGATTAATTTCACACCTAAATAATTGATTTAAAATTTAGAAATCTAGAATTTAGAATAAATTCTAGATTTTAAGAAACCCTTCAACTATCGCGAAAATTCGGGAAACTTTGTTTCTCTTTGCACTAGAAGACTGTAGTAACAAATATTTACTAATCCCTTATGCATAAAGATGATAAATAAGTTCGTTGAATGTATTTTATAATCATTATCACCTTCATCGTTCGAGTAACAAAAGTGTTAATGATTAGTCGAGGATGATTTCAGCCAAATTTCTTCTTCACAAATGAAATTATGCCTATTAATTTAACATTTATAATAGTTGAATGAAACTTAAAATGCGCGAAAATGATATCGAAAGGACGGGTAATACGGTGGAATAACGAAGAGATAGGAATTTTGATAAAAAATTTGAAAAATTACGCAAAAAACTTGGAGATCGGTCATTATTACGCGTACGATTCATCGTTAATTCCACTGCTATCACATATTTGCTTTTCTTTATTTATTTTTCCAATCCCAATCATTGATTAAAATTTTTTATTTTCCCAAATTGTGAAAATAGATAAAAATAAATTAAATATTTTAATATGTCTAAGTATATATATATAAGCATTCAAACAATTAAATAAATAACAGACTGAACAGATTTGATTTTTATTTAAAAATTTTATAAAATCTTTATTTATTTCATTTGTAAATAATAATATAAAAAGAAATTAACACAGATAAAATATTTATAAATAAAAAATTTGGTAGTACTGAAATTCAGATAGTCATAGAGTTAAGAACCACAGCGTTATGCACTCCATGCGACAATTACTTGCACCAGTAAAGAAATAATGAGAAATTAATTTACTTTTACAAATATTTTAATTTCACCCTATTGTTTCCAGTTATGTTAGAATAATATCTAATAATATTTGCTACTATCGAAATTAGTATTATTAATTAATATTTTACAAGTAAACATTAGATCCCGCTTTATTCCTCTAATTTACAATGAATTTATGTGAATTATATAATTTTAGTTTCTCAGAATTGATATCAGAATTAGGGCTTGAACAACACAAGAAATGTTTTTGTGGACCTTCTTATCAGACTTGGAATATTTCGGTATAATAGCAAAATAAAAAAAAACTCTGATGATCAACTCTGAGGTGACATATTATAACTCTTCTTCTTCTTCTAACAACTCTTATCGTTACTCGTTAGGCTGGCTACGCTGGCTACAAGGGTAAGACGTCTCCAAGCTGCCCGGTTCGACGCCATCGCTATAGTAATAGAAGCCATTCCTGAGGTGAACCATTTGATAACAATTTAATTTATCATACTATAAACTGTTAGGAATTATAGGTATTGTATTTAACTGAATTTCTGATTATCTTAATCATCGCTTTCATACTGATAATATCGATAACATTGTGTTAGATTATTCTTTAGGTGTTCCTCCAGATTGTTCCTTTATTGTTTTCCATGTTAATGAATATTAATACGTTTAACCTTTTTGCAAATCAAAATTTGGATGAGAAAATCAGCAGAACTCCTTTATTCGTAGTCTAAGTTATTGAATAAATAACGAACTGAAATAATTTTTGCTTCAACCATTCAAAAAGTAAATTTAAAGAATAAAATAAATAAATAATGTATAAAGTAATCAGCGTTAATACTGTCTACAGTGTTTCTACTGCTCAACAATGTTAAATTTTTATCACTTCCTTTCATCTTCCTTTTTTTTGTATTATTTTAATTTGCAAGCATCAAACTGAAGGGCGTAGGCAATGCTCGACAGTTTTTAAACGAATAGACAAATAATAGCTATTTCCTCCGATAATGCCCATTTTATTAACCAAATCCAGTAGTTAATTATAAGAAAACATCAAAGGCATTCAGATAAAGTAAAGTATATAAGGTAATCGAAGTGAGGCAAAGGTGCATAACAATAGTTATTTGGCTATTAGAATTGTACCGATCACAGAGATTTGCTAATAGCCCTTTTCCTATAGAGCCAATAGAGCCAATGTTGAAAATTGGAAACACTACCACAAATGAGTCTCTCAAATATTCTACCTTTTAAATAAGTTATCCTAATTGTTCTATCATTAAAAATGTTGCATTTGTCCCCTTTAAAAACTATGGTAATAATAAATCATAGGATTTCGACCAGTATGTCTTTTAGACACAATGATAACAGATATTTTTTAATAAACATATCACCTGGTCATATGGACCTTAGCTGTGATAAAAAAAAAGGTTTGGTAAAAATCAATAAAACAAGCATCGACATCATTTTAAAAATGAGAACCAACATTTACCGAGAAAATAATTATTAAAAAGACTAAAATACAAGTGATCAAAATATAATTTCATTTCAAATTAGGTTGATTTTATTGGCTTTCCGAATTTATTTCTATAGTGGTACCAAATATAGTACCAAAGTAAAGTGTTCTTAGTAGAAAATTTCAAATTCTATTATTTGAAAAATTTACAAAAATTTATACGAAAATTTATAAGAGTCACATGCGAGGAAATAACGAATGGCAATCGATTTGAATTTGTTTTGTGAATTTTTATGAATTTTTAAAACTATAATTTTTAAATTTTTTTCAAAGGCATATTGTTTCTTATTCGCATATTGTTTTTCTTTATTTAAAATGTAGATTATTCAATTAGAATTAGAATTAGAATGAGAATCTCATTAAGAATGATAATTTTTTTAAATGATCGAATTTGAAAATGATAAAATCCCATTTTATTTTTGCAATGTAGAAATTAATAATCTGATAATTTTGATAACTAAAATTGTCAAAATTTGCAACCAATTTATTTATTTTAATACTCAATGATAATTCATACTTTAAAAGAATCTGCTTCTTCTCGTAGCCCGTCGTACCAAGAGGGTAAGTTATTCCTTTTTCCACTTTCTCTGAAGGCTTTATTGGACTTAATTGGATTAAGCTTATGAATCGCAGAGATTATCTCGTGCTCGATCGGTGATTCGCAAATGCAAATGTACAGCTCTAAATGCGTTCTAGTCAGCTCCAGGATGCTTCATATTCAAAGGACTCTCTTCATCTAATGAAACGATCTTAACGAGATTTCCATTGTAGTTGTCTCGGATCATTTCACTAGCCATTTCTCGAGCCTCAGTGGCTTTTTAAGCTGAATAGCTATCGCCTACTCGAGTTGATGTACCTATAAAGCTTTATTAATTTTTTCCCTGTTCCACCGTAAAACTTGCGAGTCTATGGAGCCGTCAATAGTCAGAATCTTCTGACCCGAGATCTGTCAGCATAACTGTAGTTGGACTGTTTGGTCTGAGACTTAGCTTTTCTTCTCCCGAGTCGTGTAACCTAAGGCGGATTCAACTGACTGCCGCAGGCAGAGCTTTAATTAAAACCAACGCAAATTGCTCTGTGACGGCTCAGCTTTCATAAAAGGGTGCTAAAACTGAGCTAAAACGTGGAAAGAAAGTAATATATTAATGAACATTGTATACACACTGATATATTCGAAACTGATATAACATCAGAAGTTTAAAAATTTTTCAGAAAATTTATATTTATTTATGACACTATTTTATCAGTCAACATCTGTCATATTAATCCCCTTTCTCACCCCTCTCCCCCCTCTACGAAATTAAAGAAACAAGGTCCGATCAATAAATCTTTTAATCCAGCAGCAAATCTATCATTATACCTGAGCAACTAGCAATAAAATTTAAGAAAAAAAAGACTATTAGAATTTTTTTATAAATTATTTAGTGTAATATGTTCTTAAACAAGGTTGTATTAGAGTTAAACCGAGATCGTCGTACCTCATTAATTTAAAAATTTTTTAATGATCGCTGTCGCTATAAAAGAACCAAAAGACGGTGAAGAAGGGAGGCCTAGAACGATATGTAAGAAGAGGATCAAGAGGATGGCTAGCGTCTTTCACTGATACACCACCACCATCAACTCCATTTTTACCGATTATCTGACATAATTTAACAAAATTGATTCTTTTTGATTTTCACCATTCGTAAAATAATGTTTATACTGGTAGCTTTAATTCTCGTTTTAATTTTCTTATATGCGAATTTCCACGGTCCTCTTTAATAACTTGTTGTATTCTTTTGGTTTACGCGATGCCAGCTCTGCTGTGGTCTTTCGTTGAAGCCAGCTAAATTCTCTAAAGTCCCGTAATATCCCTTAATACCTCGAAATATCAACCATATTCTGTAGAATCTTCTCAGACCTGACAAAAGTTCTCTCTTAATACACTTAACCTCGGATACTACAACAATCCTTTTAGTGACAACACTTTAAATCTCTTTCCATTGTTTTTAAGCCTCGTAAACCGGCTTAATATCACTTCCCCCATCTTGCTGGCTTCAGACATTCTGTCACAGTTCACCGAAGCTACACGCCACAGTCATAAGTGGTAAATGGAAGAATGGAAGTGTCTGAGGATACAGAATCAGTATAGTGGAACTTCGAAGACGTTAGAGGAGACTTAGGGATTTGGCGATGTTAAAGCAGTATGTCACGATTTGAAGAAGCTAAGGAGCCAAATACACGTACGAAGACGACTTTAGGCAATTCTACTCGTTTCCCAGCTAATTTTTGGCTGGCTTTTGGTCATACTTTTAGTACGTAAAATTTTCTGCATAGTCGTAATTTACTACAAACTAAAGACCACTATTTTGCTTTAGACCGACCGCGTCCATGATTTTCACTTTAAAATTTTAAAAATGCTAATTTGGCGCGAAAATATTCAGAAAAATCCGAAGTTATTTTGGTAAGTTTTCGGTTAATGGTTTTGCTTCTATTTTGTTTTCGTTTTTTTTGCATTTTAAAAACGTTTATATTTTTTATTATACGAAAATTACTCATAATTTTGTCTATTAAAAATATTAATTTTAAATATTTTTAATAAAAAAATAATTTATGAAAAAAAAAAATGTTCGCTTCGAATTCGAATTGCAATCGAGAAAATCGAACTCTTTTCGTCTCAAATATTCCATCAAATTGGACTGAAGTAAAAGTTTTTTTTTCTAAATTTTTATTATTTTATTTCAAATAGTAATTTTTTTTTATTATTTCTATTTTTTGCTTTTATTTTTTTCTATTATTATTTTAAATAGTAATTTTAAATATTAAATAATATTAAAAATAATTTATTAAATTTTTTATGAAAAAATTATTTATTAAATTATTTTTATATTTTATTTAAATTATTGTTTTTAAATTGAATTTAGTTATCGAAGAAATTATTTTAAAAAAACTCTTTATCAGCTGAAATATTTATCAATTTTATCAATAATTTTCAAAATTCATAAAGCATATTAAAGATATAAATATTATACATTGTATTGTATTGTATTAAAGATGTTCACTTCTCATAAATTCTTTACAAGTAAGTAGTGCGTATGGTATGTGAAAAAATGTCTGTCAGTTTTCCCTCTCTATTGTCCTTAAGTCTCAATTATGTCCCATTTAGAACGATGAAAGCTGTTTTTTTGTAATCGCTTGCAAAATTTTATAGCTCCTAGAATCAAATCTTACCGGCATCACTGTTCGTCTCCTTGTGTGTACGTCTCAGCGCAAGTTTTATATACACTAATGTACCAATATTTCTTTCTTTCGTTATAAATTTTTTCTTATTCTTATTTGTTCGTCTATGCATTTACTTTTTTATTATTTCATACTTTTTTTTGCTGCAAGTAAGTCTATTTAGTAATTTACTTAGTGTGAGTGTGTGTGTTTGTATGTTTCTCTCCATTAAAAACCACAAACATTGAAATATACGCTAACTGTTAAAGTTATTTTTACTTATTTTTTTACAATAGATTAAGTATTATTATTGAAGTATTACTGAAGTATTATAGAAGTTAAGAAGTTTTTTTGTTGAAAAATCTATTTATCCAAATGATTTGCAATATTACTGTACTTGTTAACATTTCTTAAAGCCCTTCTAAGTTCATTTATTTTATCAGTATATTTCATCAATATGATTGAACTTAAATCTCCTTATTCTATATTAATCCTTCAGAGATCATTACATGTCTTTGGTAGTTCCACTAGGATGGTACTAGCTCTTCCGAAATCACCTTTAATACTTTTGACACTCCATTAAACCGCTCCGTTCTTTCTTTGAAACTAAATAGTTAAATTTCCTTAAACTCTCTTATGCTATTATATTTTCCGTAATGCCGTTATATTAATCTCTGACATAATACACTGTTTTTCAAAAACTCGTTAGATCTTTAAAATCCATTAAAATTCTTTAAAAAACCCATCGTGGGGGCTAGTCAAGACTGATACAGTCAGGAAAGATTTTGAACGTATAAGAGAACCAGCGATGTATGGATTTAGACGATGGAAAAGGAAATGGCTTATATTACTATTAGCTATAGCGTCAGCTTGAAGACGTTTTATCCTTGTAGCCAGTGGAGGCAGCCTAACCAATAATGTTGAGAACTGTTAGAAGAAGATGAAGAAGAGACCCATAATATCTTCGATATCTTGATCTTTCGAGAGATAGCTTTGATACTATCAAAAACCATGTTTTGTGAATAACTAGGCCAGCCAATTACTCCTTTAACATCCTTAAAAGCCTATTTTACTACTTTCACCATAATTTATTAATGACGTTATTTTAAGTCCCTTTTAACTATTTCTATTTTCTACTGTTTGAACATTTTCAGCCACATTTCTAATCTTTTCATACTTTTAATCTCATTTTTTCTTCAACGCCCTGTTGCCAGCAAGTTACTCCCTCTAAGTCCACTGTTGATTTCGCAATGCATTTTTGCCACAGGCGATTGCTTATTCTGAATTTGCAAAAAATAGAATCGAGGTGGTAATGGGAGAAGTGCATCGAAAGAGCTTGATGGGCATTTTAAGTTTTTAAGGATAACTGCAAGGATTTTTCGGGCATTAAAACAGTGCATCAGAGTTTGAAAGAATATTGCGGAATGTAATTTATTTTGATTTTATCTGTCCTTTTCTTAATAGATGAATATTCAAACTTTCGTTTTATTTTATCTTTTACTCTATTCATTTCCACTTTTAGTGGGATCTTTTTCGAAAAGTTGCGAGATGTGCAATTGTCGATAACATCTCAATTCCTCCAGAACAAAAGGGATCTTCACGTTTTGGGTTAGAATTTATGAATTATTCCATTTAAAATATTAGTTTCTTATATTTTATCTTTATTTAATTTTTCATATTCATTTACCTTTGTATTGTTTGCTTTTCTATTTCGAAGAATTATTAGATTTCTAAAATGCGTTTCAACCGACGCAGCTAATTCGATTCTTCAGGCGTTTAACAAGGGCTGTTTTAAGGAAGACGGTTCAAATGGTCTTCAGGTAACGCTGCACTTTTTCTCTCTCATTCTCTCTCTTCTCTTCTTCTCTCTTTCATTTTTTGAGCTCTTAGCTATACTTACTGAAGTAAAGAAAGGATAACATTCCCCATTTCTGGTTAGATCGCTTTATTGTTGATAGATAGTATGATAAGAAATTTTTCTCAAGGAGATCACTGGGCGGTAGAGGTACTTAATGACACCATTCAGGTTTCTTCATGCCAAGTTTATTTCTGTCAAAGCAGGGTCTAAACCACTGTTTTTCAAATTGTAAATTGATTAATAGCCATTCGGGTATATTTCTTTCATCTCAGCATTAATTTGCGCCAAAGTAAAATAAAATGATCAATTTCACAAAACATGTGTTTTTATATTTTATGTGTTTTTATATACTTTTTACCTTCATTTTTGGCTTATTAGCTTCTATATGCAAGAAGATTATTTAATTACTATTTAATTTAGTTCTGATATTTTTATTATTTCAAGTTATCATGAAGGTTATTTTTTATGATTAGTGTTTGTAGGAAATTCGATGTATTTGAAGAAAATGGAAATAGTGGTCTAAATTGTCTAATTTACTTCAAAAATTTTTATTTTGATAAAAAATATTAAATATTGAAGTTTGTGCTCCGTATTATAAGTTTATATTAAAATATTTGCATATAATTTTCAGTTTACATATTTAATTGTTTTTTTCGATAATTTTGGAATAGGTTACAATGATGGGGATAGAATTGCTCAGTGGATTGTTGCTCAGTTTGGAGCAGATGCTGAGGTTCGATTTCCCCGCAGGAGTAAAATTGTACAAAAATCCGGGTGATGCTGGCGACTCACCTGTTTTTTTTATCGCCAAGGGACTATTTTTTTATCCCTGGCATATAGCCTAATGCGACAAGCCAGTGGAGCGAGTTTAACCAGTAATAATGAGGGCTCTTAAAAAAAAGTGATTACAATGATATGCCTTTTTGTTTGCCTGCTTTTTTTCTGAGTTGCAATTTATATCAAAGATAATTTGGAACTAGTGTACGTAAAACAATAGTGGATATAAATGGATATTTTTATAGTTCCTAAATTTTCATTTTTTAGTTTTCTGATTATAAAAAAAAAGATCGTCCAATCACAAATAACAGAGCTCGCAAGGACGATGCGAATAAGTTAGTTGGTAAAGACAAAGACGGAAAAGAAGATTCATCCGGTCACTCTCGTCTTAATAATTTTGCGAAGTTTGTTATATTTCGTTAAGTCTTTAGTCTTCGATTATTTCATCCATGAACTGGCGCTGATTATCTTTAATAAAGTTTTGGAATCATTTTTGAAATATTCTCATCGAAGCATATCATTTTTGAGATTTGATATAATTAGCCCAATATTTTTAGCGACACATTGTTGCACCGCAAGCAAATACCACTCGTTTATTCTAATTTATTCTTTAAGCACAATGACCTTGGCATCGGAAAGGTTCATCAGGTGAATAATACATGCTTTTTTCTTAAATTTCTTGGCGCCAGTCAATTGTTTATTTTATTATTTAGAGAGCAGCGCAGTTTTTTACTATTAAAGAAAGATTTTTATATTTTTTACTTTTTCATTGTTGTTAATATTTTTTCTCCAAAAAATTTAAAATCATTTCAGGTGAAAATAGCGGTGCCTCGATATCACTGGCCTTTCGTGTTCTATGCATTGCCTTTAAGTGAAGAAATTATTCAAACAAAGACAATGTTACAAGAACAAGGAGAACTAAATCGGCAAATGAAAGAACATGCATTGTTATCCAGGCAATTAAAGGAGATAAAAGTAAGCACAATTTTAATAACCAGTAAAGTAACTAACTAAAAGCTATTTTCAAACCCACTTGTCACCCTCCCAAAGTTTCCTATATTCCCTTATATACCCTTTCGAATCCTGCTAGATTATTTTCAAAATCGAAATCCTAACTGTTTTTTTATTAATTCCCCTTTCTGTCTCCTACCTACAGTTTCCTTTATATTCCTCAGTATTTCTGTTACGGTCTAATATTTACTCTTTGCAGTTCTATAATTTTACCTGATACCTGCGAAGATTATTCACTGTGAATGTTAATGTTAATGGAGATAGGTATTCGGCGCTACTTGAATCGTCTGAATAGATTAAAATGATGTAAAATGCTTAGGAATTGTGACAGATCTGGTAAAAAGGCTTTTCCTAGGACGAACAGGAAATTTTCTGGCAAATTTGGTGTTATTCCTTCAAGCCCATTATGTTCAGTTTACAGTTCTTCAAACCCTGGTACATTTTCATCGAATCACTATAATCTCCTCTCTTCCCAACCGAGTTTCATTATATTTCTCCCTTACTTCATTCACAATAACGCTATCTTTTGTAATTTTGCAATTCATAATTGAGAATATAGCAAAAGTGACTTGTTTTGACAAGACATTAAATGCGTGGGAAAGAAGCTACGACTGGATTTATTAAAGGAACAGAAAGAGGTGATATCACTAATAAATTAAGCCAGAAGGATGTGGTGGGCTTCATAGTGTCAAGATGGTAATTTAAAGAATTTGGAAAGCATACAGATCTCTTAGGAGATATAAAAGAGTTTCAAAATGATGGATCGTGATTTCGAAGGTAGTGATGGGTTTTTAAGGAGCATCACTGAATTAGAACAAAAGGATGCAATGGCGTTTTGGCACCGTAGCATGTTAGGTTCTTCTTCTTTTTCTAATGGCTAGAGCCATTGCTATTTGGTTCACTTCACTGGTAACTTAGGTAAGAATATTTCCTAGTTCATTTCTGAAAATAAAAAAAGTCATCATAAATCACCTTTTTTCATCGTTTAAGTGCGTATATCGCTGAGTCATCTGTGCATAAAATTTCCTTGATTGTATCGTTCCAGGTTTTGATTGATCCTCTGCCATCCGCCACAGGGCTTGGCAAGTAGCGAATTGTGCCTTAATTCTTGTGGACGACGAAGCATGACTGAACCAGCGCAGATGATGCTTAATGATGATATTCTTAATGCAGATGGTATTCGAGCGATGGGGAAATCAATCATGTTAGATTCTATCCATTTGGCGAATATGAAGAATGTATACCCTTAGTCAGAAGTGGTCAAAGACATCATCTACTCTCATTGGTCACGTTTCGTAGTCTTAAAGCAGCATTGTCAAACAGATCGATGCGAACTTCTATTTTGAGGCTGATTTCGCGGCGGAGAAGTTTTGATAGATGAAAAAAGGCACGTCTGGCTACAGCCATCTGAGGTGGTATTTCTTTTGCCTGGCCATTAGGTATGACGATTCCCATATTTAATTTTTCGATTCTTCGACCTTTGATGAATTTGTTTGAATTTTGATTTTATCAACGTCTGGTATATAAGAAGAAAAACCCAGTTTGATTTGAGGGCCATTTTTCGCTGTCGACAACTAGTCCAACGTTCCATCTTCTTGTAACAGTCAACGAAAAGGGAAACATGGTCAGTGTATTCAAGTTCCATGATACCGCACTTTGGATTGATTTATACACCTCTTGAATGCCGACAAGCGTTATCCATTATCCAGTTTATCGCTAAAGTTGGAAACTGTAGGAGAGAAAATGCAATTTTGGCGCACGCTGAATGTGTATTTCAGAAAGTTGTATCAGTTTTGTTACACATATAAGCATACGCTGACCCGTAAAATGCTTTAACAAATTTGATTATCTTCTCTGAAACACTATTGTGTTGCATGATTCCCCAGAGCACCGCTCTATCAATTGTATCAAAAGCTGTGGCAAAGTCGTTGATGCATTGCGGTAGGTTGTAGACACTCAAGCGATGCTCCAATGCCGTTCTCAGTGTAATTTGGTCAGCATAACCACATCCTGGTCTAAATCGAGCTTGATTAGGGGCGCATATTTCTCATTTTTCTTTATACCTAGAAAAGAAGAAAAAATTTCGTCAAAAAGCTTGTGAATTACAATTATTTGGTGTTAGGTTCATGGCTTTACGCAATCGTCCGGCTGTAAATGCGGTCCAGTTCAGGAAGCCGGATGGCTCATCTTAATTAACTTTAGATTCAAAAAACTCTCTTTATCTCAGACCATTTCTCGGATTCCGACTGTTTTGCGAAGTTGACGAAATAATTTTCGACTATCGCCTTCGAACTACTCTATTTTTCTTTCAAAATCGGTTTTTGTCCCGCTTTGCTGCGATCTTTGTGATTCTTTCAAGCTGTCGATAATTAACATCTCCTGATATACGCGCTATGGCAGCCCAGACGGATATTTGGACCATATCATTCGAGATCAGCTTGCCTTCATATATAAGTGTTGGAGGTTGCCAATTTCTGCCCCGCATTATGTGCTGCTATCTACAAAATTCCAGCATTGATGATTGACCAAGATATAGTCAATCTGATTGGATTGCCTGGTGAGCTCTATAAAAATATTGATGGCAAAAACTTCCATGATTCTCATCAAAACTGTCTATTGGTATATCTGTTTCTAACGTGAGCCAAAGAGGATGTCCCTCACGACTTATGCGAATTCCAATCTTTCGCAGTTAAGTCGCTTTTTTGGAAAGGTGCTATTGGCAAGCTGGGTATAGGATCTGTCTTTATCCAAATCTTCTGTTCATAACGTAGGAGCTTTAACACTGATGACTGAGGAATTGCAAAACTTGCCTTTAAGATAGGTGAGAAACGACCCTACTATTTTGGACAGTAGCTACTCCATTTTTTCCTAAGTTATTGGCAACACCATTATAATACAGTTAATAATTTTTATCTGAATCAAATATAATTACTGCTCTGGATCCAGTATTAGGAAGGTAGAAATTAAATTGTTAAAGGTAAACAAGCAATATTCACACGGTCTTTCTTTAAAATGTGGGCTCTTCACATCTGTTGGCGTTCTAACATTCCATTCAACTTTGGATTTCGCCACATGCACACAGCAGGTTGATATCTGCTCGAATTCTTTAACTGGATCAAAGAAGCAGTTCTATGAGCTTGATCGAATTTTACGGAAGTAGTTCTGGAAATCTTAAATCCGCCACATTCAACCTCAAACCAGTTTGTTGCAGTGGGATAAGCTTTGTTCATTTAGTTGACTCTTTCGCCACAGTGTCATGTACGCGAACACACAATAACGAAGCATTTTGTTTTATAGATCTTTTTTCTGGGAATGTGAGATTTTTGGACATTTGATTTGAGGAATGTTCTTTCATTTTTCGCAATTTTGCCTTTTCCATTAAATATTTTTGGTAAATTTTGAATTTTTATTGGATTTTATATATAAAGGAGTATCTTGCCAGTATATAATGATCTATAAAAACAGCTTTATTTTGGACCGACTTCAATCTTTCAATATTATTTAGACTGGTCAGAGTGTGGTTATAAGCTGCAAAATTTGATATTATACTTCGATTTTTAAGGTTGACGATTTGGTTATATTCGAAGCAACTATCGATAATCTTCATGACTACTGGCGAGGACGAGTGTTGGAAGTAAACGATAAAACTGCAGATGTCTTAGCTCTTGATAAAGCCATAATAGTCTCTGTTCAATTTTCTTATATATTCTCCTTCGACCTTAAATTCGGGTTCACTCGCTTCAAGGTTTGTTTCTTTTCCAGTGATAGAAATATTTTTGGCTCGTAAAAGTATGACATGTGTAATATAATAATTTTTTTACACAACACTAACCAGTCTTTAAAAAATTGCTGTAACATTCTTAACTGAATCGGGCAAAAATGTTTCAAATAAGACTTGAATTTAATTAGATATGTTTGTAAAATTTATGAGAAAATTTTGTAAATCTGTTTAAGCCTTAGGAGGTTTTCGTTAAATTTTTTGATTTGACGTATTTAATGCAAATATTTTAGATGATTTTTAGATAATTCCTTGCTCTATCTATGGCATTACGAATCCAAGATCGAATTTTACGGAAGTACTTCTGGAATTCTTAAAACCCGCAACATTCAGCCTCAAACCAGTTTGTTACAATGGTCGCATAAACTTTGTTCAACTGTTCATTAATAATGGTAAATTATCATTCAATATGTAGAACGTTTTGAATATTTTATCAATTTGATAAAAAAAAAGATATTTTTCAGATCACGAAACAAATTTGGACGTAGGCACTGAGTTATCATCAAAAGGAGTTTGCGATTATGAGCCTCAAGGAAAACGAAAAGTTTATTCAAGAGATGAATTGTTTGCTATTAACAGATCATTTTGTCAACAGAAGATAAATTCGATGTAGGATCGAAGATTTTCACTGAAAATCAAATTCATCCCCTAATTTTCTCAACTACAAATAATTTAATAATTTAACATGATGCTAGCATTATTAGACTCACCAACTTCTTTTTCCATGATCCTTTTCTTTTCTCTACATATATTTTTATTGTGTGCTTTAACTTGAAAAAATTTTCTCGTATTTTTTTGATATTCTTTTAAATTATACCAAATTTTATTTGTATCATACATAATCATAATCTTAGCATTATTTAAAAGAAATGTGATATGTATGTGCTATATAGTTATTTTTTCCAAAATATGTCGTTTAGTTATTGATGCTTACTAAAATAGCTTGTAATCACTTGTAATATCTGCAATTTTATAAGATTGCGCTTAAAAATATTTGAAAATTAGTCCTGGCAGGATTTTTGATGAATTTCTTGTGAATTTTGAATCTCCGGTTTTTTCTAACATTTTCTGTAAATTTTTTTTTGCTTTCTGCATATCGCATCTAATTTTTTTGTTTGGCTTTTGTGTTTCCTTTAGGTTTGTTAGACGACCAAAAGAAATAGTTTTCTAAACATTTAATCCTACGCTGGTTGCTTTCTACAGTAATAATATTTTGTATAAGAAGAATGTAGTATGTTACACTATAAATTCGAGTTATTTACTGCGAATTTAATTGAAAGGGAGAAGAATGAAAAATGAAAAACAAAGCAATATGGTCCTGTAGGAAGCAACAACATTGAAATTTTAGTGTAGGAAATAATTATAAGCGATAAAAAGTAACGTCAAGTGTAGTGACACTGAATTACAAGTTATCATTTCATTTAGTTTATTTCTAAATTTAGTTGTTGTAAAGGCGAAAGTTGTTGCAAATGGTAAATTTATCATATTGCAGATGTTCTTGCGCAGTCCATTATCCATTATCTCTAATGGTGCAAAGATTTTTTTAGCTAATTGCCAAATTACAATCAAATTATATTGATAAAACGAAATATAAAAAATTTCGAATGGATAAAAATTTTCAAATTTTCCATAATTTTAATTCCTAATAAATCTAAATAATCTTTATAACGGGCAGCTGGATTTTAAGCGTCGAAAGAAATGTTTATTCTATTTGTTTAATTTTTGAAAAATGGCGATAACTTTCTCACCCGAGTTCGCGCAAATATTTGGGTTGCAAATATCACTTGAGCTCTGTTTTTGACGTGGTTTAATTGAAACAAATCGAGCACGAAGATCGTGCTTTCGAGTTGACCAAATATTCACTTCGGAAACAAATTCGTATATTGCAAATACTAATTATTCATTTTTACCACTGGTCAGATTTTTTGGCAAATTGGATATGTTTGCATTATTGGCTGTGGAAGAAATTTACTTTGGGTAGTGTTTGGATGTTTCAAGTGGTACTTGAAGCCTTCAATCCAAGCATTGAGGTAATATGATATAGTGCACTTCATGCTCGCGCAATTCAACTTGTTTGTATTTTCATTGTTCACGCTGTTTACACTGGGGATTATCGTTGTCAGCTAGGCGAGATAATGCTACCATCGACCAGTACTATTTTATAAACAATGTCGATTGTCTTCAGGTCAAGAGAAGGTTTGTATTTTCAGCAGTTTAGTTCTAACAATGCTTATAATTCTTAGTTTAACTAATTCCGCTAATAAGTAAAGTTTCAACCATTCCCATGGTGATTCGTAGTAGATAGGCAGGCAGTAGCATCCATACTTCATTTAATTTCTGTTTTCCTACTTTTTTTCTTCTAATGATTTAACATTGGATAACATTGGATTCCACTTTTAATAAGAAGATTACTTCGCGGAGAAATTTTGAAACCAATGATGCTTGAATTTACTGTCGAAACAGTTCATCTCGGCCAATCCGTCTTCGACAATTTATTTCTAGTAGGTAACAGTGGTTTCGCTTAATGAAATACGATTTTATACAACGAGAATTATGATTAATTTGTAATTAACACGAAAGCCTCAAATGAGTTGAATATTTCAGTTTTTTTCCTGAAACTTTTTAATTTATCAAAACTGCGGAGAAGACTTGAAAAAAATTTTGTTTGACCTGTGTCTGTGTCTTCAAGTCGCTTCATTCATCTAGTAATTTCTTTTGCCTTGAGCGATGAAATCATCATTAGCTTCGTTTTCCCAGGATGTTCGAATATCATCTACGCAGAAGTAAATCTGTACAAAAATCCTGGTGATGCTGCCGACTCACCTGTATTTCTATCGCCAAGGGACTCCTTGATATATTGCCCAATGTGACAAACCAGTGAAGCGAGTTTAACCAGTAAGAGTGAGGACTCTTAAAAAAATTCGAATATGATCTAGGAGAAACAAAAAAGCATAGAAATGAGCATAGATAAAAAGGAAATATTACATAATGTATAAGGGTTTTGGTGCCTCCTATTAATTTTTCTGCCATTATTTTCAAATTCTTTTTAACTGAAAATTGAAACAATTTAATCCAATTCGATTGTCAATTCAAATCGCAAATTTAAGGATTCGGTTGAAGAAAGTTGCTCGAAGCTGGTTTTAAGAACATTTTATCCAGATTAACTGCAAAAAAGCTGTGAATAGAGATATTCTCATATAATAGATGAATCTGTTAAGATTATCTTTTACGATTTTAAGATTTAGGATTCACGATTTGTAACTGAAATTCGGAAATTTGCCCTAAAGTTTTAAATTTTCATTGCTGTCGAATTAGAATCTTTTGCAACCTAACTTTTTTTAGTTTTTAATTAAAAAATTGATAGTTTTTTGATGATCCCTTATGAAAAGATGATTGCAGTAAAAATATAAAATAAATGAGTGTTGCACAAATTCGAAAGTCTTAGAGATCTCTTTGATGTTGCAGTGCTGGACAAACCTGACGGATATCAAGCAATAAAAATCAGGAAATAGAGTAGCGAGTTTATTTCTCTGTTCTATTCAATAGGAAACGGGTAGAAACTTTTACACTTATTACCACATTGTAATGTTTGATGTATAAATGAATAAACCCAAAAATGAATGCCATTTATTTCCAGTTTGTGCTAATTCTTTTGGTTTTAATTCATTGTAATTTAACAATTTATTTGCTGTGATTATTTACTGTATGAGACAAATTTTTTATAAGAAAACGGTTTGTCCTCAGATAGTGATAATTTCAAGTTCTTTTTTTTTAACCAATAATTCCTTCGGCAATCTGGCTTATGGAATACTTTGAGAATAATGCTTTTATTAAGGTTTAGGAGATATGAGATGAAAAATCTTTATTAGTGGTAGTGGCTTTTCATTAGTGGTATATTTCTGGTTTTTAATATTCGAATTACGATTTTAAGTTTGTAGTTGAAGTTCGAAAATTTGCCCTTATATTCGAAATTATTGTCGAATTAAAATCTTTTTTTTTATAATCTAACTTATTTTAGTTTTTAATTAAAAAATTGATAGAAAAAAATGCCAAAATTCAGTTCGAATCAATAAAACTAAAAATGCGAATTTTTTTTCAAATCTTATTTCGTAGATTTTATTCGATTATGCAGATGAACATTAATCAACGCTATAATAGGATTGTAATGGATTCATTACAATTTTTATTATTAGATGAATTTTTATTAATAAATAACGATTTTTGAATTTTCTTACGAAAATATCTTGACGATGGCACATGATTGAATTCTATGTCAAGTAGACTGAAGCACATAATAAGAGGACCTTCTTGAGTTCGTCAAAAGAGTGACGAACATCTGTCATTTTCCAATAAATTTCATTGATTTCCCTTTTATTTTCGTAGAGCAAAGCGAAAAAAAAATTTCATATATGACCTAAGAAGATTTACGCCATCTACCGTATCCACTCTATATGTATTTAAATTAATTTTTCAGCGTACAGTAATCGATTGGTGGGAAACATTCGTTATGCGAGAACTCCAATTATTCGTCATTAAACATGAAATTTTTTTCTCATTTATATAGTTTTGATTTCTATATTTTATTAAAATTCTCTGGCACTTATTTTGGTACTTACTATGGTACATAACTAGAAAAAAGGCTTTCTTGCAATATCTTCTTTGCTATTCTCGTACCATTGTTAGTGAGATTAGCTCCACTGATTGCATGAATAAGACGTTTCCTCGATCTGATACTATATTTATCAATCTATAAATCAAAATGATATAGATATGCATAAACGATTCGAATTCACATTTGTGTATTCAAAGCATGAAGAATGCCTCATATCATGCATACAGATTCTGAACCTTCTACTGATCTCTATCCTACTCAAGGGAACTTTACATGCGTGAAAAATTCGACGTATTCCATCTTTAAGTTGGATTTTAAACTGCAATGACTTCCAATAATTTAGATATCATTTTGTAAATAACTCTATAAAGCCAAATAAAAATAAACTTTTCGAAAAAATTGCATCGAAGATTATTTTCATTAAGTCGAATGAAAGAGAATGAAAACTTCGACATGAAGCGACATGAAGTTTGTGGAAATATACACTTTTATTTGTTGGTTCAATTTGCAGTTTGCCAAATCTCTAAAAAAATGCTATTTTCAATTCGACTTATTTTCCATTCATCGAAATTAATAAATTTTAATAAATTTTATTTACAAAATAAACGATTTTATCAAATTTCATTCTTACCAATGAAGTGCTCGGATTTTTAAAAACTTATGCGCTCATCAATGCTTAAAATATTTATAAATATTATTGCTAAATGCAATTGTTCCGTGTACACAATTTCTTGTTGGAATAAAGTAAATAGCTATAAGCAAATGATTAGTTCAAATGATTTTACGAAATCAGTCATTTTTCATAAGAAAACTGGTTGCAGTTTGTAGTGAATGATACAAAATATCAGTTATTAAGGTCAACTTTTTTCAGCTTGGTTTACGAATTTTATTCAAGATTCTCGAAATCTTCAAATCTTTCGAAAAAATTGAATAAAAATTTATGTGGCCATAAGGATTAAATTCCGAGATTTTTCAAGGTTTCTTTGCGCATACGATGATAAAAATTTTGATCATCACTTTTCGCTTTAAGTACTCGAACTCCAAAATTTTTCAAGGCCTTTTTGCATTCATATATATATATATATATATGTACAGTAATATGTATAATTTTAATTTTGAGCCACATAGCGTTTTCCTTCTAGTTAAGTTCCAAAATTATTAAATAATAGCCATTAGTAGAAACATAACCAAATATCAGTGGTTACTCTCCAATAACTCGAAAAACAACATTAATCTATTATCTCGTTGGTCCCTCAAACGGTTTCTTTAATTCTAAATTTTGTAGAATTGTAAAGAAAGTGACAAGCAGATGCTATAATCCGTTTTATTAAATTAAAGTGATAATTCTCTAACAAGGCAAAATTTTTGTTAAGCTGTTTTGTCAACAAGTTAGAAATTGGTTAACAAATGTAATGGATAAATCTAAATGTTTTTTATTCAAATATTTTTTGAAAAAAAAATAAATATAAAAATAAATTTTAATTAAAACATATAAATTAAATAACAAAAAGTTTATATATAATATATATTTACATTGAATTAAATGGAATATTTTGTGACTTTAAGAATTTATAATTAACAATTAAGACAAGAGGATTAAATTTCTAATTCAAGAATATTTGCTTTAAATTTAAAAAATGTAAAAATCCAAAAATTAGTCCAAAAATTTGAGCTTTAAAAAAATTAAAGTTTATATTTGAAACAGAATTCCATGTGAATAGTGTGTATAGATAGTATTAAAGCAAGCATGCTGCACGACAATAAGTAGAAGTTTAGAAAATTTGCTGAAATATTCATCGAACTTCCTTATGCGGATTATATTCTTCCCATTTATTTCTAAAATCGTATCGTTTCAAATCCCCCATATTCCCATTAATTCAATATTTTTTCCCATTAATTCTGCTGCATTGATTTTAATTCCATTACGTCTTAAATAATGTTTTTCAGCTATTACTATATATAAGTGGTTAGTAGTTATTTCCGCTCACTATTTCTGGTTAGTTTGCTCATTCCACTCACTGTTAATACGGTTAGAAAATTTTGGCATGGAACTATTTGGCAATAAATATAGATGGATATATAGATAGCTGAACAGAACAACTTGAAATTACAATATGTTGAAAGAAACCAAGAAAGATCAGTTGATTGAATTTGAACTATTTATAATATTTTTACGCCTGAAATTTATGAATGTTGACTTATGTATAGCGTTTTCAATCGTTTTGCTTATTGGGTATTTTAGATTCCTTTTAAATTGAACTATAAAATGTGACTAAATGGCTCATATGAAAGGCAATAATTAATCATATGAAGCATATCCTCTTAGAGGTAAATTAATGGAGGAAAATGATCGACGCAATCAAACCTCTTCGTGTTCATTTATTTTCCCGTCAAAAGCAATTGCTACCGTAATTATGAGCGGTCCACCATATGGACTCTCACAAATTGTTTTCGAGCTTTTCATTTTATAAAAACGAAAACGACGATATTCGATTTTAATTGCTCTAAAAAGAGTGCTTGAAGATGCTCTATTGTCGTTTGATGAATGAGCGACAATGTCTGACAACAGAGCGACGGGGTTGAGAATCACTCATCAAACAATACTTACGGCGAATTCCATAAATATTCGCTATTGAAAATCAGCAAAATAATTAACTCGAAGAAATAATGCATGCAAATCTTTGCCAGGAAATCTTTGTCTAAAATAATTTCTTAAGATTAATTCTTAATCATCAAATTTAAATCATTAATTATTGAAAATTTGCCATTTTTTATAAATATATATGTTGTATATGTACGATTTTTTAGCTTCTATTCTTCTATTGCACAGAAGCAAAAGCCTCTAATTCTATGCATTTTTCAACATTATATGTGTAAAAAGAAAGAAATCACATGCAACTGCATGTTTCACCATAAAATCGAGCATAATCATTAGGAAAAAATCATACCATAAGGTGAAATTCTTTTGCATAATTTGACTGAATTGAAAAATTGGTTTAAAAGCTTTACATTACGCTCATTACGCTCAAAATGCCGTTAACTTCACGAAATTATAGCTGAAAAAATATATATAAAGCATAAATGAATAATTTGTGATATGATAATTTATCTTCCTTTTGTGACCACTTAATTTCTAATCTGTTAATTTGAATTCATGGTAGTTTTTTTCGCAAAATTGTGTAGATTTCATAAAATTTTTTAGAGAAACCAAATTTCTAAAAAATTCAATTTTTCTGAGTTTTGCAAAAAAAACTAAATAACAATAGATATGGAGGATTGTCAGACAAATAAAAACTGGATATAAATGGATAAAATAGCATATTGGTCGACTGATATGCTTAGAGAACCATATACTCAAGTTGTATCTGTTAATCGGTGCCCTCATCTAAATTGCCATCATTTAACGAAATTTGACACTATGTAAACGACAAATAAATCGGTTTATAAGCTCGCTTTCTCTTTTGAATTAATGCTCTACTATTAACCTGAATTATCCACAAACTGGTCGGTATAGTGCTTATCTCTTGTATAGCAACAAGAGATAAGCGATTGTTAGTTAGCAAATTGGTCATCTTCACTGCTTAGTGCTTAAAGTTTAAGCTAAATTAGCAAGTTAGCTGGCCTTATATACAGCAAAATTAATTAAGAAACTATGGTAAATATGATATTTTGTTCCCACTCGATTGTTATATTATAATGTTAATGCTCATGGTAATGTTAGTTTTGAATAAGCGAAGACTTATTCTCTTAATGATTAACCAAAATTATACCAAAATTTTCATTTTTAACATGGAAAGATTTGAGTTGACTTGAGGAATCCCTCAATTAGTTAGTGGTTAGTTCATCAATTATCTTATGAAAAGCGCCCGTCTTCGATATGTCATGTATATCTTAAGCGGCCCTCTTTGATGAGTCAAGATCATCTTAAAAATAAACAGAGTGAACTTATTGGCCACTTAGCTCAAACAATTGCTTATTGGCCGTGTCCAATTAAACTTTCGCTGCATTTCGGCATTTCTTAATCATCATTAAGTGCAATAACTATCGATTAAGGTAAAATAAATAATATTTGCAGGAAATCGACGAAGTCATAATTATTGAAAAATTAAATAAGTGATTTAGTAAGTTTAAGCGTATTGTTGCACTTATGCCTTAAGAATATTGGAATGAAGAATAAATACAGGTTGCCCGAACGAGAAAGCGTTTTTCCCTTATATAAACTAACAACTTGCCCATGATTTCAATAGCAAAATTATTATTTCAAGAAATCTTGACAAATATATATGGCAATTCCGGTGTGTTCAAGGTTGAATGCTATTCTCGGTGAACTATTCATACAAATTGTTCATCGTTATTGAATAAGGAAATTGCTCAGGTGCAAGCTGAATTCAAGATATGACCCCACGAGGTCATCAAGAAAACAATAGAGAAGCGATGTTTTCATAATTTATTATTGTCGATTTATGGCTATATGAACAAAAATTTTTTAAGAAATTCAATAAGTGCTTCGCTTAACAAACTTACCAACTTAGCAACGTTTCAACTTTTTAGTACATAATTTTTCTTTTATTATAAAAGATCTCACTATGGCTAACCTCGTTTCACTAGCTCTTCGCACCAGACAAATTTTGAAGCCATTTGGCGTTTGAAGTGTGTGTGAATCCTTAATCCCTAGGATCACCTATATATGCACTTAATTATCAGAAAGAAAATTTTCATTTTTTTGTTGAATTTATCAAACTTTAAGAGAAAGTTTATGAAAACCACATTCAACCTATTTATCTATCAGTTCTATTGGACTAAATAAAATGGGTTTAGTGGTAATTTATTTGTTTAAGCGATCGTCAAACAATGAAAATCGCAAAGTACGGTAAAGCCTAACAAATATTGATTATTCAGCGTTTATGATCACTTCGGTTTATTTTGAGTCAAAAATTGTTTCGAGGAATCTCATCTTTTTATTTATATTTGATTAATGTTTAAATGTTGGAGCAATAAATTGTTTAACGCGAACTTAGAAGATTCAAGCGATATCGGCCAACCAAGAAGAATTTTTTGAGAATTTTCGCTATTTTAAGAATTTTTTGATATTGAATGAATAGATAAATTTTAAAAACTAAAATATCTTTTTTGATCGAAACTACCATTTATTTTCAATATAGTATAGCCTAATAGTGAATATTCCTTCTTAGACTACATTATTGGAAGTACCACGAAACTAAATAAACTAAATGATTATGACGATTAATATTATTATAAATAAGAAGGAATGAAATGAGAAAGCTTCAAAATATTTAATCTCTTATTTCTTAGCAGAAGAAGATTTTAAATTGGAAAATATTTTGCAGAAATGCTCCAAAATCAATTCTAAAATCTCAGTTATAAGGAAGAAGGAAGAAAAAAAAAGGAAAGATGAACATGAAGATGGACTATAACAAATTCAATACAACAGTGCAAATATCAACTTATACTTATCACATTATGAATCACAATAGGCGTTCATTTGTAAGAATGCTGAAGTGGTAAGTACTTGAAATATTTCAATGATATATTCTATTGTTTTTCTCACAAAAATACTACAGGTGTGCATATTTATTGCTAAATCACTAAGTACCAAATTTGTTTCAAAATACTATTTTCATAGATTTCCCCTAAACCTCTACAATTTGCAAATCAATCAAAAAAGATTAGGCATTTTAATGTAAATAAGCGATGCTTACTGAAGCATCATTCTATTATTCATTATCATTTATTATCACTATTATGCTATTATTATACTATTGTCCTTTTTATTAACAATTAATGCTTCTATCACTTATATATTTTAAATCATTATATCATGGTGGAAATAGAAAATAGATATTATTTTGTTTAATTTCAGAATTAATTTCAGTGAAAAGTATTTTTAACGTTTAATAATTTCACTATCTTATGCAATGATTAAGGCTTACAGACCTTAAAAGTTAAGTCGTATTGATAAAAATTATATAAGAGTATGATATAACCGAACAAGGAACAACCATATGTAATATTCGACAAATTTACCGCTTGCGGATGTCTGCTTTGACCGTACCTTCTTCATAGATAAAGATTCTTAAGTATCCACCTTTGTTTAACTTTTAAGAGTCTGATTATTAATGATACTAGCGCCACCTTTGAAGTTTAAGTTTTAAGAGCCTGATTATTAATGATGCTAGCATTTCTTCTGAGATTCAACCAAAATCTATACCAACTCGTTTAACTCCTTTTTTGCCACTTGTCCATCTATTGTTATGTAATCATTAGATGTATATTTATTATTTCTCATTTCTATTTGAATAGCAGATCAGTTAATCAGCTATTCAGTACAGCAGATAGATAGCATTATGCTAGCACTATACAAGAATGGCTGCTAATGACAGCGGGCGCGTTTATATAGAAGATTTTATTAAGCTTTATGAGACGATACTCAAAATTTGGATTTCTTTGGAATAAGTTTACCTCAATTTATCTATAATATTTTTAAAAAATCACATCATTTAACAAATTTATAAGTATCAATTTATAAAGTGCAGTACTTCCCGTCAATATTTTATCTAAACTGACTTAAACTCGGTTTCGTTCATCACTACAACCAAGCATTATTCGCTTCCAGCATTTGTTGAATTAGTGGTAAATTGCCGAAGACTATCTGATTTGTTATAAAATCCATTATAAGCAGCTACTGTTTGTTAGTATTACTCTCTCATTATCTGAACAAACATGTCAATATCATTAAATAAATCCCCCATTCGGTAAATTCTTAGCCAATAAGGCGCCGACTAATATATTCCCACGAAATATAACATATTCGCAAACTTTAGTACTACATATTTATAGTTGTCAATAGTCTTTCAACCTCCGTTGATCGCTAATATACATCGGAAATGACCGATTTAATGGAAAAAAGACCTTTGTAGAGCTGCGGCAACAACAATCGGCCATATTGTGAAGTGGCATCAGGAAATTGATTGAAAATGTAGCTAATGAAAAAGACCAATGCTTTTGTACAAGAAATGCTAGAAAAGAAATTACAGATAAGGCTGCTTGCAAGAAAACCGTCTGATGCAATTGAAGCAATGGCATATCAAAACTTTAGTTGGAAGCTTTCTTGAAATATTTGACATTTTCCTAAATTTAAAATTTGACCGTTAACCGTTCAAAATTTCTCGATTTTTAAAACAATAATTGGTCTAATAAATGAGAGCCAATAATGCTTTTTTCTTGAAATAAATCAAGTCCATCTATTTTGTTTATATATTGAATATTTTTTTTTTTCATACTTTAATTTCTCTGTTTGCTTATTTGTGCAATGAATCCAGTTCACTAAAAAGAAAGCTTTAATTACTAAACCTATATGTAAAACTAAACTAAGGACTCATGATTTCTTTATTCGCACTATTAATTACTGGAATAAATTACCGAACGATATAGCTTATGTGTAATCCTCAGCAATCTTCAAAAAAAGATAAGATAAATTTTATAAATTTTATCATTTTAGATAAAAAATAATATTAAAGCTAATATTACAGATAAAAGACAAAGATAAAAGAAAATATGATATTATTTAAAAAACTTCATATCATGCAGGAAGTGTGAAATCTCGACATCCGACTATACAATATAGAGTTATTTCGAATTGTACTATATTATATTATTCCGCAATTTCCTCTTTAAACTGTTAATTTTTATCATATTTTCTATTTTTCTATTACTAAATTTTATTATTATTTGTTATTTTGCCTGTTGTCATTAATACAAGCACATAGCGTTTGTCGCCCTGCTTGGCTGGTTTTCAATGAATAAAATAATTTACTGAGAATTTCATGAATCTGACCATAGTATCTTTTAAAAAATCCATTTATAATGAAAAATAACCCTTAAAACAATGTTTTTTGCGTTATAATGACCTTTTCAAAAATACCGCACAACGACTTAAGTCTCTGAGCGTATATGTATCACACAGATTTCAACATCTGCCATAAATAATCCTTTCTACCAGAAAATATTCAAAATTTGAATTCATCGCATCCAGAACAGTCAATAATAAACAGTCGATCTTTTGAATCCGTTGATTATAAAATCGACTGCGGGTGGTCACCTATTATTTAATCGAATTAATAGTCAATGACGCGTAAATTATGGGGCGCTCATCCGAGTCTGTATCTATTTAATACCATAACAGTTTTTAGGCTTCAAGATTCGCTATCAGATTGCGTAAACTGAAAAACAAAAAAGTGGCCCGACAGCAATTATAGCATTACCTGTAGAAATGATGACCTTTAGCACATTTAACCTTTAACTTGGAATGCATTACTCATTAATCCAAGTAATAATGTATAATGCAACATAAGTAAATGTTGCGCTAACGCTGTTGGTAAATAAATCGATTCACCTAAATGGGATATCTATATGTGTAAAAGGAACAAACCAACCTCAAACTCAGTCTCCAAAATTTTGCCATAGGGAAAGATAAATTTAACATCAACAGTTTAGGTATTTAATGAAGGAACTGCAAAAATTTTCTCAATTTTGAATCTAAAGGATTTCATTGAATATTAGTTAGATTTTCAATTAGTCTATCATCGTAATCCATTTGCACTTCTTATTCTTCTTCTTATTCCAATCTACCGTAAGCAATTTCATTATATAACATTTCCCCATAACATAGGTTTCGAATTAGAAGTCATTAATTCATACAATGCGAATAATAGTGAATTCAAAAAAATTATTCTATATATCCATAAAATGCTGGTACGTATAGAAAGCGAATACAATGGACTAGACAAAATTACATAGCGATGGGTGACACAACAAATAAAACTCTCAATCAGTGTTGGTGCTCGCATTTGTGATGGATATTTGTCGATAATGACACTCATATCAGCGAGGTTGACATATCGCGATAAGTATTTTGAAGCATTAAAACACTTGAAATTTGTGGTTGACCATGTTTGCCATCCGTTATCGTATAGTAGAGTCGATCAAAACGTTTAAGATTTCATCTGATTACCTTTAGGAAAAAATATGATATTTCATAAAATTGGTTCTGCATATGTTATTGTTCAGGTTTATGTTATATATACGCTGAAATGATGTAAAAAGTTATATTTTTATAGCCTTTTTAGTTTCGAATATTTATTTTTATAGTATAGAATTATACGAGGAAATCAGATAAAGATATATCAATTTAACGTGCCATGTAAAAAATACCTAATACTGAAAGATTTCTTGGATATGATTTCAAATCTGCAAACAATCTGAAGCTCATCGATATAATTTCAAATAAAAAATGAATTGCCAAATTCATAACGAAGGCAATTTTTATTTACTTCGATTAAAAGCACTGAAATTTGATTGGTTTTATAATCATACAATTTCAAAATGAAGTTGAAAGCGTAAGAAAATGATAATGAAAGACAGGAAAAGAACAATGAATCCGCGGTGATCAATGAAGTTCGGTTAAATTTAGCAAAATATGGATTTCTTCCCCGTTCTTACCTCTATGAATCAAATTAATTCATTTTTTTTCACCAAGAGCACTACAAAATAACAATGAGCGAGCTAAATATCGATATGTAATGCATATGTAAGCGTAAAGAAACCGCTACTTTTGATCTCCTCGAGAAATTCTTTGGCTAAGCATTCGTCAATGCTACCTCTATTCATTATTCCTCTATTTTTAACAATAATAGATTATTTTAAAAGGCTTACAAATAATAATCGCATTATTTCTAATTGTGAAATATCCACTTTTAGCAGAGCAAACATAATCTCTGATTTATCTTCATACGGGTAATTAGTAATATTGTTTAATAAATTCTCTGAAAATTGCCGAAAATTATTTTTGCTTAGTTTGATGACCATTTGAGAAAAGGAATAAATATGAAAAAAATAATATATAAAAAAGTATTTTTGGATCAAATAAAATTCATTTTCTTACGAAAAGAATGACGAAATATTTATTCTCTAATGGTTAATGAGACGTACGTGAAAATTAAGAAAATTACTCATTTTCTATCCCCTTTCTACGTTTTATCTTCGCCTTATTTATTAATATTTGTTTACATTTAAAAGAATTTCAACAGACGGAATGAAATGAGGAAGAAGGGCGAAATTTTTGTTAACTGCGATGAATTCAAAAGATTTAAGATTATTCTCTAGCAATATTTTGATTTAATGTATTATAAAATGATAAAATGATGAATTATCAGGCAAAAAAATCCAGGTTTTTTAAAAAATCTATATTTTATTAAACAAAAATAACATATAACAGATATATGAAATTTTTATGAATAAAATAAATGAAAATGAAAGATATGCAGCAATTTGCAAAAAAAACAAAAATTTCGTTTTTTTGGATCTCTCAATAAATAAAAATAATTATCACAGAACAAGAAAATTGTTATTTCGAGAAATTTACCGTTCATTTTAAAAAAATTTTTCGTATTCAATTTAATAAAAGGAGTAAGAACGGGAAATTAGAAAATTTGTTCTGTTCTTCAATAAATTCAAATAAAAACAATTTATCGATAATCGAGAAATAATTTTCATTTGAGTATAAAAGAATATTATTATTAAACAACAATTGAAAAAAGTTGACATAGACAAATACTACACAACTAAGAAAGAGCCTCAGGCTAAGAAATATTTGGCATAGATTTAGCTCGCTGTAAAAAATCCATACAAGTGATCCATGAAATAAGTTTATAAGTTTCACCACAATTACTTGTAAAACTTTGGTTCAAATCTTTTAATACGATAGAAATGCAAGCAAGATGATTTAAAATAACCATATAGCCTATATTTCTATTTTACATTATTAATAAAATCCCGAAAAGAAAAGAAAGCAAACTACTTCACCAAGCTAATCGTTGAAACAATCTAAGCCCACTTTTTTCAATAAAACAGCGAAAAGCAAGATGAACAATGATGCATTTGGAATTCCAGGACTAGTTTTAATAAATACAATCACTTGGCTGAATTGGCTGAATAGCTGAGCAAAAGCAGATGTTGGGAATCATTTCAAAAAATATATACAAAGATCGCATTTAAAGCGAACTTAATCGAAAGAGATAGAAAAATAGATCACATTTTTTGTCAGACGTTCATCCAACATTATTAGGATTAGGAGATTAATGATTTTAAGGGATCTAGACAACCACTTTTACAAATAAATAATGGATGAAGATTTTTGCGAGCTATTAATGTCACACTTTTCTGTATGCAAAACAAATTAACAAAAACCTAACGAAGTACTTGTTATTAATATTGCAATCTTTTCGCCAGGATGTGCCTATTTTCCATAATATGGATAATAAGGATTCTGCGTTGGCGGATATGGCTGAGTACCAAATGGCGGAAAAGAGAAAGCGCCTTGTTGATACATATTACTTTGTTGGCAAATCGCCTGAAAAAGACTGAATTTCCTGTTCTCTAGGAGGATTTTTATTATAAGCAATCTAATAGCCCAACCATCTCTAATAAAAATTATCAATTTGTTGATCCATAGCCATTTTTATATAGAGATATTTCACTAGTAATAAATAAATATCGTAAAATATTTTCAAAAAATATGGATAATATTGCCATTTTCTATAATCAACGATCTGTCAATACGTTATGGAAGAGATATTAGATAATGATAACGACTATGTTGGATAGTTTTTTCCATAAGATCACTTACTATATTTACTATATTAAAAAAATATTGAAAAAAAATTATTGAAATTAGATTAACCTGTTGATAAAAATTATGATTTTTGAGATCGGGCAATCCATCAGGAAAGGTACTCAAATTTAGTAAATGTTCAGGATGAGAATCTGGCGATCCAATTGAATTCTCATCTTTTTTGCAATCTTTCGTTAACAGCGACAAATTTGTTTTCCTATAACATTATTAACTCATAAATAGCTATCCATTTCTTTGCTAAACATTCTGAACGGATTAAGAAAATTGCCTATTCCCTCATCACAATTTTTAGCAACATTAAATTAACGGCTCTTATTTTTACTCTTTTCATAATGGTAATGTTCAGTGAGAATAAAATATTAAGAGAATTAACCATCTGTTATTCAAAATGTGAAGCCGAAAATTTAGGTAAAAAAAAATATCAGAGCCAGTAGTGAAAAAAGTTGACAGAACTGCTGAAAAAATTTATATAGCCCTTCTTTCTTTCAGGTGGTACCTGCTACCCATTTGCTTTATATGGTCAAGTGTCTCCTTGGCAAAATTAGATTCAAGTGAGCGGAGGGAGCCTAACCATGGATTAGATGTGAAGAATGGGAGAATGCTCTTTAAGAGAAATCATTTACGTAACATCGTCGAAAATTCTTCTTAAGTAAAAAATTTCGAATTTCAAACTCAAAAAACTTTATCCGATAATTTAGCATTAGTTAACCTTCTAGTGCAACATTACATAAAAAAGGAACTGTTAACAAATATGTTGAATGCATTAAAATGCATTAAACTAACTTGTCAGTACCACAATTATCAATAGGAGTAGGTGTCCTTGATGCGGCTGGCGTTTGACTATCATCTCTTGTCGTCCTCCCATCAGTCATTTTTCGTTCTTTTTCCTGTCGTTTGCATTTATATCGATGATTTTGAAACCAAATTTTTACCTGAAATGGAAAGTGAAAATTTTTAACAAAATTTTTCGTTCGAAATAGTCATCGACAAATTATTTTGATTCTACAAAATTTATTAATTAGGAGCAATTTGAGCTATTTCTTAACCATCAAGCAATTAGAAATCGCCTTTTTCAATGGCTATGTTCTCTCTTTGTCTGTTGAAATTTTTTATCGTTCATGACAAATTAGTAGTTATTATGATCAATTATCGATTATAACTGATTAGTAGTTATCATAAACTGAACGATAGCATCATGAATTAAATTAAATATACATTGTGGCACAATATCACTGGATATAAAAATAAGTTACTCATCGCTATGAAAATTCTAATCCTATAGCACACAAAAGAAATCTTCGAACCATGCACGGTCACCTTTTAATTTATAAAAATAAGGCAGCATTTCATAGAAAATGTGGAAAGCTAATAATAACACTAGCCATATTAATTGTTCTATAAATTGTCGATTAATATTTAATGAGATAAATCAGGAAGCAATAAATGTCGATAGGATCAATAGGATAATAAAATTTCAACTGAACCGAAAAATTTAAATATAATATCAAAAGATGAAATTGGAATTAGTAGGAATGATGTGATAGAACTTTAAGAAATTCAAAAAATCTTATTATATGGATTGATTTTACTGGCTTTCGCTAATTTCACTATGATAAGTATGAAAATAAGGGCGATAAATAATTTTTAATTAATAATTGCGATTTCAACAATAGATTTTGCAACTGTAATAATAATAATAATGATAGATAGGTGAAGAGAAATAATTAGGATAGTAATAAGATGACAATAGACTAATCACTTTTCTCCCACGATCAGTTGGATCTTTTGTCAAAAAAATCAGTATTAATAATAATTGTAGGAAACTGGCAATTTTTTATGCAAATAAAGAATTAACAGTTAAAAACGAGAAAAGGCGATGAACACTGGAATTTTGCAAGATAATATTATTAAAATATCATTGTCACTTCGAACAAAATAGATCGAAACAAAAAAAAGAAATCTTTTGTAACATGATAAAAACAAAAAAAACAATGAAAAATACCTGCGTGGCAGAAAGACCGATGGAACTAGCTAATGCCTCGCGTTCGGGTGCTGTCAAATACTTGGATGTGCGGAACTTTTGTTCTAGGGCATAAACTTGAGTCTGTGAAAAAAGCACCCTACGTTTCCTTCTTGAACCAGGGTGTGTTGCCATCGGTAGTTGTAGTCCGTGCATCGCTGCTTGAGTTGGATTGATGCCACAGTTAAGGCCAAAACCCGAACTGAGTCGAGGCACTGAAAAAGTTTTAATCTTAATCTAGTTCTCATCATTCACAATAGCCAAAAAGTTCATTCTTTTACCTTCATGTGACTGTAGTTGTAGTTGTTAAACATTGTATGGTACTATATAGTATCACCATACTTGGCCTTCCGTGCATGTTACTTTATGTTGAAAACTGAAGTCGGCCAAAGTTTATGCATACGGTGTACAAATATTGTAATATTATTTTCTCACTCTTTATTTACCAATGGATTGTTTGCTATACAGGAATAGGGGGTACATATGACTATAATCCCAAAACTGTTGCGAGAACGCTTTGCTGACTTCCTGCTGTTTTATAACTACATTTATTTATCCATTTAGCACCTGACTTTTCATGAATTGACCACCTACGTACCATACTGTTTGGAAAACAATTAAATTTCTAAGTTTATATCAACCATGATTACTGACCCATGCTTCTCACTAAAATTTATTTTTATACGTCAACTCGTGCTTGATAGAATTATTTCGACAAAATCCTGCCATAACAAAGATGATCTCCTTGACTGATGCTATGATCAATTCTATCTATGGAATATTCCTATTTGACGCCTTTGCCTCTCACTATTTTTATCACTCCTCATTTATACCTTCCTCGCCTTGAATTCGCTTTCTTTCATCAAAACAATTTTCTAATTTTAAAATTAAATAAACTTATAACTAATTCATTTAACCCACTCTTAATGATGGCTAATGATGACTATGTTTACCATGCCCATGCCAATAATGCGTGTTGGCACTCATACCATTAAATGCAAAAAAAAGTCAAAAATTTCTATACTATTTAAGGAATTTATTAGTAGAAGATGTTCGAGAACCTCACTACTTAAAATTCGCGATTTCAATTTTTGCAAAAATTCACCTAACCTTTTCTTAAATCATTCACTTGAAAATTAAGAGAGAGTAGAGAGTTTATAAAAAATTGGAAATTTCAAACTCAGAAATTTGGTTCAGAAAATTAACTGAGCAATTTACAATATATATATTTATATTTAATAGTAGCATATGGCTTAGCCTTATCAGCACATTTTTAAGTGCCTATAGAAATATTCATGGATGAAATATTGAGGGATTTTTGAGCGATTCACTACTACTATCACTCAATCCTGAAAATGCTTATTTAATAAAATATGCAACTTCGTATGCTATTTTCCACATCGAATTTAGCCAAATATTTTCAGTTTCGAAAGCTTAGATATTTACATTCAAAAGTTTTATGATGCCTTATCAGTCCAAAAGGAAGAGTAATCTAGATTTGCTCCAAATATTCCGTGTTTAAAATAGTTATAAAAGAAAACTGCGAATCTAATATAGTATAAAAATAGTATAGAAAAAGATTTCAGGAAAACAGGTTTGACGAAGTGTAGAACGGAATCATTACGTGGATTAGATATCAAGGAACAAGTGGACGACAATAGTACTTGAGAACGAAGGGGACGCTAAAGAAATGAACGATGAAAAATATAGGGACCAGTAAGGCGTTAAATATACGGTATTAGGTCGTCATTCATTGATCGATACCTATTGACACATCAATCGTTCGGTAAATCGTTTTCGCACTTAATTTTCCGGTTTTCTTTCAAAGACAACCTTTATGTTAGGAGTCTATTATAATATCAGATGAAATAATGAATAAATTTGTATGTGTCACCCCACAATATTGTAAAAGAAGAAAGGATCGGAGATAAAATGAATCTAATTGAAGAGAGAGAACTGAAAAAAGAAATCTTCATTGTAAGAAACAATAGAATGAGATGATAAAAAATATACTACATCCATGGAATTATCCATGAAATGCAACAGTTTGTCAATTAGATCAGTGACCCTTAACCGGTAGTTTCTCTCATTCAGAAATGACAAGCAAGGAGTATAATGAGAACTTGATAAAAATTATGAGGAATTTTATTTTTCTAAGTTAAAAATACTGCGCTTATTAAAGACTTATCTAATGTGGGGAAAAAACGTACATATTTCACGAATTTCATCATACGTTTAGAAAAAATGTATTGATAAGAATTTTACTTTTAAGTAGAGTAGAATATTATTTTGAAGACTTAAGTGCCTTGTAGCTAATTGTAGGAAGTTTTATCTATTTGGCTGGAAATTCGTCAGATATAACTGGTGATCTCTATTATTATTATTATTCCTTTTTTATAAATTTCTTTTTCCTTAATGCTCTTTCTCGTTAGGAGATTATGTTTGTATGTGGTTTATAGTTAAAATTAATTTTTCGAAATAGAAAATAAATTTTTACATTCTATTAACATAGTGTGATCTCCTTATGGACCCTGTAGACACTTCTCAATTTTTCCTGCAATCCTCATAAATGGTCCTCTAGAAAGCCATGTGGCTTCTCTTAATAATCACTTTTTTAAATATTTTAAGAGTCGTTTTTCAATTTCAATTCCTGAAACTTATGGCGATGGATTCAAGACACATTAAAAATATAAGAAACTTCAGAAAATAATATAATTTGTTCAATAAACAAATAACTATGTTTGTTTCTTTTACTATTCAACCTTAAAAAAAGCGCTAAACTAGTTCGAATTAACTTTCGAAAGCATTTAAATCACTAAAAAACAGCTTTCTTAAAATTTAAAAACTCCCTCAAATAATATTTCGGTGCTTGTTTTCAGCTAAATTCATTTTCGATGATACTTGGAATAATTTTGAAAGAAGTTTAAATTTTTTAAAAAATCGCAACTCTTTTAACAATACCAATAATTTTATAATAAATTTTCTAATGATACCTTTTTAAAATTACACCGAAAATATCTCTTCAGTTTTCTTCGCTAAACTCAGTGTTGCTAAAATAAATTAGATCAATTCATTCCTATCCTTTCCTTCCAATTGTTGGTATTGATCAACAATTCGAACTGGTTTTTCGCATCATCAATTTTTTTCGATTAAAAATACTTATAATATTATTTTTAATATTAAGAAAAATATACATTTATTGCACAAGAATGCAAGGTAAATAGCATCAAACTATGACTGAATTCTTTCTATATATAAATAGAAATTAGCCTTAGTGGATATCATAAAGGATTTTTTAAAAATATGTTTATTACTAGTAGGTTTATTATCAAGAATGTATTTATTATCTAATGAATTCACCACTCTAATGCCTATTTTTATTCAAGTATAACCTTTAACAACCCTAATTGAATTTTTGAGTGCTTCACTGGAAGAACATATATGCACTATAAAAGTAACATAAAATCTCTATAAAAACTGGATTTTAAGAATTTCCTTAGTACTTGACAAATCGATTAGTGGATTAGCTCCAATGGCCAGTTAACTCAAGTTGGATCCAAAGAATTATGAATTTATGAATTTGATAAAAATACAAAATGATACTTATTATTTAAATGATTAAAATGTAAGTAAAACCACCTAATTACAATATAATAATCATATTATTACAAGGATTTCTCTAATAATTGAGAACCCGTGATTATTGCCTAATTTGATTTTACCATTTATAAGTTCATCGATAATTATTGCCAAAAAATCCTGATTTCATAAAAATGCCCGACTTACGGCATTATAATTGGACCAAATCAGTCGACATAATTCGTTGAATGGAATCAATGCGAAGGTGCAATGCAATTAGTTTACGTGATATGTACCGGTTAGTAGTAATTACAAAAGTATTATTACTAAATAATAACTACATCTTTCATTGCGACTTTCATTTGAATCCTTTAAAAATTTTTCGCTTATTCTAGCTCTTCTTTCCTAAATCTCTTCGTAACTTTTTCGACTTTTCTATAGTTATTGGAGTCACTGGAAAGTAGCATAAAAATTTAACTTACTCAATCGAGGATCATGAGCACCATACCATCCGGCTGTAGGAGGTCCATTTGCGACGTAACTGAACATAATATTATGGTGAATCAAAATGGCCATTTTTTTCATGTACTTAAAGCTAATAGTTCGATTTTAAACTTAAATTTTTTTTCGAACTTCATCATATAAAAAATAAATAAATTTTTTTTTAAATATTTATTAAATTGCATTAATATTTGAATTTTGCGAACATAACTTTTCGAAAAAAACTAACTTTTGAAAATCTGGAGTAGGCTGATAACCATTTGCAAAATGACCAGTTAAATATGGTGAAGGGCCGAAAGCTGAAGTTGCACCAACATGAGGAGCAGAGGACGTTGATTGAAGACTCGCATTATTGGGGCGATAACCAGCAAATCCTAATGTTGTAGTTTCGAGTGAAGATATATTTCCAGAAGTATTAGCCATACTTAATAGTCGTTGATGAGCTCGCACTAAATTAGAATAAGAATTAAACGATAATAGAAAGGGTGGTTTCAAAAGTTTTTTTAAAAAAATCATGCGAAGATAAGATGCGAAATCGATTTTTCCAGGCCAAGTGATTGGAATGATTATAACAATTGGAGAAATTTTGGTTTGATACTTCTAACGATTAAAGTATCCATGAAGTGGTGAATGGCAATTGAACAGCACGTGTAAGCGTTTAATTTTTCTAACGAGTGCTCATTTCAGTCTTCGTTAACGGTCACCTTTAGTCCTTCAAATGTGATTTATTGAGTGGAAATGAAGAGTCATTTAGTTGTAAGATAAAAATATCAAACATTTAAACACAAACATAAGTAAATAAAATGAGGCAAAATTAAACCAAACTAAACTAAATTTTTATTACAATTGATGATCATTTCTACAAAACAGTCCACTGCCTAGCAAAAGTCGAATTTCTTTCTGAAACAGTTAAAATAGGCAGAAGTCCATGAATTTCTTGTAATATGGTGAATAAAAAGGATTTGCTGAATAATTGGATATCTTAATATCTCCGCTATTTATTAAAGCAGTTATTTCCCTTATCATGCTATAATTCCGAATTTTTTTATAAGATCCTGTCTAAAAAAATGCCTCCAAGCTTAGTTCTCATTTGCATTGACGAAAAGTAAAGTATCACTCAACAATGATGCCAGTTAATAACTGGGTCTCGAGCGATTCAATGGTCACTTTAGACCACTTTTAAGAGCACTAGTTTATTCAAGTGGCAAGTAAAAACAAGCGATTAGGCAACTTAGGTATTCTTTGAGTATTACCTTGCAAGAAACAACGATTTTAATGCAAAACCGACCTTAGCAAATTGATCCTAATGAAATATTCAACAAAACGGTGGATTTTTACAGCGTTGACTATTTTAATATAGTCAGATAAATATCATGGTCAGATACTTTTTGGACGATACTTCACATAAGACTAATGGCCACTTGTACCATCTTCAGCTTATATTTGAGTTTCCTCAAAATGGGTGTGGTTTCCTTAGAGTTGTGGGCGTGAAGACTTGTATTATGGTCGTTGGCATTAAAGCATGCATCCGTAAACGCTGCTGTCTGGATTATTGCACTGTTTTTCTTTCGTCAATTTTTCCAAAATTTCTTATTATGAATTTCAAAAAAAATTTGCTGTTTTTTTTCAATTTATGAGAAAAACAAACCATGAAAAACCTTTTTCTTCTGAAATTCATTTCCTAAAATCGATGATGCATTTTTTAGAAATGAAAAATAAGGATGAAAGGGTAAATTAGCCAAGTGGATAGCGATTCAGATATTGAGAGGCAAAAATATGAATCTTATCCTCGACGCTGTCATTTAAAAATTCTATTATTTAAGTAAATCTATCATTTAAAAATTCGAGCTGTCTGGGCGACCTGCTTGTATTTCTATAGTCAAGGTGATTTCTTGATAAAAACTTTAAACTTCATATGATGCTTATAGCTAATAAAGAAAGCCTAAATGGAAATAACTAGCGTTATTTCACATTTAGAAGTAAGGAAAAAGAAGATCAACGATATGAAATTTTCGAAAAATTTTATTTCTTAAATCATTCAATGGAAGTTTTAAAGAACGTGTTTGACCTATGACCTTTAGAATTATGGAATTAAAACAGTTTCGAAAACCAATTGACATTTTCACTAATTGATTATTGGCTAGGTCTTCTTGATAATTGAGACAAATTTTCTTATTCAAATTTTTTCTTTAATTGCAAAAGTGTTGCTTGTCTATTATAAATTATTTCATGAAAAATACCTAAAGATAGTCATAAAATAGAAAAAAAACTAAGAATAATAATAATATCACAATATAATATCGCAATAATAACAAATATAAATATAAAGAAAGTTAGAGCTAGAAACGAGTTGTCGAAAATTTCGGAATTTATTGCGAAATTCTAAAAGCTTAAAGCTTAATATTTAAAATTTCTTTTTCATTCAGATAAATTTATTTCATTTTTTTCGTTAAATCTACAGATTTGTTCTACTAACGCTTTGTTAGCTTAGATCTCTAAAGTTACCAAATGATCAGTAAATCGAATTAATCTAAGCCTTAAAATCTGAGAACTATGTTATTTAAGTGGGAAACATTAATACATTCTTATTTATGTGTTATTTTTATTGTATGTTATTTATATGTTAAAAATTTATTTAAATTTAAATTCAATTTTTATATTATTTGGAGGAAGCAAAAATTCGTCGAACAGATACCATTTCTGCTTTGACTGGTCGGCTAATTATTACGATGGCACCTTTCAACTAAGAAAGTATTAGTTTCTCCATCCTCTTCGATAATCACTCGGATTGAAATCAACTTTATTCCTACTAAAGAGCAGAACTTAATCAAGCCAATGCTTCTGGAAGTATGCGATTCAAACCTTGTGGCATTGATTTTATGGGACCGTAGTTGAAAAACTTGCTAGCAGAAAATTGAAACATAAAGTCATTACGGAATTGCCTCCATCTCTCTAATAACAAACCACCGCTCTAAAGTGTGATAAAACAATACCAATCCTCTACTTGTGTGGGAAAATCTTAACGAAAATAGTGGATGGATATATTCATCTTCTTTTTCACACAATTTCGTCAAATCCTATGTTCTCTGATATATATTCTTTGGAATCAAGTTTCATTATCTTGGCTTCATCAAAAACCTTGTCTAACAAAAAAAAAGAAATTGAAAGATACCAGTGAGGAAAGAATTAATACTAATGTCCTTAATATATTTCTAGATAAATGCTCGAAGGATTTTTGTATATGCATTATTTGCAATGAGATAATAACTCGTTCAACCAAAGACAACTCTGATGATATGGATCAACTTCAAACAAACTGGCATCAACCGCCGATCAATTTGGGTTGTTGGCAGTTAAAAAAATTATTTTATGCAAAATCTGATTTTTCTTAGCACCTTCTAGTTACAGGAAAAATGTCGAGTGGAGAATCTTGTCAATGCAAAAATTCTTACAAAAAAATCACTGCTAAAAGAATACGATTGTCAAAATATCTGAGAAATATCGAAAAGCGTATTTGTAAAGCGTATAGGTTTTAATCAAAAAAATATCTGCAGAATCTCTTTAAAATGCGAGTCAAGCGAGTGAAAATATGTTTGGGCTAAATGCAAGTAATGCCAAAAAGAACTATTAGATTCACAATTTTTCTTTAAAAATCTGGCCTATTTGCCTAAAATTCGACTAATCTATGTGTAAAGAAATGGGTAAAACGAATTTTTTTCCAGCGCAAAACTGATGGGAAAAAGAAAAAGAATTTGTATTAAATTATTGATGCCATTTCAGAAAAAAATTTAAAGTTGATTTGGTTATCCTGTGTAAAACAAAAAACTGATGCTATAAAAAAGTTGCACTGACATATTAACAAGTCATATTAACATGAAGCGTATAATGTATGTGATGTGATGTGTGTGATGAAAAAGAAATGGCTTCTTTTACTACTCGCGATGGTACCGAACCAAGCAGCTTAAAGACGTCTTGTAGTCAGCAGAACAAACCTAACCAGTAATGTCGTGAACTATTAGAAGAAGCTTATAATAGCCTTAACGAGCTTATAATTATAAATATGTTGCGTCAAATATCGTCGAGCATCAAACAATATTTTTGGATAACACAAGTTAAAGGCATATCAATTATGGACCTATTACTGGATAAATTCTTGCATTAAGTAATCGTATATGCGCATATAAATAACATCACTCCACCGCTTATGAATTCGAATGGTTTTCGGAACATCTCTTAACTGGACAATAAGAAAGCCATAGATGTAATGATCTTATCTTAATCCATTGAACAATATCTTCTTGGGCCTCAAATACCTTTCAAAACCCGCTACACTTTTGTAACGACCTGCTCAGAACCTGTTGTGATTTCTTAATACCACTTTAGACTCGGCATGTTCTATAACTTTTCTTTGCATTAGTATTACCTCCATATATTATCTTAATACTCCTCAATACCATTACTGTCCTTTTACAACTTGTTCAGAGCTGGTCATAACCTCTACATCACATCATCCTTAATCTTTCTATCTCACCAAATTCTATCCTATTTTTAAATTTCTTTATAATATATATGTAAACTTCATAACATCGCGCTACAGTCTCTGAAATATCAAGCATCCTTTGCCCTTTTCTTACAAGCCGAAAGCCCATTGTATGCCTATGTCGTGTTGTCGAAACCCTCTGATTTCCTCAAAAATGATTGCATTTAGTGAGGAAACACCTTTCTCCGTTAAAAATCTCCATAGCTCCGTCGTTCTCCGTGATCTATCGCTAATATCATCTTAAAACTTTTTCACTAAAGTCTAACTAAATTATGAGGCCATCTACACCTTTCTTTCCTTATTACCATATTAAACATTGCGTTTTTGGCGAAATTAACAAATTATAAAAGCAGTATCAACGAGTAACCAGCCTTTTGAAGAAATCTTTCTCATTCCTAGTAGGATTTTCACTTAATATTTAAAAAGAAATATATAATAAACATGCGATTAAAAAACATGGAATAAACACAAATTAAGCGAATAGGAAGTATAAAAATAAAATTTATACATAAGATTAAAATGTTGCAAAATCCACTCTGCGCATAAGAAAGTGGAGCTCTACGAAATGCATTATTCGAAGACTATATATATGTTTAAAAATCAGTGAAGGCCGGAAGAGTCAAAACTGGAGCCAAAATATTTAAAGGTCGAAATTTAAAAACTCAATTAAATATAAGTTTTTTACAACACAACTTTGACAGCAAAATAATATGGTCTCTAATAACATATCATGAAGGAAACTGTGGTAGTGAACTGCGTTTTATTAAAAAAGAACCACTCTATTGCAAAAAATCATTTTTAAGAAAATAGACGAATTTTTCGTCTATGTTAAATGATACATTTTAGTTCAAGCAGATATTGCAAATATTCAAATTAAAAGTCATATGCCATTTTTGTACCAAAATTATAGGGTCATCTGGTACGGCTTAACGAATTTTAGGTCTCATTTCGGAGCATCGACCTTGCGGTTCTAGCTTTGTCAGCAATAAATCTGCCCTCTGTGTAGTACCGTTCTATCATGAAATGGCTTATTAGAATTCGTCTTGTACAACAAGCTAGCGAATTAAGTCTAGCCAAACTAAAATTGGTGACCCTTTGGAAAAAAAATTCCTCATTAGGTAATGTATTCATTACATGGATCATATTATTCTTTAATTAATATCCATGTTATATAATAAACGCTACAGTAGCACAAATTATATCCTTAGACAGCCCAAGTGGAGGGCGCTTACTATTTTGTTCATTGTCTTACCGGGTTTGATAAATTCTTGGAGATAGAAATAAATGATGGGTCGCCTTTGATAAACTAAATCAGTGAAGGCCGGAAGAGTCAAATGAGGAATTAAATTATTGAATAATAAGCCAAATCCGTTTAAGAGTAATAAAATCTACAGCCAATTAATTAGTTATTCGTCTAAATATCCAGCGTATCTGTTTGTTTTGTGGATTACTGTGAGCTATTCTGCATTCAATGTGGAACAGAATCCAACAGAAAACCAACACCTAACAACTGTGTTTTCTGCTATAGCGAAATTGTTGCGTTGGAAATCACGGCAAATTCTTCCATTTTTTTAAATTTATCTTGACCACTGCTTTATAAGTTCCCGAATCCTTAATTCCTTTATTTCTTTTTCCTCGACAAATTAATCACCAAAAATATCACCAATTCGCACAATGGAGGTATTGGTGCTAATTTATATGATAAATATTCGTTACGTTAGTGCATTTGCGGCCGCAGCGTAGAAAATCTCGGTCCATCGACGAATTTCTCAAGGCTTAATAAGGAACACTCCGCCTAAAAGATCTCTTGTATCCATTTAGCTCTAACAAGCACCCCAGTATTGTTTAGTCACAACTAGTTTAGAGCGCATTTCTTTTTTTCAGATTCTGTCACTGTTTCCTAATTAAACCCGTTGCATTCCTTAAAATATCGTTATTTTCCGTTAGTGAGTCGAACTCTGCCACCGCTCTTTAGTAACCAAGACAGGTGCTCAAAAACTGTTAAGGAAATTGAACAGTTGTTAATCACCTCAGTTTTCTTCATTTATATTCGAGGATTTAGAGCCACACCTATGTGGAAAGTCTTACGGAACATGGGAGACGGTCAGACGATCCACACTCTGTCAACTCTTGTAAGTTTGTTTTCCTCATCCCATTTATCAGACCTAACTCAAAGTAGAAAATACTGGTTACATCAATATGATCCTCCAGATAACTTGGAGCGATTGCGTTGTTTGAAAATGCTCCATCACTTGTGATTCTGTGATTGCTCAGAGTGTTTCGGGCATTAGCGTATGTACTCCTACTCAACTCGATAATTCAAAGTAAGTGGTTAGCGCTGGCCATCATTTTGTCACTAATTTTTCCGCCATCGCATCTATTTAGATGGAAGTCTCTGGAGAATTCACTATCAACATTCAAAGCAGGGTAAGTGCCTTTTGCTGCCCCTGTTACTGCTTTACACTAGACAGCAGCTTGTTGAAAATACCAACCTTCACTTGTCAGGCTATTTTATTGCTATGGAACAACCAAACCTGGCAGCGCTCATCATTCTGCAAATTTCGACCACTGCTGGTTTTCCAAGGATATATGCATATTTCGAAGCGATTTATCAGGACATTTTAGTATTCATACACCGATGAAATCTCTGAAATGGCCGATAAATATTGGACACAGCTAAAGGTTTGCCTTCAAAAGTGGTCTAGAATATATCACCAAAAAGTGAATTTGATCTTGCAGGAAACTACCCAATTGTCCCAAAGATTCTAATTGTCAAGCGTCTTGAAATGCAACAATAGCTGCGCGCCGAAATAGCAATTGTAAATGACTAACATGAGAATCGCCCAGAGGTGCTTCGTTTTTATCATAATACAACCATAAAAAAGATCGGATTGGCTTAGATACTATGGCTGCAAAAACTGCATTCCACGATGGAGAGACTTTTTCCAGCCTAAATTTGAATATGATATGCCGTCTATAATCTCGCGACATATGCTTTTCGTGTTAGATAAATCGCTCAAAACAAAATAAAACCAATTGAAATTAGGGGTGTGTCAGGGCTTTTCCTTTAAGATACTCAATTATAAGCTGGATTGCGGATACCGCTTGCAGGCACTTAAAAGGTGCAAGTTACAAGTCCGGAGTATAAGATCACAGAATTTTAAGAAGTGAGACTCATGGTCAATGTAAATAACACTAAACTATTTTCATCTGACTTATTAGTTGTTGATAAAATATTTATCTTTCATAAATTCAATTCAATAAATTCAATAAATAAAAAAGTGCTAGACCTATTCTTTTATCAAATGGCCAAACAAAAGACAAATTTCTTTGATAACTGCAGCTAGAGATGTCCTTCTTTATCTAGCGAGGCCTCGTTGGAATTCTGGAATCAGCCTCAAAAGGAAAATTTGTATCTGACCTTGCGTATTATCTCCTTACATGACTAAGAAATATGGCCAGTAAGTATGGAAAATATCAAGAGAATACATTTCTAAGATCGTAATGCTTAAGGTAAATTTTAAATGTCGAAGTGCTAATAGAATTTCCCAAGAATGTATCATTTTTCTTTCGAATACTAATTATCAATCATATTGAAACTTCTAAGTTGTTTAAGCTATGTTCCTCACCATGTCCACTATGTTCCTATCTTCCCTGTTTGTAAGAATTATATGTATTTCTTTACAAACACAATGCATGGCATCACAAATTGAGAGCTTCAATGAAGAGATAGGCTGATACGACCGGGAGGACATATAGGCGATCAAATGATATAGACTCGAATGGTTTCTATCACTTCCAGGTATGCAGTGGAAGCTTTAAAACGATTCACTGTTATAGCCAGCTTAACCAATAATGGTTTCAGTTGTTAGAAGAAGGAAGAAAGCATTGAAAGAAGATTTTGCAGCATCAAGCGGCATTTGCGTTTTTTAAAGGGTATTTCATGAAGCATTTTTTAAAAGATACAAGTACTTAATTATTTTGTATTTTGATTAAAGATATATAGTATGGATTGAAAGGTTGGATTAATAATCGGTGAAATATAGGAATATACTTTTTAGCAATTTCTCCAAAATAATAATTTGCTTAAAAGCACTTGAGAATGACCTTAAAAGCACTTGAATTTCAAAGTAAAAGCAATTTGTTACTAACATTCATAGTAACGAATAAGTTCGCGAAAAAAAGGGGGAATAAGAAAAGTTCACTGAAGAAAAAGAATACCTTAAACTAAAAAAAAAATATGTAGTTCTATTAAAAATTATATAAATTATAAAGGTTAAAAGAAATTCAATTACTAACATTCGAAATTACTGGAGATGAAGCAAGTACTTAATTATTTTGTATTTTGATTTAAAATATATGGTATGGATTGAAAGGTTGGATTAATAATCGATGAAATATATATGAGAATGAAGGAATGAGTAGTCGCATAACGCATTTTCAGGCCAAATTTTCTCGCTTCATATTTAATAGAATATTTTACATATACAAAGGCAAATTTTTTAAGGAATTAAGGAAGAAATTATAATGGGATGAAGAAAATAATGGAAAAATTTGGAATATGCAAACAAAAAATCTCAATCAAGCTGTAGGGAAGTTCGAAAAATTTTTCTGAAATTCCGTTATACAAAAAGATTATTTAATATAAATCTAATTTATTTTATAAGAAATTTTTGTCTTGGAATGCATCTAAACTGTACTTCTTAGTTGATCTAGACCTTAAATCATTACTATGTTGTAAAGCCTTCGAAGAAAATAGGCTAGCAACGAAAAATGTTAAGTTAAATTTTTTGATTGGTTTCAATTAGTTTTTTAAAAATTTTTTGCCATATCCATGAATATTCGTGAAAATGAACATTAAAACTGAAGAACTGTACATTAAAATCTCTCAAAAGTTAAATAACTATGAAAAAAATGTTAATTTCAGGTTTCTTAAAGCAATCTATTTCGTACAGTTCTTATCTTATAAGCTTTTTAGATAGATACTCTCATTCTTATCAAGTGGATAACTATTTAATAGCATCTAATTGCATTCTTCGAGTAGATAAATGCTATTCATTCATTTCTATGAGATTCCTTAAAACACCGCTATATTTATCACATTTTACATAAAAGATGAAGTGGCTCGTGTCACTCTACGAGAATATAGTGGCCATTTAAGAATATGGAAATTTTTACATTATCATATCTCATAGATATACTACCTTTTTATAATTTTGGTACGATGATATATAAAGAATGCATTATTCAATAAGAAAGGTATTTTTCCATAGTTCCATAGCCTAATTTATTTTCAAATCTCTTCGCTGAAATCTCTTCGCTTGAAAAGTTGCACGATCTATCGTTATTTTATTATTTTTAGCATTTTTTAGTATTTTTTAAATCGTGTTTAGATAACTCAGTAACGAATGGCGCTTGCAAAAACAAATACAACAATAACTTTGGATAGTACAAGTGACTTGACTTTGGTCACATATTTTTCATATTTCATATTTTTTTAAAGAGTTTTCACCATTCCTGGTTAAACTTGCTCTGCTGGCTTGTCGCATTGGACAAATAGAGTGTCCCTTGGCGATAGAAATACAGGTGAGCATTATCCGAATTTTTGGACAGGTTTGCTCCTGCCGGGAATAGAGCCTCAGTATCGGCGCTCCAAATTGAGCAACAACCCACTAAGCCGTCCTATTTCAAAAAAAAATTCGAAACGCTCCACGAATTTACGTGTCGTCCTTGTACAGGGGTCATGCTAATCTTCTTTGTATTGTACCAATTTTAGTATATGCTCATCATGGAAGTTCCATTGGCTTATAATGATGGATCATATGAAATCAGTGTCGGCAATTTATATTTTTATGCTACTGAAAACTTAGTGCAAACTTAATCTGTGTCGTTTTTTATAATGTTTTTAGTGTTTTAAGTGTTAAAGTTATTACGGAGGAATTTACCAGTGCAGAATCAAAAGCCCTTGCTAATTAGAGTCATAGATATGAGATCAGTTAAAGCACCACTTACCAGAGCATCAATGCGATATTCTTCAAACATGCTGATGGAATGGTCATCACTTCTAACACATTTTTGAGACCGTAAAAATCATGATGCGCCATTTTTAGATGCAAATAAAATACAGTGCAGGTTCAAAAAAAAAAATTCAACAAATCTTGCTAGAATCTAAATTGAAGAATGCGTAACTATGGCCTTTTATTAAGAGATAAGAGAAAATTGACAAGATAAGATAAGTTACTTGCAGTGACCATTAATGTTTTTGGAAGCACATCATGCAGCATAAAAATACTATAAGCAACAATAATTCAAGTGGGGCTAACAAGCCAAGTGAAATGAAAGTAATGACAAACTCATTAAAGCCAGTAACAAATGATTAAATAAAATATAAAGTATCTGCCCTACAGTGTTCGATTCTATCCAATTTTTTAAATTTTAATTAACAACGATGGATCTTAATTTTATGATTGATTAAATTTTTGCAATGGCCATAATCATATCCTAAACTAAGCGCTTCTTCCGATTTTGAAATTTTATGATATCAAAGAAATATGTGGTAATGATAAGGAATGATAATTGATAATTTTACGATTGACAACATTTTTTTTCAAATGATTCGAACGAGCATCGTGATAAATATTTGTTTCTTTTACTTTGAATTAAAGAGGATCCCATCGAATATAATACATGACATCGCCCTTAACAAAACGTATCATTACAGTGCGCTTATATAGATTATTTGAGAAAAAAACATAAGTGTTACAAGAAATTTTATGCTAAAATTGAATTGAACATTGAACATTTTTCATTATATATTTTCAACTTAAATTCTTGAATGATAAATTTCAGACAAAATATTTTCGTTTATTTACGAAATTTCTTACCGATACCATGGATTTTTTTCAAATAAAATGACTATCTTTCGCTAAAATTTAATTTATTAATTAATTACCATAATACATGCCGTACACAACTTATTTTCAATAGCAAAGTGAGTTATTCTTTAAAGAAAAATTTTTCTGGTAGAAGAAGAAAATCAACTGAAAGCACTAAAAGTTGGGAAATGAATTAGTGCTAAGTGAAATTTTAGGCCTTTGGCTCTTTTTTTTTTATTGTAAGCTATTTTCATCATTAAATTAGAATAAATTAAACATCTTTAAAAATCTTAGAATCTTAAATTAAAATCTTAGAAAAATTTAAATTTCTTAGAATCTTGATGTAATTTCATGCAAATATTAAACTTTCTCCAATTCGGAATAGTCGAATACCTCATACCTTAATAAGAAGTTTGACAAGAAAAATCTACATGCTTCATCGAAAAACTGAAATTATTTTGGCAAAAAAAAGTTCTGGATTTTCATTAAATGGATGTTTAATATTTCAGGTATCAACAAAGATACAAAAAATGAAAAAATTTTTACTAAGAAAAAATATATTTACCTACTGCACAGTATATATATATATATATTACAGATTACACTTTTTACAATTTGAGATCCACTCGTACATCTGTCATCTTCTTTACAGTGAACTGTTCAGAAAATTATCCTCCCAAAACAAACAATCATTTTGGTTTTCGATTGTTACCATAATCTTTTACAAACATCTCTATTATATCTTGAAATCGCTATTTTCAAATAATCTTGCAAATTCCGGAATAGATCCTTCAAAAAGCCAACAATCATTAACTTCTAAATAAGCCTACTTTTTAATATCTCAAGCTTTGCTATGCTTTAAACCATTATAAAAGCCTATTCTTCACTTCCAATATAAGTATTTCTTCACGTTTCATCACGTTAGTGTATATATGGATTAATGTAACCAAATATCATTTCGAAAGCAGAAAGTTCAAATGATTTTAGGAGAAATGATTATAAATTGAAATCTGTGATTCTTGTTTTAGATGCATGCTTCACCAAGAGATATTTCAAGCTTTCAGCTTTGTTACCTCATCAAATTAATCGTCTACGAGGCTTAACAACAGAAAAATGAATTGTTATGATAATTAAAAAGTAATGATAAAAATTTGTATCAACAATATTTTTTTTGCTAAAATTCTCAATTTTCGTCTTTTATAGCTAATAAATATTGGCAGTGTCTATGAATTGAATGTTCATTTTAGCGTAATTACTCAAAATCCAAATCTATCGGGTTATTTCAAATGATAAATTCCACATATATATTCCACATTAGGACAAGTTTAATGCTTCACGCAATTCGATTAATCGTCATTTGGATGAAATATCAGTATATTCGCTTTTCAGGCAATCGGAAATTTATTTGAGAACTAGTGAAAAATTAATATTCCATACTGACATGGTGTAATTAACTATTAACCTCTGGTGGACATGATGAACAAAATGGATTTATAAAAAATGGCTGAAATTCACCGAAACCGAAATTATTTCGACAGCTACCATTTATACAACTGATATCTTCTTTTTTTAGTCTATTGCTTTAAAATTCGCGTAAAATTGTGGTTTTAAAAAATTCTAAAGGAGAAAATATGGCATTTTTTTTTCCTTTTTCTCCATGGCTATATAGATTATAGTTGAAAATAGCGATTCATTGAGTGGGGAATCATCGATTAAATGGTCAGAATTTTTTCGAAAAAAAAAATGTAAATGTAATCTGTGATAATTTTTCAGAAATCTCAATATTTTATAATCTTAAAACTTATTTGTTAGCGAGAAAATTTTAGAAGAAATTTTTTCGGTTTTGAATTAGCTTTGCAATCGCTAATTCCCACTTCTAAGTTGTATTTTAAATTTTTTTTTCAATATTTTATAAATTATCAATAGCAACCAACATCCATTCATTCAGCATCCTATCTTGTTCGACTTAAGTTCTTCAAAAACCAATAATCAACTAACTACCAATACTGTCGAATGGAGATAATATCTCGCTGACTGAAAATCGGTGCAAAGAATTTTGTTTTTTCATCGATGTGATCGCGAAATCAGATGTGAGATGCGACTTGGCTTCATTTGATCGTTCATTTTTATTGCTTTCAACCAAACGTGTTTCTGGTTCTTTGCTTTTAAGGGCTATTTTTGAGGATGGTTTCATTGCTCGTAACAGATCAGATATCATCCTAAAATAAAATAATGGCTCAATTTAAGCGAAATAAATAAGTGAATCTAAAATAAAATATTTGTTATAAAATCAGCAATATTTTGGCTGAGGTAAATTGGCAAAAAATAACAGTGAAGAATTATAGACCAAAAAACCAAATGAAATTCGCTTCGAGGTCGGCTGGGAAAAGCAATTAAATTGGTGCAAAAGTAATAATGGTGCTTAAATGGTGAAATATCTAATCAAATTTTAACCTTGAAATTTTGACGATAGAGTGGTTCTAATGTGCAATATGTAGCATTGCCATAAATCGAAAAATTGTTTGAATTTATTTAATTAATACTTTTTATAAAAATAATAATGAACTGGCAAAAATGTATCCAATTTTTTATACAGCAAATAGATAAAAATAGAAAGATATATCTGAAACATTAATATTTAATATAGAAGAAGAAGAATCTTCTGGATATTGGCATCATAAATACATACTTGACGTAGCATCTTAGGAGCTCAAAGAGACGCTTCTGCTCGATTTGTTAGCTTTCTTGCAGGGCATAAGAGGTTTTCATTGAAGCAACAATGTCTTTTATAAATAAGCCTTAACTGAACTACATTAATATTGATAATCATATTTTTAGTTGCCAGCTGATCACTTTTTGGAAAATGAGGCTTATTAATTTGCTATTGAATGAGCTATTAGTACTCAAGTAAGAAATGAAATGATTTTTTAACCGTTCTAGAAATATAAATTCTATGAAAAGGATCTCTCAGATATTTATAGCAGATGGATTGTAGAAGTTAATTTTCGCAAATTCATGGTAAAATGATAAAATAAACAACAATAGCAATAGGATCTTAGAATATTTATTAGCGTGCAGACTTGGCACCATAACTTGATTCTTTAAAAAGGGTACTAGAAATTATTACATCCATGAGGCTTAAGAGTAAAATTATTGAGGAGAGATATATTACTATTATTTCAAATTTCATTTGCTACTGTTTATTCAATTGAGTGGTTCTAGAAAGCGATCATTAAAATAGGATTTCATAGATTTTCTAATATGTTTGTTTCCATCGAATTGTTGACTACTAATTCTTGACTTGAAGTACCCATTAAGCATTTTTTCGGCGATAATCGAGCACTCTTCAGTTCGACTCTGATTATTCTAAATTATTTTTTAGTAGATAACTTTAAATTTCTTGATATCCTGAAAAATTTTTGATAGACTTTTTGAACTTATGTGGTGTAAATAGAACGAAAAAATTAAATTAGTGTAGAAAAATATTATATATAGTATCGAAATTCTATGTAAATCTCATGAAAATGACAATATGAATTCTTGAAATAAAGCTTTTCACGCAATGAGACATGGATAGCAAAAAAATGATAAATTTTTAACCGAAAACATAGTTTTATTGAAGATTGACAATAAAAGAATTTCTTAAATATTTGTGGAATTATTACAAGGTTCATAAAAGAAAAATTTTTATATAAAATGATAAAAGAATATACAGGAGAAGATAGGATGTCACTAGGAAAATAAAAGAAATTATTGACGATTGGAAACAAGATTTTGTGTGAAACAATTTGGTTAATAGTTAGTTAGGATGGATAGCAATCAGTAATGATCGGGGTAGAAAATAAAAGTGCTTGAAGACTCATCTCATTGACAAAGCTGATTGGCTCTTACTGGTGTTGAATTCTTCCGTTTGGATTGTCATTAAATTGCTCTGGTTGCAGCTTTCTTATCTGCTGAGATTGGTTCCTGAGGCTATCTAGCGTCGTCGATTAGTCGTCTATTGTTAGTTAATGTATACTCGTTGAAATCTTTTCCTTTTCTTTTAGCCGACTATAGCTCATTTGTTATACGCTTATAATCAGCCTTAAATTGTCAACAATCGTCTCTGTTTTCAAGTGCTAATTCAATCAAGCAACCATTTTGCTGTTAGTCCTAGTTAGATATCTCAATTTTCTCTTAAATCGACTCAAATTACTGTAACTCATAGTTTTATATTTCAAAAGCTTAAAGATATTGAAGTTGTTCAAAATTTTTCAATAATTGTTTCGTAAATCTTTACCAATTCTTATTAAATTAATAAATACTATGTTAAATATAAGTAAAACTATCGAATTTTATCCGCTGAATGCCTTAATGAAATATACTAATTGGTCTATGACTTTTGTTATGACAAATATCATAAATATTTCGCCTTAATTCTTATTTGCAGGATGGCCCACCTGCTATAATAAAGTTTGTTACATGTCGACAATTTTTTCTCTTCGTCTAATAGCATTTGTAATATTTTTGGTTGATTGAGCTGATTGTTAGGTTGAGACCCTTTAGTTAGAGATAAATGTGTGCACAACAGGCTCCGATTTAATTTTTGATAACTCATGCAGGAATAGAAATAGAATGCTTGATCCCGGTTCAAGCACTAGACGACCATATTATTCTGTTTTTTCCGAAACAGCTTTAGTGGAATAGCAGCTTTAGTGGAAAATATTTCTAAGCTAATTTCTTATTTTTTCAATTTTATACAGCCTTCATTTTGTAATTATTGCTTCCATACATTTAGCATTCTAAATATTTCTAAAAACTTTTTTTTCAAAAATTCACAAATAAACATACACTTGTAGTATTATATAAGAAATGAAATCTTTGCAATGCGCGAATCAGAAATGCAGAATAATTTTATTGAATGAAAAATAAAAGAATCTATAGCATATTAGTGGGTTAAAGATGAAGAATTGAAGATGATGACAATTTAAGGGACAATATTTTTTAAATTAAGATTAGGCTATTAATATAACTTTCAGAGGATTATTTCAAGCTCCGATTCAGCAACCATTTCAGCAATTCACATTCATCTCAATTATATGATATGATTAGGATATTTTATAAATTATTTTTCAGCAGTGCACGTACTGTTCATCATGAATACTCTGTAGAAAAAATAAAAAAATTATTTTTATTATTTTAATTTTTTATCAATACTTATTTTAATAAAGAAGAGAAAAAATAATCTAAATAAAAGGAGGGGAAAAAATTTTATCAAGCCGATTAATCAACCAGTGTTGATAAAATGTTTTATGAACTCTTAAAACTATAGAAAACTGATAAAGCTGATAAATTGCAAATTTTCGAATGAATAAATATATTTTATCATTTACAATGATTCAAATTAATTTATTTGTTTAATTTATTTATTAATTTAATATATTTATGCTATATAATTTTGAAATGAGTACTCCATTTTATGTATTCATTTCAGCGAACTACTATAATCTTTTATTTATGTATATTAATTGTTAGTTTTAAAATTTGATCATTCTTTATTTCTACTCTTTTTGCTATTTTCTCGAAATTTTAAATTGAAATAATTCTTTAAATATTTTGTTGGTTTCATTTCTTTATCTGATTTTATTCCTTTTTATTTTATTTTATTCTATCGATTTTCATTTTATAATTTATCATTTGAGAAATAAATTTTTAAAAAGTTTTCTTATATTGAAAATGGCTATCAATGCTTAAAGCAATAAACAACAGCGTAGACATGTGCTCAGTTAAGTTAAATAGAAACAGCGATTTTAAGAGTTTCCATTTTCGCGATTTTTCATCGAAAAACCTAATTGGCATTATTAATTTGAGATCATTTAAACGAATAAACTGTTCGATCGGTTCGTTTAATCTTCGCCGTATACGGTTTTATAATGTTCAAATCGAGTAGTTGATTCCGCCCCCAGTAAAACCAGATTTTTCGGCTACAAACCACTTTTATTTCTGCTTCACATTTTTCAGTTTTCCGTTTCATTCATCTAAGGTATAGGTAACTCTTTTGAACTGAGAATTTTCCAATTAGTGGTGAAGATGAGGAAGATACATTTTGATAATAAATATACTGTCAATAGCTCAAAATAAAAAAAAAATAAAATTAAGTTAAAAGCAATCATATGTTAAATTTAAAATTTTCCAGTCTATGTGTTTTTCTTTCTGGAATTTTTAACAAACATAAGTTTAAAGCTTTCGAGGATCAATTTCATGGATGAAATTAGCCTTCAAATTAGATTCGATAATTATTTTTACAAACGGCTAAATATCTTCATTAATGTCGTTTTATTGGAATATTGACGTTAATAATAAAAAATATCATTTTGCTTGCTTATTTAACTTGTTATATATTAAGCTGATATTGATGCCAATTCAAGAATCTAATTCCAATGCTCCAGTGGTTTCTAATTCTAATGTTCCAGTGGTTTTTTCGATCTCAACGCCTCCAGATCCTGCGGATAGCTCCGAAACAGAACGATCTAGTCGAGCTTCAGCAGATTTTACTGATGAAGGTAGTATTTTATTTAAATATTTAATTTAATAGACGAAATCAGAAATCTATCGAATTGTTGAAATAACTACTAAAAATGCTTTTTTATTCGAGCATACTTTTTAAAAACCCAGAAGATATTTAATAAATTATTTTAGTATAATGTTGAATATTTAACATAAATATTTAATAAATATTATGCAATAATAGTAAGTAAAATGAGCAATGAATTAATTATTAAACAATTTTTGATAACAAATATCTTTTTTATCTTTTTAAATGGCTCATCTTTGTAACCAAAGTAGTTTTTTGTATTAGAAATAAAAAACATTTGCGAAATACTGTTACAAATTATTTGAATACCTTACAGCTTCACGTGAATTACTTGTTTGTGATTGTTTGCCTATTTTTCTTTGGATTAGTTTCGGTAAGCAATAAGGCGATTATGATGAATAATACAATTATTTCATACTTCGAGTTTTTGACTAAAGTACCCAATGAAATTTGAAACTGTTCAATAATTTTATATAAGGTGGCTTTTATGCAAGAAGCGAAAGTTGTATTTTCATCGCGCCCTGGGGCAATAAAAGGCGATTTATGCCTGATAATGATAGTGTTTCTTATTTCACTATTTTCTTAAATGAATTATGACTTTTAAAAATAAATTTCAACAAGAAATTACGATAGAAGAATATTTTTGATAAAGCCAATAAGAGGAATCTGATAAATCTGTCCTTAATTAACTGGTAAGTTCTAATTAGTTAATCAATTTACAGTGAAGAACTGAATTTTCAGTGCTAAATTTTTATTACTTATCAGCGCCTGTAATCTCTAATTTTCCAATGAATGACAACAGTCCTGTCATAAAAAGTAAGTCTTAAAAAGTATTCGCATTCATTCTAAACACAGCTTCTAGCTATGGTCGATTTAGTTTATTTATCCAATAGTAGCTCATTTTTTCAATATGTTTTTTGCCTCACCAATCTCATGCAAGAAGCGGATAACGGGGATAGCGGATAATAGCAGTGCTTAATAGCCTACTTAATGCCAATCTTAGTTTTAAAAAATTTTTTTCTCGTAGCAATGAAATTTTAAAATATACTATAAAATAAGACATAACCAAGTTAAAAGTCGATTTGGAAAGCAGTTCAAGCATCTAATTCAGTCTAATTTTTTTGGAGTTAGCTGTAGCTGCAGAAAGAGATGTTTGTGGAATCATTCGCATGCATTCGATACATGCAAACTTCTTGGTTAAATTTTTGCCTTAATTTCGAGATTTTTCTAAGCGTAAATTCTAATTTGTGATATGTAGTTATCATACATACCTATTTTCAGAGAATCTTCGATTAAAATCAAAACAATATCTGAAAAAACTATATAAAAAATTAAAATCAACAGCAGGAAAAGGCAAGTCTTATGAATATTTTATAGGTTCATCTAATAACTTGAAGTAAGAAGATATTGTCTAGAATTAGTATTAAATTAGCAAAAAAAATTGAAAAATTATCTGCGTTTTAGACCTGTCCTGTCCTTTCAGTGATTTCTCTTACTGGCCAAATATTAACGCTATGAATCCTGAATTTTATTTCTTTAATGGATTTCTACGTAGAAAAATATACAGAAAAATTGATATTTTTAACGAATTTTTATAAATTTTCTATATATGGCTAGAGATCTTCCAAAAACTGAAGTTTCAAGAATTTTACTCGCTTTTATCAGTAATTATCCTAGAAGAGATAGTTTTTTCCTTAACAAATTCATTAATGTAAATCTCTATTTTAAGACGCAATTAAATTTCATAAATGCTATTTAAATTTTTATATTAATATTTATAATAATCAGGAAGTCATATTATCGAAAATGAAAAATAGCAATCCTAAATTGTTTGCTTCGCTTATCAATCAAAAATTTTTTATTTATTAGTCTATATTTTTGATATTTTTAACGAATTTATCAAATTAATTTTTGAAATTGCAATTCCTTAAAGAATTTTATTAAAATAATTCTGGAAAGATTTAGGTTCTACTATGAGGAAAGTATTGGGTTGTTGCTTCATTCCTTTGGCAATTATCTTAATCGTCGTCTTGATTATACTTATCAAAAGAAATGAAGTAGAAGAATATGAGTTTACCTTATTTTTCCAATGAATATTACGAAAATATTCAACAGATTCTCAACAATTTACAAAATTTGATGGAATTGTTCACAAAATAGAAAGGTGCTATATGTTGTTTTCTTGTTTTGTTTTTGTTAAAATAACCGTTTTGAATAATTTTTCTTTCCATATTTTGTATATTGTATATTTCTGTAAGTTTATAGGTAATATAATGTTATCACCTTTTTATCACTTCTTTTGGCCCTTTTTGAATAGCCTGTCTTTGCCTACTCCTCTAATATGTTTGCTATGTGATAGTTCAGTTCGTTTAACAAAGTATTTGTTGACATTTATGTGAAGAGGAAATTTAATCTAATTATTCGATATACAATATGAAAATAATAAATAAAAAAAAATTTTATGGGAAAATCATGATAAGAGGAAGAAAAGATTTTTATATCACGATCAGTGCCTCATATATATCAGATACTATATTCATTATATTTATTTTGTCTTCTTATTTTTTATCTCATTATTTCATGGTTTTGTTGCAACGCTCGTTATCAGTCTATCATATGTTTATCACATATGTCCTTGTTTGGTAAAAATTGTTTTTACTAATTGTTCTATCAGAAAGCAGTGATTCGCAATAGCTTGCATAAATTGCCCTTACGCTATTAATTCTGGAAAGATTTAGATTCTACTATGAGGAACAATAGATATTTGGAAAAAATGCGCATCTGAAGCGATCTTTTTTTTCATCACATTATATTGCTCGTATTTTTACCCTTTATTTTGTTTTTATTACTTTTATTATTACATGCTCTTACATCTTTTTTTTTTTTTATAAATTTCAGCTGGACGAATGGAAGAATAACTGTTGGCTTTTGGGCAGAATTATGCGGTGAGTTATCAACCAAAAAACACCATCATAGAATTCCCATTTTAGAATCCGATCGTCCTAAAGGAGTTAAAAAACTCTTAAAATTTCGCGTTGTTTAATTTTCGGATGAGAAACTCGATGAAAATTTAGTGCGTAAAACTACATATTGAGTGGTTTCAACAATCAGTAAAACTTTATCAGCCTTGATTTCAACTTTTAAGATTATAAAGCGAATTGTGATGTAATTAAGCCTGCATACGTCATTCGTCTTAAACCAATTTTTTTCTTGAAAATTTGTCGCTTACAAATTTGTTGATTCTCAATTCCTTATCATTTTTTAATGAATTTATTAAATTTATTTTGATGCAAAGCCATTAAGCCATTTTTTGAAAAAAATCTCAAATTTGATTTGCTAAAAAAGCTCATTTTCAACTTTAAAAATTCACAATGTCAAAGCTTCTATTATAAAACAATTGTGAGTAAGGCAATACAAATATCGTTGTATTAAAGTGATTTTTAAAAATTAAAATTAGCTGAATATTTTCTTTAAAAGAAATAAAATAGAAAGTGTTGTAATGAATAAAATTAGCTCTATTCTTTAAAAATTTCAAATTCTTTTTTTTGTATTATTCAATTTTGCTTTATTTTATTTTATTTATTGTTTCTAATTTTTAATTTCATATAGAAGCGCATATTCAGGTCGCGAATTTTTCGTTTCTCATTTCGCAAAAAGGAATTTTGCCAAAACTCGCCACTGTTCTAAATCTTATGATGAGATTTTGCAGTCTAAAATAGTCTAAAAAACTAAACGTAAGATATCAATGATAGCACAAATTTCGAAGGTTTAACTTTTTCTACAAATCAAAAATCTTTTAAAGTAGTTATTTTTGCTGAAATTCACTGAATAAACATCGTATAATGTAAAAAAAAACGGATGCGATAGAAGTTTGATATATTTATAAAGGGCCAATAATTTTTAAATTAAGACTAGGCTATAAATATAAATTTCAGAGAATCATTTCAAACTTGGAAAGTCTTCTCTTAGGCCTTTAAATGATCATTTGCAACCAAAGTAGGAAGTTCATTCTTCATGTGATAGAATTAAATATGTTGCAATGTTACAATCTCACGAACATTGGCGATTTCTATAATATTTCTCAAATTTTTCATTTTTCCTCTAACGATAATTTATGATAATTCTTAATGTCTCTTTTAATGATAATTTTAATTAATTCATTTCTAAACCCCATTTTAATTGGTTATGGTTATAAAAGTATAAAAAGGTTTAATCCTCAACATACAATAATTATTCCCATTTCTAATAGCTGAATTTATCAAAGAGCTTCCTGAAAAAAATTTTTGCTTGAATGGTAAATTATAGCAGATAAACAGTAAAAATTTTAATACTTTATTGAATTGAGAAAATTTTTTGATAATATATTTATCAAATATCAAATCAATTGATCTGATTTTAACTTTATTTACTACTTTACTCGAACGGTGAAGATTTCATAGAATTTTTTCTTCATTCTTCATTCCATTAAAAATTTAAATAAAATAACGAGAATAAAATGAAAGAGTTATTTTTGGCTTCGTTGCAGATGCAAAAAATCAGTATATATATATATAGGTTGGCATGAATCTCTCTCTGCAAAAACCATTCAGCTGACTTAGCAACCATGAAAGTACCTTTACAATGAGTTTATAATAAATGGACATTTAATTATAAAGGAAATCGTTTATCGAAAATGCTTAGTGGTTTAAAAAAGTATTCGATATTATTATTTTCGAATGTTGAATGGCATTGAATATGAATAAAAAGAATTTTAAGAAATTTTTTGCAAAAACACACTTGCAACATTTACGATTTAAATACGAACGCTTAAAAAATTAGTCAAATAATTATTGCAAACCAAATAACCTTAAGTTTATTTGATCTTTCTAAACGATGAAGAAAAAAATGAAAAATCTTTTTTAAACAAACAACTGTTTGTTAGATTATTAGATTTAAAACGAAAACACTGGTGGATGAACTGTAATTCCTATCGAAAAGATCAAAAATATAAAGTTGAGAATATAAAATTGTTCTATTCTATATGAATTAATTTTCGCGACTTCATAGTTTGATAAAACTTTTATAAGTCTGATGTAGCGATAATTCATTCTAATAAACTTAAATTTTTCAGTACTAAAGCAGCGTTTTTTTAAATAATTTACATGTTTATCTTGAATTTTGAAATAAATAATCTTCATTTAATCTTGATAAATGTAAATTAAAATGTTGACAATTTCATCAAAACATTGTATTAGGAATTATCAACAGATTATTCACTATGCAACGTCAATATTGAAGAACATAGTGGGTAAATATGCAAATTTAAGAAGTCATTTTTAAGAAATATAAAGTTTCTTCATGAGAAAGGAATTTTTATTTTTGTGTTTACGTCCTTGCTTCTTGGAATTTCGATATTATTATATTCATTTTCTTCTTTCAAGTGCTTGCTCTTTCTTTTTTATAGCACTTTCTGGTTTGACTGATTCCACTGTTAGCTTGGATGAGAATCAGAGTGCTGAGGACAGAAGTGCAGACGTTCAGCATCACGCGCATTATTTTATTTTCATTGGTATGATGCTCATAGGACAAGAATCGAAGTTCTAGTGACTTGACCGTTGTGAACATATCACTGCCACTATATAATACTTTAACACAATAATATGTAGCAGCAGTTTAAAAGCGCGAAATCAGCGCATTCACTCTAAGGCAATACAAATAGATAAGCGATACGTTTGAAAAGGATATTGTGCACCAGATCAAAACATTTTCGACAAAAAACTGAAGTAGCACCATTTATTTTTTAAAAAATTTTAATTTTTCTAGGGGTATATTTCCGTACCATGATCGTCGTTTGTTGACTTTTGGTATCATTTTGTCTATTCACTGTTTCATACTTCATAAATTTTAATTTTTGAATGATTTAATTCGTTTTATAAAGATTTTATTGTTTTTGCAAATTTTTTTTTTCATTTTTATATTTATATTTATTATTTTATTTTAAATATATGTATAAATATATTATATTTATTATTTTATTGTATTTTAACTTTTTAATTTTTTAATTTAATATGAATTATCAAATGATTCGATAAACGACAACATTCGTAATTAACTTTTTAGACGAAACACAATTTTAATTTTGGGTTTTCAATAAGTTTTATCAGAATATTGGAATTAAAGGCGACTTCGAATGGCTAAACTTTCATTCCTAAATGTTTTCATCGTTACTTTTTAGATTATAAATGGATTATTCCTTTTTAATTATTTGTTTTAGCTTTAAAGTAAGTGGAAGTTTGATTGATTGCGCATGATAGTGATGATTGTCAGAAGCTACATTTCAAGCCTTTTTATCGTTCAATTAATTTTTGTTGCTATTTGAATATCATTAGAAAGATCGTGTTGACTGCTATTTCTTGACAGAGTCGACAATTTTTCTTCGCAATTAATTTTCTAGCCTTATTTTTTTTCACAGGCTGTAATTAATTGTTTGAATATATATCTAAAATGCTCTCTAATTTAACAATTTTGGATGGATGTAATTCATTTTCTGACTTCTAAACTACCAACATGAAAAGTGAATCGTTAGTTTTTTATTTGTTTATTTGTCTTAACCGAAAGGCATCTTAGGTTTCCTATGAATTTTATGAATATTAGCCAAAAACTTGTTGCTTATATTTCGATGTTTTGAAATAGATATAACTCGAATCAAAGGAATATTCAAATCCATTTAGTTTAAATTATTTATATGAATTATTCCTATCGAGATTTTGGCGATTAACAACTGAAATCCATTCGTTAATAAGAATGTTGCAAAGTTGAATTTGTGCCAACAATCTTTTATTTTTCATTTTTTTTTATTAAAATTTATTTTTTATTAAAATTTTTGTTGCATTTCGAATTTTCCATCAATAAATTTTATAAGTTATCGTTTTTATTTGCTTATAAAATAGTTAAATAGGTCATTTAAATTTACATTTACATTTAAATTTTTCATCAAATGTTTGCAAATTGAATAATATAACTTTTCACTTTTCAAGTTACCTTTTTTCTCATTTTTTGGCAAAAAAAGAAAAGGCATTTTTTCTTTTTTTATATATTTTTCCGACACATTCAATGTTTTACATCATTCTTTCATTAAGAGAGCAATTAAAAATGAGAACTTTGAAAGAAAGTACAAAAGCTTAATTGCCCAAAAGGCTTAATATTCAGCGTAAGTTATTTGATTGCTCAGTCATCATTAGCACTTATTAAGATTGATATTTGAATATTTTACTATATTTAGTTGGTAGGTTATATGCTTCCGTTGAAAAATTGATTAAAATTGTGATAATTTGACTGATGAAATTTTTTATATATTTTAATAATTTCTGAGAACGAGCAATTAAATAAATGTGCACAACGCCGATTCTATGAGATGTTCGAAATTCTAAACTAAATGCTAAAACTATTTAAATTTCAGAAAAAGTAGCCTAGCATGCCGACGATAGCTATTTTATAAAATGATGAACGATTTAATTAGAAGCGAAAATTGAGACATGCGAGAGATGAGAAACTTGAAACTAGCTGAATTAAAATGCTAATCTTCCTGAACATATTGGCGATATTAATCTTTTTACAGTAACTATTACTATTCAACAAAAATAAGCTTTTAAACCTACTTAAAAGAAAGACCAAGCAGAGCTTTCATACGCTTAGATTACAATATCGAGCATTGAAAAAACCAACTCACTGTGATCAAAAATTGATTTATCTACTAATTTTAGTCCTCATAGGCTTTCTCTGATAGAAAAAGTTTTGTAGATATATTGCAAAACAAATTTTAAGCCTTAGTAAATTCCAATCAAGAGATCTTCATTATAATATTTTATTATCCTAGCCATTGTTTTTTCATTTCCTAGTTCTATTATTCTATCATTAAAATCGCTAAATTCTAAGATCTTCTGCTGAAATTGCCAACAATGAATGAATTTTTGGAAATTTTAGGATTATGTTCTGCAACAAAATTGGTAAAATGCCAATATCTCGACGAAGAAAATCAAATGGAAATGGATATTATAAGGAAACAAAAGGTATATTCAAAGGAGCGGAATATTTACAAGTGATTTCATATTTGCAGATATTTTCATTTTAAATTTACTGTTATTTATTTGTCACATCTTCAGAAATCCACAGAAGCATATCTTAGCTACAGAAAATTGAGGTGTAATAAATGATTCAACGAATAGAAAGTATTCGTTTAATGAGTCAAAAAGGAAATGGTTTTATGAAGATTCATAGGGCCTACAAAAGATTTTTGTGGATTACAAAAGCTTCATAGCTCCTGAAGTTAAGAATAAAATATGACTAAAATTTAACGCTTGCCTGTTAATTAAACTCCATCTCGTATATTGTCATACTAAACTGAAAAAAGGTACTTCGTGCTTCGGTAATAAATAAAATTCGGTAATAAAATTTAATATTGCTGTACTATTTAGCATCGATTCAATCGATTTTTATGTAGCTTTTAACTTAGTTGAAGAATCTTTAATAAAAACCAAATAAGAAAAATGGTTCCAAATTTCACAGCTTCACCTAGAAATAAATACGAAATGAACACGAAATCAATGAGTCAGCGACAGCTGATTCCGGATACTCCCAATGAGAGGCCTCAACTTTCTACTTAGGGCAGCCAAAACAGAAATGTTGACCGCTATTAGAAAAAAGCAGAAAGTTTGAATGACAAATAAAATGTTAAAGTTTTGAGTCGAATTTTCGACCTGCATTCGATAAAATTTTTAGCCACAGTAGCAGTTAGAATGCCATTTGAGATCAATAAAAAAAGGTTTCTTAAATTACTAGGCGTCATTGACGCGACCGAATAAAAAGATTTCCATTTTGTAGGATATTCTCGCCGATAATCAGTTAATTATCAGTTGAACATTTTTTAAAGAAGCATGAGAAAATAATACATAGAAAATCCTATATTTTCCATTTATGGTGGTTCCTAATGTTAACTTAATGGAGCTTATGCCGAGTATCTTATTTAACTGAAGCCATGAATTCGAATTTTTGAAATGAAAAATTTTGAAATTATTGAAAAAACAATGAAAAGGACGAAATCACTGTTCTGCTTTTTCTTCAGAAAAGGCAAATTCTAAATAATTTGGAAAGAAAACGTATCACAGAAGCTGATTATAATGACGATGACGATTATGACTATTTCGGTTACCAAACTGCTGATGAAGAGAACAAAGAAGATTTTGAGAGGTTAAATAAATTTTTTTCTTTTACCAAAGTAGCACTATCAGTAGCAACTAACAATCAGTATACAAATTGATAAACTAGAGTTAGAGTCAAATTAAGAAATGATTTCAAAGATCGTTGTACGATCCTCGCAGGAGTAAACCAAACCTGCCTATTACCATAAACCCATATACGAATTTTGCTTTAAGTTATCCGCAATTTAGTAGGGGATAACGCTCGAATTTAATGGTCCGTAAAGAAATAATTATGAAAGTTGACAAAAAAATGACTACTACAACGATATTTGCTTATATTATTGAGCGTAATTATGTAAAACAATTTTTAGAGATTTTTGGAATGAGTAAACCAAAGAATAAGGAAATTAATAATGATATCTATAAGATTTTAAAAAATTTTTTTTCATTTTAACAAAATTCTCTTAATTTTTGTCATTCTTTTATTATTTTTCTTTCAATGATGGTGGCCTCATTATTATTATTATTTCGCCATTTCTTGCAAATTATCTAAAATATATTGACGGCGATTGATTTCTTATCAGAATCTATCATATATAATTCTTATTTTTTGTTAAAAGCAAAGCAAAAACCTCAAACTTTTTCAAAATTTTCTTTCAATTGCTATTCTAAACTAAGGAAAGCTTAATCGGCTGGTATATTGCTTCAGTTGAGACCGGGAATTCATCTTTTTCCCTTCTGAGAAAAGCAAGCATATCATAAAGAAATTGCGTTGATGAACGCGCAGTTCGCACTTCTATTTCTAAGAGATCATTTGGCGAGAGAATGGAATAAAGCGGTGGTCAATAAGATATTTAGCGCATTTATTACAATATAAATTATTTTATATGCACTTAGAAACTAGAAAAAGGTTTTGTGAAAATATTCAGTGTTCTTTCCATGAATTAAAAGATGAACATCGAAAGAATAATTTTTTCTTTTCGTATCTTCAAAAGATTGTGTATTTTTCAATAATTATGAGTGCGAAAAAGCAACTAAGGAAATAGCTAAATAATTTCCAGAAAATGTTTATTATCCTATAATTTATTTTATTTCAATATAAGTCAATAAAATTTTAAATTTCAAGAAATATTCAGTGAAAATAATTTTATTAAAATGGCTTATTTCCTTAGTTCGAGTCTCTTAATCAAGCATCTAAAAATTCTTTCTATTCAATATTCTGAAAAATTTGAAAACTGCACTAATACGTAATTAATCCAAAATTTTATTGATATAAAATTTCATTAATCACCTTTTTCAGAATTTCCAGAAATGCTGCGAATCGCATATAATGTTTGTTAATTTTTTTAGGATTAAGGATTGTTTTTAAAAATTAGCCATTTATTTTTATTTTACGATTAGAAGTTAATGAAATGAAAAAAGAAAACTAAAGAAATTAGCAAATTCCATACAAAATAAAGGTTTCTTATAAATTTGCAGTTTGATAAATTTGATAAATTTCGAAAGCGGTTAGATTTGCATTTTGGCTCGATTTCTCATTCTGTCGGTAGATAATCGAACCACTTTTTAAGAATCGTCCAGAATTTTTCGAAATATTTAGAGGGCTCGGCACCACATTTGAATTTAATTTCCAACGTAACCTTGAACGATTTAGTGAATCTTTTTTTTTCTGCAAAAAATTTTTTCTCGTGAATTATATAAAGCAAAAATCTCAAATATAAAAAATATGCAAAATATCTCAAAATCTTCGAATGATTGAATCTTTCGAACTGCATTTGCTTGAATACAATTTTTGAAAATCCTATTAATCATTATTAATAGCTAACGTCAATTATTTCCTCTACTTTAATTTTAAGTTTGATCACTTAATCAGTTAACATCAACGACACGAGTGCATCGAGTCCGATAACCTTAATTTTTTTCACGCAATTTGGAGCTATTTTTAGCCAATTATCTTTTATTTGGCTAAATATTGTTCATTTTATCATAAAACACCGTAAATGCTTCACAAAAACGAGAGATTATTCAAATACGAATTATTTAAAGAGAATAGCAATATTGGATGAAAGCTAAAAAAATTAAAGCTCCAAGAAGTGTAAGAAAATAAAAGCAATGATTTTAGAATGGAGAAACTCTTTATTTTATGATTGGGAAATGGCGAATTTTTTTTTACTAACAACAATTCAACCAGCACATTTCAATAAAAAGTAATCTCGGAGATATCGATACTTCTTTCCTAGAAGTTAGTTCGCTCGAAATCCAAGATTGAACCAAAATAAGTTTGGTACCATTCGATGATTTTTGTTATTTAGTGTCTTTTCAGAATATTTGGATAACAAACATCTTTTTTGCGTTTTACTTAAACTCCGCCTTAGTAAAACCGATGCTTTGCGTAACCGATTTTCAAAATCACCTAAACCCTTCGTGTAAGCCCCAATCCTTCACCTGTCATATTCAAATCCAATGTTAAAAAAATCTTATCAATTCAATCATAATTAATTATTTCTAGTTGCAATTTATTCTCCTTCAATTGCTTGTTAATAAAATAATCGAAGAAAAAGAATTTTTTTTTCAAATTGTTATTTTAAAATTTTTGCTATTTTAAAGAATTATTTCGAAATCGTTGAGCATTTTAAAATAATATTGTATTATTTCAACGAAATCCGATATGCAAAATCTTAGTTCGAATTTATTTTTTCAAATATTTTTTTATCGTCATTTTATTTAAAAAAATATTTTCATACTGAATATTTCTAAAATATTTTACTTCAAATTAATGAAACAAATTCGAGGATCGATTTTTAACGACGTGAATTTGTGATCCAAAAAATTTATAAGTACGGATTCATCTATTTGGGTCCTTAAGCTTCATTTTCTGAATGCACATATTCCTTTCTGATATTCTGATATTTGCAATAAGCCAATTTTTTATCTGGTAATTCCTTACATTTATCCATTATATATTGTTTTATCTATTATATCGTTGTGATCAAATCAAATCACGAAAAATTAGAGCCTTCTGACATAGCAGTGATTACTATCAGAGTAATCTGAACAAAATTATTTGATGAAAGAGAAACGATGGCTTATAAACTTACTATTTTTTTGATTTTCTTATAGGCACCAGGTAGGTAACGAGTGTTGAAGTAACCAAATAAACTCAACTCAACTCAATTTGCTTGAAATGATGATAAAGATTGTAAGATTATAAGATTATTGAATTTGCAAATTTTTGCATGACAATAAAAAAAAAAAAGAATGATGCCGAATTTATAATTATGAATTACTATTATGCAAAAATTTCGGTACTGTTACCGAGATTCTTTATTGAAGGGCTTTGTCGAAATATATCAACAGTTATTTTAAAATCAAATGATTCTTAACATGAATCAATAAGGATTGTTTAGGCAAAATCAGACAAAAATTGTTATTATAAATGATTTTTTTCTTGCATATTTTCTTTTCTAAAATAGATGAATAAAACGAAATGCGAGAAACTTGGATATAATATCGTAAGCAATGATAAAATACAGGTCGACTGGCTGTATTAGTAGAATTACTTTGGAAAAATCTTAGGTGTTCTATTGAGAAAGGCTTTATAATACGACTGCATATCGAAGAGCATATCGTCTTGTTTAACTTAGTGTGAACCTATTGCCATGCATTGCCATGCTGGTCAAACAGTTTCGATCTCATTTTATGAAAAGTGATTTCCCGAGAAAAATACTTTTTTCTGAAAAAATTAAATCAAATCAATTAATCTCAAATCGAAACTGTAAGTAAAAATTAAAGTTAAAGCCATGATGTGGCATAAAACAGTGGATCAACTTTGGTGAAAATGCGGTGAATTTTAAATTCCAATTTTAGTACATTTTTTTTATAATACTTAGTTTCAGAGAGAAAAAATAGCCGATTTATAGACCAAATAAATGCGTAAATGCATATCCGTTCGACGAAAAAACTGAAAATTTAAAAATCCGATTTTTTTAATTCGTATTAAAAATGTTGGCCAAAGAGTTAAATTTCCGCAATTTTCGGGTAGCTGTTTGCCATGAAAAAAGGAAATCGAATGTCTCTAATATTTTCGTTGAAATTTTTGTTCGTCATTTTTTGGTTACCAAATATTTCTTTGATGGCAAAATCGATGCCTCAGCTATTCTCCGATGTTTCATTTTTTATTTTAGTTTCTTAAAAATTATTTCGTAGATAATTTTTTAAAAAAACATCTTATTTCGTCTTTTAAAGCTACACAACTTACTTTTTTAGACAGTTTTTGTTGAATGTATGCATTCAAAAGATTTCTAATCTAAAGTTTATTCTGTCTGCCTGGATTGTTCATTTGCTTCTTCTTCTGGCAGCATTTCGAATTTGGCTGGTTCAAATAATTGCTCGTCCACATCGAGAATACCTTCGTTGTTCTTATTTAAAAAAATTTAAATTTAGAAATTATCTTTAGAAATCTTAAATTATTTATTGGTTCCACATTATTTACCCTGCTTATTATACATTTTTGTAGCAAATTTTTCAAATATTTGATATTTTTATTCGAGCTGAATTAATAATCCTGCTAATTCGCTTCTGTTCACTTTGTATGCTAGCCTGAATACTTTTTATTCTTCCATTTTTCTCTACGCTAATGAAGAGCCTTCAAATTAACTATGCTGGGAGTATAAAGTGTTAGATCCAAACCTTAGGATTATTTAAATTTCCAGAAAATTTTACTTGTTATCAATTTCATCTAGAAAATAACGTCAAATTTTTGGTAACAATAATTTGAAAATTTGAAATTGTTTTTATTTTTCTTTTCTTTCTTCTCACTTCTTTATTGTAATTAATTCAATGCGAAACCAAAATCGAGGATTAAATCTGCTATTTTGCTATTTTGCAGTAATTATAGAAGAACAATCAAATATATATATGACTACTTGAAGAAGGCTTCAATTATATTCACAAATTATGCAAAGCTTCTTCTATTCATTCATTAGCATTTTTTACTTTTCCTTTCTTATCTACAAAGTAATGAGAATCAATGGAATTTTTATAGAAATAAGAAGATCAAGGAATTCAAATTTAGATTTGAATCTATTATTTCTTGCACATTTAAAATTTGTTGAACACAGCTAACGATGTTGAAGCGAATAGTGTCGATTAATAATAAAACATTCAGAAAAAGAGAGCAAAAATTTTGTTAAAACATTTACGCTGATTTTAAATTAAATTTAATTTTATATATATTAACGACTAGTGTGTAATAATTTTTAATGATCAAATCCAATGTAGTTGATTAGCATGAAAAACGGTCATTTCAAACGGTCATTTAGCACATGGCGTTGTCGCCCTGCTTGGCGGGTTATCAATAAATAAATAAATTTCAAGCGATATTCTCGCTAGGAAAAATTTTTTTCGTTGTTTTCCATTGTAGGATTTTTTTTGTTTTTTTTTTTACATTTTTTTAATGACTAATTAATAACAGTAAATTTCATCATTTTAAATGGATTTGAGAGTTTTTTCATAATTTATTTTCTTTCTTTTATAGATAATCGTCATAGGATTATATTATATATTATATCATATTTCAGTGAGGCACTTACCGATACTGAAATCATTAATAAATTGCTCGACAAGGGATATGATTGGAGAATTCGCCCACCGGGAACGAATCTTAGCCTTCCAGGTTTATTAAGAATTCGAAAAAAAACCATTCAAAATAGCTCTTTCTTTTTATTACAATAATTCACATAGTTCTCAATTATTTATTTATGCCGTCCTTTAACTATCACTTTTATTATACGAAAATTGCAGGAAGTCACGGACCCGTTGTTGTAGCAGTGAATATGTTGATTCGAAGGTAGGCTTTACTTATTTATCCGATAATAAGACCAGCTGCACGCCTGATCTTGATCCATTCACGTTAAATATGTTGTCAATAACATTAAATACACTGTTCGCTGCTATAATCGACGGTCGTATGAACGCTTTTGCCACAGAGTTTTGGGGATGGAAGAAGAGGTGAGTCCCGATTTCACTTTTAACGACAAATTTATTCTTGTCAAGAGGCAGGAATCATATCCATGATGATTGAACTTAGTTGAAACAATATACCACTTAGCCATCGTTTTTCATCTAATACAACAGTTGAAATCCTTTTCATTTTATTTTCCTCACTTTCGGCCAAAACAATTCGTCCTTCTAGTTCAAATCGATCAAAAGGTTAGAATAAAATAAGCAAATAACCAATCGTCATTTATAATTTTTTAAACCTCTCTATTAATTTATGCAAATATTCGGAAGAAATTTCAGTTAATTTATGAAATTATCAAAATTGGTGTCAATTGAATTTGGCAGAGAATATTCCATGAATAATTCAAAACATAGCGCCAATTTCCTTTTTGCTTTTATGAAAGAATCCCTTATTTAAATATGAAATAATCAACAGTTTTTATGACTAATTTTGATTTTGACCAACATTTCGAATTCTCAATTATAATTACTAAAATTTTTTTTAAAATAATATTCAAACGTAAATTCATTTCGATGTTTACAACGATTTTGAGTAATAATCAGTTGAAGTATGAGGAAGGATTCATCGAATATTCAAATTCCGTCAAAATTCTATATTCTAACTTTTTAAAGGAATATTTATAGAATTCTTCTTAGCCATTCCACAGATTTAACGGAAACAATCGTAGTGTGAAAAAAAAAAGATAGTCGAATTTTCCTTTCGCCTAAATTTGTTTTTTGTTCTAAATGACATAAATTTTTAAATGTACAATATAATATAAAAGATAGTATGGCCGAGTGGTGTATTGTTTAGATTATCATTTCAAGCATTATGGTTTGATAGGCCAAAGATGTCATTAAAAAGTGAAGTCTATGTGGTACAACCTACGTGTACTTCTATACCCAATTGACTCCTTGGCGAAAGTATCTCATGCTAATAGCCAATGAAGCGAACTTAACCAGGAATGGTGAATGGTTTCTAGCCAGTAATTAAAAACGTACCATATAATCGAGATCATAGATTTGATTTCGTAGATTTAGAAAATACATTTGTTTTTATAAAAAAAATGCAATTGTCGGATTCATTTCTGTGCCTGAACTTGGTTAATTTTTCATTTACAATTTGTGACTGAAAATTTGAACGATATATCAAAAAACTCCAGCGAATTTACGTTGTTTTCTAATTCGCCGAATACAAATTTGGTTCAAATTTTCTTTTAGTTAATGTAGTTTATCGCTTATTCTTATTATTATTATTATTTTATTAAATAATTTGCTGCAAATAGGCTTTATTCAATGTAAGAATATGGCAAATAGTGTATAGCATTATCTAACAACGAGAATAAAATAACTTAATTTACCCTTAATTTACCCACTTTACCCTTAATTTGCTAGTGGAAAAACTATTTTTTGCGAACTCCGCACTTATCGAATTTGCCACCTTGTAATAATTTCGACTTCATGGAATCAATCAACAGATGAAAAATTAGAAATATCTGTTAAAAAAAAGCCTTAGCGAATTTTTCCGACCTTTAATCGTTTTGTTTTCTTTCATTTCATAGTTAATTTTTGATTATTTTGTGCCAAAGAAATTTGGTTTCGTTGAAATAATAACAACAGTTGGAAAAAAAATGAAGTTGCAAGAATTTATATTCAATCAATTCAGATTTGAAATAGCTTATTTTTTCAGTATTTCAAAAATTGATGATGTAAATATGGAGTATAGTGTTCAGTTAACTTTTCGTGAAAGCTGGGTTGATGGACGACTAGCATATGGCTATCCGCGTGACAATAAACCTGATTTCTTAATTCTGCCTTCAGGTCAACAAATATGGATGCCAGATTCTTTCTTTCAGGCACGATTTTTAACAAAAACTTTTAGACTTGCTAGCAGCAAAAATCATTTTTATTAATATTTTTATGTCAAAATGTCCATTAAAATCTTTGTTAGCCATAATTTTCATTATCATCTTATTTTAGAATGAGAAACAAGCCCAGAGGCACATGATCGATAAGCCGAACATATTGATAAGAGTCCATAAAGATGGAACAGTATTGTATAGTGTTAGGATATCATTAGTTTTATCATGCCCTATGCATTTGCAAGTGAGTTATTTTAAATTTTACTTAGATTCGTAAAAATAGCATTTAGTCTTCTAACGAAAATTTCATGCTTTTGCAAAAGTATTTAAATTCTTTGAAAAGTTGGAGAAATTCTTGGAAATGAAAAGCATTTTATTGAGTTAAATACTTTTTATATGAAAATATTATAGTCTATGATATAATGCTTTAAATATTGTTTCCGTCCTTAATAGCAGATTTTCGCCATTAAAATTTATTAGCAAATAAATTAAATAGATAATTATGTGTGATAAATTTTTAGTATTATCCGATGGATATTCAAAAATGTTTGATTGATTTAGCCTCATATGCTTATACAACCGATGATATAGGTTAGTTTCGTTTTCATAAGACTTATCCATGAAACTTAGCAATATCCTTGCAGCTTTTCTTTTTTTTTCCTCAATACCTATCGACATCGAATATATTATGAGCGATCAAATCTATCGCAAAATTTACATCGTAATTCATCAAATTGTGTCGGTGAAAATTCAATAACTTGATCTAAGTTCGATGATGGAATCGTTAAAATTTTCTTCGCACTTTTATTTGGATTTGGATTTGCTTCAATAATTAAAGATAATGGTGTAATATTAAAAAATGATATATTTGACACAGTTAAATTACTTGAAAATCAATAATCCATTTCTTTTCTGGTAATAATGAATGGTGAATTTTGCCTTTTTGCTTTCTTAAAACGCTCATCATTTCTGGTTAAATTCGTTCTACTGGCTTGTCATATTAGGCAAATTTTGCGAAGAGTAATTTGGCGATAGAAGTATAAACCAAGTGGAGTCGCCAAGATTTTTGAATGATAGGTTTATTATTTCCAAGTATACCAACCATCTAATCCGAAATGAGAGCCACTCTAATAAATAGTAAATAAAATATAATAATTTATCACACAATTATTGAACAAATTTATCATCAGCATTGATGGTCGAGATTACAGAATACGTGTGGAAATCTACTGATCCCGTGCAATTGAAGGATGGGCTTCATTCATCATTGCCTAGCTTTCAATTAAATAATGTAACTACAACATATTGCACTAGCCAGACGAATACTGGGACTTATTCATGTTTGAGGACAATTCTGGAATTGAGGAGACAATTCAGGTAATAAGTGTAATTCACATTTCCCATGTATACTTTAAAATTATGCATAGAATTTATACAATATGATTTAAATTAATCTAAAATTTCTTACAATATATTTTAAAAAAGTTCGTTTTAAAATTGGTGTCAATTTTTATACAGTGGTTCCATTCTTTTATGTTTACTATTTAGTATAAATTTTTTATTATGGTTCCAGAACTTCCTTGAAATAATTTTCAGTAGTATCAGCGAGGGGAAAGTATTTAAACTATGGAAACGCATAATGAAGATGAGTATATAATTTAAAATAGGCCATTCAATCTCCTTTTCCCTCTAACAGCATTTCGCTCGAGGATTTCTAGCTTGGCTGGTTCTATTAGCTACTAGGATGAGGTCTTCGCTTGAATCCTGATTTCTATTATCGAAGAACTTGATTCGCCTTTTACCACCTTGAACTTTTGAAGACCTCAATTTATCCTTTTTATTATCACCAAGAAATACCAATGAATTCAAATTCTATAAATTTTATTATCACCAATGAATACCGATGATAATATTAAAAATAGTAATGGAAGAAAATAATTGAAAAAAAATTAGTTCAGTAGCTTGAGCTTCAATGCCAAAAATTATTCCAAAAAAATTATAATTTGCAATTTTCAGTTATTATTTGCTTCAATTATATGTACCAAGTACCATGCTTGTTATTGTTTCTTGGGTATCTTTTTGGCTTGATAGATCCGCTGTACCTGCCAGAGTTACTCTTGGAGTGACGACCCTTCTTACTATGACAACACAGGTTCATTTACTTATTTCGCGATCATAGTTTTAGTTTTTTTGATAAATAGTTTCTTCAAAACTAAACGATAAGAAATAAATGGTTAGCCGTTCATCAAGTGGTTTATGATTATGATTAAGATAGCTCTACATGCTTTAGTTTGACCAGAATTTGGAAATATAGGTGGATTGCCGGATTACTTTTCTTTGATAGCGGATTTATTCCTGTTGAAGCATAGAATTCACCGTCATATCTATTTTTATTACTAAAAAAATTTTTAATTCATCATTATAACTTATTTTTAAAAAATTTGATGATTTAAGTCATCGGGTATAAACGCAAAATTACCACCTGTTTCCTATACAAAGGCTATAGATGTGTGGATTGGAGGTTAGTTATTAAATTTTAATATTCTATTAAATCGCTTTTCATATTTATAATTAAATTTTCTCGATGGAAATTAATCGATTTGGCTCTATAAACTCTAAATTTTATTAAATCTTCTGTCCAAGCTGAATTTTGCAGCTATTTAAAATTTGGATAAGTTTAAGTGATAGTCGGTGATTCTTTATGATTTGCACACTCCAAGAATCTTTCCAGTATAAATTTTTATATTCATATTTTATAATTTTTAAACCTTTCCTAAGGGTTTATTTCGATTTTAGCCTGTTTAACATTTATCTTTGGTGCATTGCTAGAATTCGCGTGGGTCACATACATTTCAGCTCGAGATTTTCACAAGGGTACTTAATTTTTTTATTATTGGAATATATTTTAATTTGCTATCGTTTTTGTCGTTGCATATTCTATATTATTATACTTAAATCCCAATGCTCTTTTATTCTGCAATAGTATAATAGTCTTTGCTTGCATTCTTTTCTAAATTTGACAAGTTTTTAAGTTTCAGTAAACATTTTTTAAAAAATTTTTTGAAAATTGATATATTGATTCGTTCGATGAAAATTTGTTGCCTTCCTCAGATATTTTTTTTCTTTTAGGTGCCAAAGAAAATAAGACAAGAAATTTGTTATTAGCCACTCATACAATGCCAATGACGCACATTTTAATGCCTGATAAAATTGTTAGTTGTTTTTCGCTTACTTCATTTCAGACTTTCAGGAAGCATTAAGCAGTAGAGAATATTATTGAAATTTTTTATTTCACGAAATTAAATGATTTTCGAGAGAAAATCGTCACACGAAGGATATGATTCTTTTTAACGTTATTTATTTAGTTGCTTGAAATTTGATTAAGTTCTAATCAAAAAATTGACTTATTCTGATGGATTTATTATCTTTGAACGATGGATGAATTGTGTTTAAGAATAAATTTATTCTCAAATCGTTTCATTAATCAAAGCAAAAATCCAATGAGAATGAATAAAAAGCATTTTGAAATTTAAAAAAAGAAAAATTCTTTTTCTTTTCTTTTTAAAGATTTTTTAATAAAAACATTTATTTTATATATGGTCGATCCATATTGATAATTGAAAAAACTTCTTAAGCGCTTATCAGTACACAGCATTTAGCTTTAAATTAGACACCGTGGTGATTTGTATTTCACCTTGTTACACCATTTTTTTTTTTTTTTGTATTTACATTCATGGTGACTTCTATAAGTTTCATATTAATATATATTCAATTTTTATTTAACCATTGACAAGAAGTTCTCAACTTTTTGCCGTCAGCCAATTCTCAGAAGAGTAAGGGAATGAATTTCGTACATCCGATTGACGAATGAATTTTTCCAATGACGCTCTTGTAAATACTTTTTTTATATGTTGCTTTTAAAATTTTTTGAGTTTTGAAAATTGCTGCATTTTAATCGGCTGATTTTAGGAAGTTGATGATATTTGGGTGAAGCAGAGAAAGGAAAATGACGAAGAATGCTGTGAGGTTCTTTTACTAAACGGATCATCAAATCGGAAACGGCGACGCAATTGGTTCTTGCATGGTCGTTTTAGTCAGTTGTGGATTAAATGGATCATCAAGTGCTTTCATGCACAAGATCGAGCCAAAAGAGCAGATTATTTATCTAGTAACTTACAATTATATCGTCCCAGGCCATAATACTTCAACTGATCTTATAAAACTGATTAAAAAACATGAGATAAAATGGATCTAATATAGAAAGTCATTCTAATTTGTATTTGATGCGATTAATTCTAAACTATTATTTTTAATATTATTATTTATTATTCTAAATATTATTTTTATATAGTATTATTATATTTATATAGTATTATAGTATTTTTTATATAGTATTATTAACTTTTATAATTTTTTGAAACTTTATGGCCTGGAAGGTACTCAATAAGATTTTTGCAAAATCAAAAATATAGAAAAATATATTTGTAAAATAATCTGTTTTGGCAAAAGCTGAGGATGCAGATGATCGAGTTATTTTGGAACCAAAATATAAGCCAAAATATGTTGAAAATGAGTTCCTCATCATTATCAAAAACAAAAAGCCAAATCGTAGTGGTCGTTAAGCGGCACCTGCGCATCAATTGCTAAATAACTAACTGATAATTGATAGACGAAAGCGTCTTACTTTGATAGTTAGCAGAATATATAGACCATAAACCTTATTAGAAAAAGAGAAATATTTAAAATTCGTTTCTTTAGTGTAATACAATTTAAAATTTTTTCATTCCATTAGTTTTGCGATAGTAGGTAATTATTCTCGAACGTATTAATATAAATATAAAAAATCGTTCCGCTGTGGGTGGTAAGGGATATCCTCAACCTCGACTAGAGGCATGCGAGTTTAAGGATTTAATATCTTGGCTATTCCTAGTATTGCTCTCTTCTGAGCTGAGATCTGAGAGATCTTTGATGTTGTTCCCGGAATCTGTGCCACTTTTTTAGTTCAGGAGCCACTATTATCACTGGGATCACTGGGAACTTCAGTCTTCACTTTCCACGTCTTCTCTAGTTCCTTTTTAGCCCTTGGTATTTTTCTATCTTCTCATATTCCTTCCTAACGTTCGTGTCACTTGGTATTGCAATATATATATATATATATAATTATTATTATTCTTGGAATATTGCTTTATTTAATCTTTATATTTAATATTATTTCTTTTTAACTTCTTCCCACTATTCGCATCAATTAGTATAATTGTATCCGACGCGATAAAAACTTTAGGCTAAATTGATATGCAGTACAAATATACCTAAATTCGTGACAGATTATATCAAATTTTCGATGAATATGCACTTAAATCAAAAATCTTTTTAGAAAAACTCAGTTATTTGTGTGAAAAGAGGTTTTCGAAAACTTATCGTGGAGAATTTCATTAGACGGGAAGACTAAAGTAAAAAAATGTAAAATCTTGAACAAGGCAATGATTATTAGACATACTTTGTATAAACTAAAATTAGTTGAAATCGTCGAATTTAAGTGAATTTATTTGATTTTCTTAAAAGTTTCTTTAATTCTTTCGAAGATCAAATTATGCATTTTTTTTATTGTGGAACTTTGTTATTTTCCTTTTTTAACAGTTAATAAATATTAATATTTTAAGAAAATTAATAAAATTTTAATTTAAATAAAAACTTTAAGTTAAAACTTTATTTTTATGCTGTCAAATTTCAAGAAAATTTCATTTCAAAAATTAAAGTATTTTTTTTCAATACAAAAAAATTTTTTTTGTTTTGTTTATTATTTATTTGCAATTTTTGTGTTTTTATAGTTATTAAAAATTTAAGAATAAATATTCCAATAAAAATTAAACTCTATTCCAATAAAAATAATGTTTATAGTAAAATATTTTAGGAAAAAAGTTAGTCGCAATATTTTTATATTATTTAAGATTTCTCGATGGATTTTGATATGATAATTTAACTTTTCTAGGATTCGTCTTTCCGCTATTCTTCTTCATTTTCAATTGTATATATTGGCTGCATTATTGGCAATATGATGCATCAAACGTGTAGCGAACGTGATGTGTTCAATTTATCGCACTATTTTTGCACAATATCAAAGGCAATTTATAAAAAATATGGGCGATAAATGCAAAAGGAAATGCAAAAGTTCCAGTTATTTAACTAAGTACAGCTGTCATCATATGAGGAAATGAGGCAATTTCCCATATAATAAATACCTCGATGTATCCATTATTGAATGAACAATTTTTGCCAAAAAATCTATGAGATACAATCAAGCAATTTTGTTTCTATGAATAAATTTCACAATTTGGATTCATTTAGGTTTAGTTATGATATGATTTGATAAGGTATAAGATAAGGTATCGAGATTTCTTTTGCATTTTTTCTTGTCTTATTGTATTTACCTGCCAATTTATCATATATGTTATAAATGATCATCAAAATTAAATACTAGTTCTGGCTCTTTAAATAAACCAGTTAATTAATAAGTTTGCATACCTATGGTCTCCTATATAGATATAAATATATATAGAATGATGGCAATAATATAAATTTTATGTTGCTGTTAGCTACTATTCGTATGTTTGTATTGTTGAGCAAAATTTTTATTTACATTGACAAAAAGATTTATTTAATATTTATATTAAAATAGCGATAGTTTAATTATGCGCAGTGTTCGTTTATCTTACATTAAAATATTTTATATGAAATTAGGAAAATTTACGAAAAATAATAATCTATAATTTATTTGAACATTGTAATTTGATATTTCATTAGATTTCGAAAGGAGAAGATCATTTAATAAAAATGATAACAAATTTCGAAATAATGATAATAAACAGGAGACTGTAGAGTTTTTATATTAAATAAATTTTCTTATCATCAAAAAATCAAAACATTTTTTGACAATGAAATTTGTTATCAATTTAAATTAATATAAACATTCGATTTTATGACTAAATAGGCATTTCATGCAAACTTTTTATAAATATCGCACGTATTAATTTAATTTCATTAAAATATATTTCGAAGCTTGTTTTGCTTATATTTAGTTTAGAGTTAAAAAATGGTAAGCCCTTACGAACCAAATTGATCGCAATCTTTTTTAAGCAATTTCTTGATAATTCATTAAATGAAACTTTTTAATCACTGATCAACTAATGTACAATATTTCATGAAATATTTGGTGGTGATCCCGCTAAGCAATCAATGATTATTTTTTTTATAAGTAACCCTAGCAATAACACTAACAACCATCATTGTATATCATCGTTTTAGTGGAGCTGGTTGAATCATTGAATTAACTACCACAAAAAGAATTAAATTTTAGCAATCCGAAATGCATCGATTTCTTAAATTTCAACTGATAATGACGATCGGCTTCATGTTTGTTATTCCATATCATTCATATTATTTCTTGCTTATTTTTATAAGATATATAAATGCCTATCAAAATGAAATCTGATTTTATTTATCACATTTCTAGTATTTATTAATTGGATGGTGTTATTTTGGAATTAGTAATTTTGAATTGAACTTAGTAAGACTACTGAATTCCATATGCAAAATGGTATTTTATATTACTAAAGCGATGTTTCACTGATCCACTGATAAAATTTTCTTGTGTGTTGGTTAATGTTTGAACTAAAAATATTCATTCAAATATAAATATAGGAAGTAAAAATTTCACAGAAGAATTACAAAATTTATAAATCTAACACTGAAAAAAAAAAAAAAAATTAGACGAATTTATCATAATAATTATAAATTCTAGAACAACAGCAGAATTATTCAGTAATGAGGAAATCAACAAAATTATTCAGGAAAAAAAGTATGATTGGCGAATTTCACCGGCGAATGGAGGAATTAGAGGTTAGAAATTAGTTGAATATATTCTGTTATCCGACAAACATAAGTATCATTCAAATAGTAAATGCTTCTATTAATTTAAATAATTATTTCATTTATGAGGAGACTTTAATTGATTAGATTTGTCCATTGAATGCGATTACATTATCAATTATCAATAAAAAACAATAAATAGAAAGAAAAAATGACTGAGAGGAAATTAAGACATCGCCATAAATAAAAATCTAGTGATATTTTATTTATAGCTGGTTTCAAACCTGTTGAAATTGAAGTGAATGTATTGATCAGGAGGTTCGTTTAGTTAATGAAGTCTTAAATTCTTAAAAATAATCATATTCGCTTAAATTGTATAAACCTTAAATTCAGTATTTCGCGCATCGATGATCAAAATATGGAATATGAGACGCAGATAACGTTGCGACAATCCTGGATGGATTCACGTCTCGTATATGGTCAAAACGATGATAACAAACCAGAATATGTTATACTCGATGCAGGACAACAAATCTGGACTCCAGATACATTTTTCCCTGTAATATTTTTTGTTGACGATTTATTAAACTACAAACAACTTTAATAATGATCTTTCATTTATTGCCTTTGTTTTGAACCAATACGTATTCCCTTGAACTGGTTATTTTTATTATTCTTTTTCCTATTTTTTTACAATTTTTCTTTTTCGCTTATTTTTTAAATTTTTCCTACGCCATTATTTTTATTTTTATGATCTGTAATTTTTTTATTTATTTTTCGTCACGATTAATTTTTCTAAATAATTTCAGAATGAGAAGAAAAGTTATAAACATTTGGTAGAAAAGCCGAATTCCATGATAAGACTGTATAAAAATGGAACTATTTTATACAGTACTCGAACAACATTGGTACTATTTTGCGACATGTTTTTACAGGTATTCCTTATTATTTCAAATTTATTTAAAATTATAAAAATAGAGAATATATTTAAAAAAAAATTTGGAAACATAAACATCAATATCGAAAAAATATATGATGAAATAAGCGCACAGCAATTATTGTTTTCATTTTGCAGCAATATCCGATGGACACACAAAATTGCGCCCTCGACATAGCTTCTTATGCGCATACCACAAGTGATATTAGTTGGTCTTATCCTTATTATTTCTGATAAATTATCATATACCAGGGAAATAGTAAATGAAGAGAGAACTATGCTAATTACATCTGTTCTATTAGCAATTTCGTCTGCAAATTCAAGAAAATTGACGAAATCGCTATCGAAATCTGATTTGCTAGAAATATGATGAGTTTTTGAAATATTGTATGGTATAACTTGCAACATTTTTAACTTATAATTATAAACTTTCGATATTGAACATGGAATTAAAATTCTTCTTTTTTTTCACTCGAGATTATATTGTTCTTATTGTCAACGAAATGGAAATTTTTAGCATATTCTTGGAGAGAGGAGAATCCTCTCCAGTTGAAACAACATGCATTAACTGCTTCAAGTACTTTCTATCTTCGAAATGCATTGTCAGATTCTTGCACCAGTGAATCAGAAACTGGCATTTACTCTTGCTTACGAATTTGGCTAGAATTTAAAAGATTATCCAGGTGAGCAAATTCAAATGAATAAGATTTTATTAAATGAACCATACAGCATTTTGGCCTAAAAAAGTTGTATTTCAAACCAGCTAGTAGTCATTAAAGTCAATTATATTTTCTACCTGAAATAAGTTGAGGTCACATATTGAATTCAAAAGATAATGATATTTATAAAAATACCGCTTTTAATATAATCTCATACACTGGTCAAATATTTTTAACGTTATTTTCAGTTGGTACGTAATTCAAATCTACATTCCATCAGCAATGCTGGTCATCCTAACATGGGTTTCATTATGGATTCATCACAATGGGATCAATTTTAGAATTGTTATTGCGACATTAGTTCTTCTTACGCTAACAGTTTTGGTATGATCTTATCAATTTATATTCCATTATTGCAATATATATCAATATTGCATTTGTTTCTGCTCATATAATAAAATGAGTGCGATAATTATAAAATGAATCTTGCAAACTAAAACTGTTATTACCCGCAGCAGTAAATTAAGTTGCAAATTCAAATGTGTTGTAAAAGTTGGTTCAAAGTCAAAATCAGTTCATCAGTTCACCGTCGGTATGAATTCATCACCTTGGTTACCATAAACAAAATTTTTGATATATCTTTTCCTAATTATTTAGGGCAAATTCTTATTAGTAGGGATTTTAGCTAAAGAAGCGTATAAAATTCTTGAACCACAAGTTTATATAAGTAAAATATATTTTGAATTCCTTATTTTACTGTGATAAATTATAAACAAATACTAACCAAGGTTCCTTAGAAGAAAAACGAAATAAAAGAGAAAATATTCATAAAGAGGTCGCTAATTTAGTTGTGGTTTAAGAAAAAAGGCCATTTTTTTGTTGCTTTGTATTGTATTATTTATATAAAACTCTTGTATTGGTACTCTTAACACTTTAGAGACCTATGAATGTGATCTGGAAAAATTTGTCTTTATTTTCATCAACACCACAGTTAAGTTTGCCATTACTTTTAATTATGTATGTGGGAAATAAACCACAGTGCCAGTGTAATTTTTTTACTGCATTTTCATTTTCCCATTATAATTGTGTGCATTTAAAAATATGCAGACAATTGACTTCATCAGAGTAAGGCAAAACTCGCTAGCAACAAAGAGCCAAGAGCCTCTGGCAGCTCAGATTAGCCAACCAGATTTGGCAAAAAATAAATGAAACAATGTTCTGTCCTCTTAAAATACCAGGTCATTAAAATTGCATCAAATCTAAATTTCAGTCGTCTTCATTCAACGAACGAATACCCAGAGTGTCTTATACGAAAGCGATGGATGTATGGATAGGAGGTAATGCAATTTCGTTCTTGTTAATTTTCGAATGTTTGCACATATTTGAAATATTTAATGGGCTAACCTTGGTTCCAGCATGCTTGTCGTTTATCTTTGCGATGGTTGTCGAATCGATCTATATCGCACATCTAACCACCAGATGCCTTCATAAAATGCGCCCAGGTTTGTCGGATATTGAATGCTCAATGAAATAAAATAGTATTATTTCCAAATAAGATCATGAACTATGCCTGTGGTACCTCTTGTATATTTCTTTATTTAATTTGTTTAGGATAGTTTCTTTTCTCCGAAAAACTTTGTGAAACAAAAAATGATTAGTCCAATCATCCAAAAATTTTTTTTATTTTTATATTAGAATAAAATCCTCTTTTATTATTCTAGAAAAAACGCGAAAAGCACATGTCATATACCAAAGAGCTTTTCGGTATCACATAACATAACATAACCAAAATGAATTTTCAGGCAAATTAAAATTTCCAGAGCCTTTGCTAAAAAACGAAAAATCTATCTGCATTACCGAGCATGTATGATTTTTCCTTACTAAATATTTCTTTATTTGGACGATCAGTTGTTTTTTAGGCAATAGATTTGTATAGAGTGTGAAGTTATCATTTTTTTTTTCATAAATTATGAGTTGCAAATTTTTTTTTTTTCATTTTATCAACAAAAGTTTTCTCATTAAAAATTTGATATTATAAAATTTTATTTAATCGATCTTCAGTGCAACAAGTGTTTTGACGGTAAAAATGATGAAAATAATGAAAAACTCCTAAATAATCATCATATGAGTGTACATGGAAAGATGTGCGCAGATAGAGCGAAATTTCACGCGGATATCAAAAAAATTGACCAACGCATGAGTAAGACGAATATTTACTTGCAGTTATTTTTTTAACTATATTTTTTATCGGAGTGTGGATCAATAGATAATGTTTGCACCAATTAAATTCGAAAATTACTAGACTGGTGAATGGACTGCTTCGGTTGAAGCCGGCGAGTACTCAGCAAAAATTACCTTCCATGATAATTTTGCTGAAAGCAATCGTAAAACGCGATAATAAGAGAATATTACAATATAATTTTAATTTATTGCAACACTGGTATGACTAAAAGTATTAGTCCAAAAATATTTCTAGGAATTATCATCTTGGTTCTCTTCATATTCTTCATAATTTTCTACTGTGTTGCTTACTGGTGAAGCAATTCGTCATGAAAAGAAAGAAGAAGTTTTCCAGTATTATTTGTAATGCGAGTACACTATTTGAAATTTTCGGCTTGATTTTACAAAATTTTTTCTTTTGCAGTCAGAAATTTGTATTCATCTGGAATCTACTTTAAATGTATAAAAGATTATTCGAAGATGACTTGAAGCAGAAGATACTTAAAGATCAGATATGATATGATAAGATATAATCATATCATATATGATGTGTTTAGAAGATCGTATATCAGATATAATTTGTAAAAACTGAAAACAACAAAGTCAAAGTCTTTGCTGGCATTTATGCATACAAAAAATATTCGAGCGAACTTACTGATATGCAAAAAATAAAGGCAATAATTCTTGAACTCTCCCACCATATTAATAATTTCGTTGAGTGCAGCGATGCATACAAATTTTTTATCCAAAATAAATTCCATTTAAAACGATTCTACAAATTTTCAAAAAAGTTAATCATAGAAAGAAAGGAAATCGTAAGTAATTTACTTAGGACATATAGTAAATTAGATAGCATTTTAAATTTTGAATCAAACTTTCAAGGCAGTGATTGCATTAGAGCTATATTTGTGACAATTTGGCTTATTCGAATTGCTTGTCGATAAGTTATTTTACTAAAAATATTGCAAAATACTAAACGCGAAATGTGATATTCTTGATCTTTAGCATAATTCAGTGAGATATCATGAAATGAATGCAAAAATTATCAGTTCTTGGCTGTGCTTATTTAAAACGGATCATGGATCTTTTTGAACTATTGCTAACACTTTCAAGCGCGGATGCTGAGATTCTACCTCGGGTAGGAGTGGATCTTTCAAAAATCCGGATGCTGCTTACTTGTACTTCTATCACTATGTGAATCTCTGGAAAAATTTGTCCACTCCAACAAATTAGCAGAGCGAGTCAAAAGAGAAATGAGAGCTTTCTATTAAAAAAATATCTCAACCTAATATGTGAACAGACCTAAATTTAGAAACGCGTTCGCGAATTATGTTAAATCATTCTCAACGTCTTTTTAATTTAACATTTCTAGAAAAAAAAAGCAAAATTTTTGTTTTTTTATCTTCTGGTTTTAACGAAAATTTTGGGGAATGATAGCATTATCATATTTATTAAATATTAAATCACCTCACTTTTGACAATTTCAGATAGTTTTTTCTCTCAGTTGCACAAGTTTTACTTCAGCTTCAGCTCAGATTGATATTGTTTACGAGATATTCTTCGATTCCGACTAGTTTAAGTGAGTTATGTCAGTCTTAGAATTTGATTTTTCCATTATTTTTATAAATGTTTTTCCCTGCATTTTCTATTATTTAAAATATCTAAATTTTTAAATGATTCTTATAAAATTGTCAGAAAATTATCAGAATTGAGCAATTCGGGATAATATAATTTATGACAGTGATGAATGAAGATTTCATTGCAATCCATAAATCTTGCGAAAATTTCGCAGTTGACTGGTTTCCTTGACCAATGAAGCATATGGGTCTACCTTTTTTTTCTTTAGTTCTGAGCGTTTGTACTGCTGTAGCATATTCATTTCTGCCACATTTTTCTGCCTATCTTTCGAAATCGTAAAAAGTTACTTTTCCTTTTAACATTTAATACTTCTATACATTTTTTCTATTTGCCTATTTGTACTTAACACCACCAAGATTTCAACCGAGATCATTTTCAAATATTGTATTGTCGCCACTGCTCATAAGGAAACCTGTCATTAATGGAGTCACTCCATCCATCTCTAACTAATTTTTTCTATGATCCATTTGGTTCTGTGGCGAATTGTCTCGTATCCTTACAGCTTAACAGCTAGTGAAGCAAGCCAGAAACGATTAGTGCGAAGAGTCGCTTACTTTATATATTAATTTTTTGTTGCTCTAATGATTTGAAATATTTGATATGAGTGATTACCGAAACTCGCTTACTATACTATAGATCTTCTAACTTTATGAAAAATTCATACTTAATACTTCACAAAAGTCTAATTGGCTCAAAAGGAAGCTAAAATTTTGTGAAATTCTTCTTTGCTGCGTTCTGATACTTTCTACAATTTAAGGGTAATATATTTTACGAATTTATTACGTCTTTCTTTTAATGCTCAAATTTTTTTTTTGTGAATATATTACGTTTGCTTTTTTTTTCATGGATGAATACTTAAGAAAATGAAAACAAGGAAATAACGCGAAAATAATTCATATTGCAAGAGGAGAATTATTGAATACTGGGAGCAGAATGGCTCAGTGGGCTTTTGTCAATTCGGAGAATCGATGCTGAGGCTCTGTGCCCCGCAGGAATAAACCTGTTCAAAAATCTGGGTGATGCTGGCGCCTCATTTCTATCGCCAAGGACTTCTTGGCATATTTGTCTACAGTCCACGAACCAGTGGACCCAGTCTAATCAGTAATGTTGAGGGCTCTTAATAATCAAAACTAAATGACTGTACAAATAAGATTTATAATACAAAAGTAATAGAAAAGAGTAATACAGAATTTAAATTTGCAAAATATTAATAAAAATAAAAGTACTCAACTCATAAATAAAAGTATTCATAAGTACTCAACTCAGAGAACTCATAGAAAGCCTTAAGGTATTAACAAAAAGTCAATGCACTATTCCCTTTAATCTCTCCATAAGAAAAAAATTCTGGCCAAAAGAGATCGGATTTATTATTGTAAAAAAAATCCGAGTGGAGCACGTCCACCAGTACATCTGCACTTCTATCTCGAAATGATTCTCTGGAACAATATAGTTAATTGGGTCACCAAAACGAGGAACGGCGTGTTGCAAAAAAAATAAAAGAAAATTGATCAGTGCATTTGACTTTGTTATTCGTTAATAATAATTGTTCAAAATGTTTTATTTTTGCAACCATTCTTTTTTAGCGAATTATAATCTATATTTTATAATAAAATATATATTTATTTAAATGTCAACACTTTTGTAAATTTTTTTACATCAAAAATCATTTCACTCAAATTTGGCAAAATTAGATTAAAAATGTTGATAAAATAGCGAATAATAGAGCTATCATTCAATTTTCCCGTAGCATATATTTTTCTTTATTTATGAAGGTAATTAATGCAGATGCTGGCTGATTCCAGTAAAAATTTTTATAATTTAGATCATATTGCGATAAGGAATAGATAGCACAGATTATCTATCATTCCATATATCTTCGTATCAAGGACAGATTTGCAATGTCTTCCAAAATTTCTCGTTTTAAGCATTTATCTGAAATTGGCTTAACTCTTAGCCCTTTTAAATAATGGATAAAAATCGCATTTTGATTACAAGTCGCTAGAACACGAAAAAGGAAAAAATGAGAATAAGGAAAAAAAGAAAGGAAAAAATCAGCTAGATAGGATGTTTATTCCTGTTCGCACCAGAGCCACAAGATCATTGACTTTAGAATACCGATCATGAAATCGAATCGTTCGATAAAAGCCGACGAAATAATTAACGCATCAGTTCCGGAATTTCAGAAATCGCTAATCTAATTATGTCCATGATTATATAATTGTATTCGGAAGGACATTATCGAAAAACGTCAGCAAAACAGATTTTTCGGCGGCAAGTATATTACTAAAAAATTTAAGGAAATTTTTAAAGTAAAAAAAGTTCTTGAAATTCACCAGATTTGTGATGCAGATGAATATGAAAACTACATAGAATAATTTGATAATTAATAACCCATTTTTTGGTAAAAAAGTGATTTATAAGAACACCTAATTAATTAAGTTTTCCACTGCTCTTCATTTTCGTGGATATATTCCAAAATTTCGCCTGGGATTTGTATTCATTCTCGGCTACCAGAATTTCAATACGTAGCAATTGTTATTTCAAAATTTAACAATCTTTTTGTCATTTAAAATTTTGAATTCTATTAAGAAATCGAATGATTTTTCAGATTGGCAACGTCGCCAATCTTACTGATTATTTTTTAATCCCAAGTTGCTCTTCTTCTTTATTTCCTATGGTTTCATCTGTGGATCCTCTCTTCAATAATAGATTTAAAATTTTAGCGTTAAAATTGTTAAAAATTTTGCGAAAAAATTGATTATAAAAGCAACTTTTTCATTTGACATTAGTCATCGTCTGCTATATAATTATGATTATAAAATTGTATTCAGAACGACATTGTTCAAAATATAAGTTTCATTTCCGAAAAAACTATGATTAAAAAATAATGGATGGAACGCAGGTTTTAGGGAAAAAACTTCGAAAGAAATAAGCATCCGTAAGAGGGGAAATGGTGGAAATTCGATAGGTGTAAGAAAAACTTGAAAAGGAATATAAGCTAAAAGATTTTAAACTTGTCAAGCCTAGGAAAAAAAAAAATATTGAGCTCGCTATACTTTAGAGAATTGCGTCTTGCTGCCATTTCAAAATTCAATCAAGTTTCTAGAATTCAAGAGTTCGGAGGTAATATGCCTGAATATTTTTCTAACACTGAAACGATCAGTTATAATGTAACGGGCGCTTATCCCGTCAGTTGCAGCATTTCGAGAATTTTCTCAGCTGAATCATGAATATTTCATTCAATATGATCATGATCATTGCAATTTTTAACATTTACAATCACAAAAATATTCAATGAACGCTAAAAATGACTAATAAAGATTTTTTTTTGAAATATTTGCCAAGAAATTACAAATTTTAATTAAGTATGAAGCTTAGAATCTAAGTTTAGGCATTCAATTTGATCGCATGCAGTGGTTTGCTTCAGTTATATTTTTCATTCTGCCGTGGATTGGACTAGAAATTTATCGAAATCTCGAATAATTTTCTTTTTCTTATCATAACTCATAATTTAAGAGTGATCACATAACTGTAAAATTACCACCTTAAAATGTTATCTATTAATGATCAATTGACTGATTATATACGTTCAATGATTACATGAATATCGAAGTCAAAAAGAAGTATTTGTTTGGGGAGAATAAGATGGTAAAATTTTATAAATGACAATTCGCATTTGAAAAATATTTTAATAGAAAGATATTAAAATTTTTATCATTGCTTATATTAATCACAATATGATAAATAAATGTTTCACGCGAAATTATGACTTTTAAAATTTATTTATTTAATTTTAGCTTTAAATTATTTTAAATAATTTTAAATTTAATAATTTTAAATAATTTTCATGAATTTTTATTCGTAAAACCATGTGATAATCAATATGATTAGTCAACTATATTGTTCAGCGACTGATTGTTATTTTTTCAATAAAAAACCTCCTTTGAAATATAAAATCATTGAAAATTAAGTAAAAATCTCGATGGAAGAGCGAATTCTTTGTCCGCTCCGTCCCATCGCTGAATTATCATTTTCTTGTGTTAATAACCTTAATAAGAATTATGTAAAAAATTGAAGGATATCACGAAATAATCTAACTTTATCACCTGATACTGAGGTGAAATGATTTGTGATCACAAAAGTTTCTTTACTGAATCATTACTGATTTGATGGACGGATCGAGTTTGATTTTTTGCGTATAATTCTGATTTGTTTGCCGACATTCATCAACAATGATAATAGCATGTTAAAAAAAAAGAAAAAAAGCCATGGTATGAAATAATTGAATCATTGTGATAATTTTCTATTCGTATTATCATTTAAAAATTTCATGAATTGATTTAGTTTGATAAGAGTTTTACCGTAATTAATAAGCGATGTCGATGAAGTGTTCCGATGATAATCGTTAACTTCGATCATATTTTTAGCAAATTTGAAGGATTATGCAGAATGTGCCACTAAATTTTATTGAGATAAATTAAAATATTGGGTCATTGGAAAGTTGCCGAAACATAATAGAATTTGATCGATTTAAAATGAAATATTTTTACAATTTTCCATATTATGATATGTGCTTGACGATTATTAACTATGATTTAAGCGATGAAAGTTGTAATTTTTTTTTTTTGATAGATTATCATTAAATCAGTTTTTTTTTTTAGGTCAGTTTTCATCACTTTTAGGAAAAAAAATTCGCCTAACCGTCTCTCTGTTTCAATTACTATGATTTTCGATTTCCACAGAAAAGACCACATTTTCAGTGTTTTTCACCTATAATTAAAAAAGTCCATAAGCAACAATTGAATCAATTTTTCGTGCCATCGAGGTGCTACATTCGACGTAATTATTGCCTACTTTTCAGCGAATAAAGACAGATTATTGCAGAATATTTTGTGTTTTTGTTAATATGTTCTATTTCTTAAGTTTATTCTCCTATAAAACTGCGTGTTTTCTCGAGTATTCTTCGATTCTGAATTGTCGCTATAAGAACGTCAAAATGGTCGATGTTTTTCTATACGAGCGTTGTTACCATTTTGTCGTTCATAGTTATGCCGATTGCGATTTATTATTTTAGAGAAAACTTTTCAATTTTTTTATTTTTACAAAAACATTTTAATTTTTTAGAAAGTTAAAAATTTCATTATTTTTATAGTAATTTTATTGAAAATTTTGTAACTGGAAAGCCAAATTTTCGTTTTACTCAAATTTTGTGAGTTTATTCTATTCACCCATTCATCATTTCTGCTGCATCAACTGACTAACATGGTTGGAACCATTCGCTAAATGCTCGCTTAAGGATTATTTATTAAATAAATATTGAAAATCGAAATTATGAAAGAATTTAAAATGCAAAAAAAATTCTTCTTTTTAAAAAATATTTTCAATCAATTTCACCATTTTTTATCAGAAATTTTCATATTTAAGCGATATGAAGAGTATTAAAATGAAGAATATTAATTTAAAAAATAAAAAAAATGAAATGGTGGAATTATTGAAACAATGCGAAAATAGCGAAATTATGGCGACAAAAAGGCGAAAATAGCGAAAATACAGAAATTAATGTCGTACTCTTAATGTTGGCGATCTCGAGTAATTCTGATTAAATCATTCCTTCTTATAAATTTTAAATTACAATACACAGCAAGTTCACTTTAAAAAGTCAGAAAAAGTTAAACAGAAAAAATGAAAATGGGGAAAAACAATTGATGTGGAAACAAAGTGTTTCTACTTTCTTTTGTTTCTACTCTGAAGATTGACTTATTCTTGGCTTTTAACTTTTGTTTCAATTTTTTTATGATTATTTGTGTTCTTTTGTACTTAACTGACATATTTTCGCTTTGTTTTTGTTTAAATATTATTTTCACTCACCAAATAATTTCGCCATTTTCTACATTTTGTCACCATAATTTCACTGTTATCGCATTGTTTCAGTAATTCCACCTTTTTATTTTTTGTATTTAAAATAATTTCCCTCATTTTATACTTTGCATATCGTTTAAATTCGAAAATTTCTTATAAAAAATGGTGAAATTGATTGAAAATATTTTTTAAAAGGCGAATTTTTTTTTTCGCATTTTAAAATCTTTTAAAATTTCGATTTCCAATATATTTATTCAAAGTAATATTTGATTATTTTTTTAAATGTAAATATTTACTTATGAAATGAATTTTATTAGTTAAAATTTGGCTATAATTCTATAGAGGAAATATTAAAATAATTTGCTGCAATATTATCGGACCGACGAATTGCTATTATTATTGCCATTTTTGTTTGAAAATCGCATATATGATTTCAATGAATTCATTTTTCCATCTCATTAGATAAATCATAAAAAAAAATGATTTTTTTAATAAAAAATTAGCATTTTTTTTTATTCAATAAAATTTAATTGCAAATATTATAATTTAATTTCGATTTTAAAAATTACTTCTATTTGAAATAAATGGAAGTTAATCTAAAAAATTTTGCAATTTTATTTAATTATATTCAAAAATCAATTTAATTCAATTAATCGACGAATCGAATAATTTCTTCTATTTAAAATATTTTTTATTTTATTTAGTAATAAATGGTCAGTGAAAATTTTATGTTCGTTTTGTAGAAATGAATTAAAATTAAATAATCAATCATATAATCCCCTTAAATCACATATGCATATCAATCAAATAGAATTCAAGTTTAGATTTCGCTTTTTAAAAACTACAAACTAGTTTAGTTCAGCGAATCGCATTCATCGAATATGCGAATTTTTATCAATCCTATAAAATAAAAATAGTAAAAAAAAATTAGAGAAAATAGGTTGAAAAATGATAAATTTATAAATTTTTTTGGATTATCGATTAATTTTCATAGATCTTAGATTTGAATTTTTTTAATTTTCAAGCAATAAATAATCAATCTGAAGGAAATGATAACTCTTATCAAAATTCTTATCTACCGTAATACGATTGAAATATTACTCCTTATTTGATTTATTTTTCTATTTGACAGTTCCAAAGAGGATTTTCCAAGATCTTAGTACAAGCGATTTAGTAAATATAAGTGTGAGATCCAAAGTATTGTATAATAAAATTTCAATGGAGAGGAAATTTGAGGAAAATTATGAGATTTATTAACATTTTGAAATATTTCTGTTCCTTAACGAAATTATTCATTAAAAATAAAATTCGAGTGTTGCTTGGAAACAATTTTTTACATTTCCAAGTATTTTCTGGAGAAAAGAGACTCTCATCTTAGTAATTAGTGGAGATTATTCTTTTTAAGAGCCTTCACGATTACTGATGTCTCGCTACGCTGGCGTCTCACACTAGGCAAATATGCTAGATAGTTCCTTGGTACAAGTACAGGTAAGTCGCCAGCATCACTCGGATTTCTGGTCAGATTTAACAATCCCACTGAACCATTCTCTACCACATAATTAGCGGAGATTGCCGAAGCAAAAACGAGTTAGTGCTGTTAAGCGAACGATTGTGAAAATACTATACGAAGGGTTCCAAAACCGAGTGATTTCTATAAATTCAGCTCAGTTTTTTATCATTTGCCTTTCTATAATATTTTTATATGAATTATTCGTGAATTATTAAAAAATAAAGTATGCTGATGCATTCTTTGTTGGAATTTTATTTGCATTTATTTGATTATTTGTTGTCCGATTAGTCTGACAATGAAATTTACTGAAATCTTTCTCTCTCATTTACCACTTTTTGACAGTAATTCATCCAAACTTCCTTTCTTCAATGCCTTTATTTGTCCGATCTTACTTCCGTTTAGCTGTTCGTCTCTTAACTTACCTATTGTTAATTGTTGAACTGCCGCCATGTCTTTCCAGTTACTCCATTGTCCTTCAATCATGTATGCCCAGTTACACAATTATCCTTCTGCTATGTCTTTTTCAGTTATACCATTGTCCCTCTGTCCTCCTTATTGTCCTTCATTATGTTCCGTTCTTGTCCTTTTCATTTCTAATTGTCCATCATTTATCTCTTTCATCTCTTTTCTCTCAAATCATTGTCACTCTTTTTTTTTTCGTTGTAATTTTAAGAGATTTTCTTTCATTTCAATGATACAATTTGCACTTTTTTTTCGCATCATTAATGCTATAAAAGAGAAATTTGTTTTTTTTTTTTTTATAATCATTTTTCATTGGTCGTTTTCATAGAATTTTATAAAGTTTTTTCTAGGCTTTTTCTAAATCGGCATGTAAAATGAGATTAACTTTGTGAATTTTTCTAAATTAGTGCAGAACGCGGGTGTGCACTTCTGTGACTCTCTGGCTGAAGCTGAACTCTCATCCTAACAATTTGTGGAACTATTCAAAACAGTCCCAGACATTTGTGCAGTAATCTCTGAAAAGCAGTTGTATAGTACCACAGATGACGACAACAAACATATATTAACCGAAACATTTCTCCAACAAATTATCCCCTTTGTCGGTTGCATTGTTGACATGTTTTAAAAGAGACAATAAACTATTAGCAGCTAAAAAGCACATATAGTAGCACAAAAATCTTAGAAAATGTCTTAAACATAAATCCCTAAAGTCGAATTAGATTGTCAAATGGCATAACTCGATCGAATGGTACAATTCTGGCAAATATAAACAACCTATGGTACTTGTAATACGGATTCTGCTGAGAAAGATGATCAGTTTTCGATCCGTTTACGCGTTGACGCGTACGAATTTATGAATGAATGACATTTAATCTTTCCCGCCAATTAAGTAATTTATTGTGCTTGGACATAGGCGCTTACATTTTTGGCTTTGTTGAGGTCAATTGCGATAGTGTGAAAGTGAAAAGGTGTTCGGAGATTGACGGGTTGGTTCTTTAACGAATGGCGTTTAGTTCAGCGTGGAAGGCGTAATTGAGGTGAGTGGGTGGGAGGGAAATAGAAAAAACTGAGGGTCTTCGATTGAGAGGACACTAGAAGTGGGAAAAAGACTCGAGGCACAGAGAAAGGTGGCTGAAGTTAAGGAGGGAAAATTGGAATCAGGTCAAAGACGGGTTCATTGGTCATTTCAATAGCTTTGAATTGGTTTGAATCAAATTTTTTATTGTTTTCTTTCTTTTTTGGCTATTTTAATGCTCATTGCGTATTCATCCAAGTTTAATAATATGCGAGATAGCAAAGGTAACAATGATTCCTATAATAAGAAAGCCTTCGCGGCGTAAACCAATGGCGGAGATAAAAGTACTGCGAGAGGCGTCAAAAAATGAGCCGAGCTTAAAAATTAGGTTTTGCATTTGCCGTTTGGCAATGGGGCCATTTGAGGATAAGAATTTCTTAATACCGCATTAATTTACTTTTCACTTTTAATTGATGTCTCATTAATTCTCGTTAAGAGACCGGAAGCGGTGTGCAGTGATGTTTGATTTTCGGCGAGTAACTCCTTGTCGTTGGAGTTGTGGCAGTGATATTCATTCATTAGTATACATATTTCGATGTTATTTTGGTGTTAATCTCGGTTTAAAAAAATAGGTAGTTCTAGAAGACTTTGAAATACTTATTCTCCTAAGATCACTAGTGGTACCAGTGCAGGTTTTTTTACCATAGAGAAAATTATCTACACAAAATCGGAGGAAATTCGATGATGAAAATTAGGTTCGTGATGATAATAAATTTTATAAACGTCAGCAAATCGTTTTTGAATTTTTATTATTTCTATAAACAAATTGGTACTTTTCCATTTGATTCGCATTTTGTTTATTTCGTAGAATTTCATCAAGGAAATTATATGCATATTTGATATATTTGAACGACCACCCAGTAGGTTGACGACAGATTGAGATTTATCTAATTTCCGAGTTCGAAATGAAACAAAGAATTCGGTAAGAAAACGCAAAATTGTCTTTTTATACAAGCGCTTTTCTTTTCAAATTTATTAGATTAATTTTTTGAAATTAATTTTTTAAATTTCTTAATTTTTTATATTTAAATTACTTATTCGATTACTTATTAACAAACATCACTTCTGATTTGGTTATCTCCACTGCATACTAAACTTACTCGCTACAAACAGACCGAAGATTAGAAGTCAGTTGAGGTTAGAAGCGGGTCTTCCAGCAGTCAACCAAACTTCAACCTTAATGGTAACTCTGGTTTCGTCAGGTTGAGATAGAATCAAATCAATATTATTCATTGTTAATTAAACAAATTGATGAATTGTATGTTTACAGTTTTACGTAGAGTTTTTAAGAATTGTCGATTTTGATTTGTTAAAAGATGATTTTAATGTAACAATTATTAATAAAATCGAACTATTTGTTATATTTGAGGCATTTATTTATTCAGTTAAGAGGAAAGAAAATTCCGAATGGGTTGGCAAGGAATTTTTTTTTCTTTTTTGATGATGACTAATATATTTGAACTGATCGATTTTTCAGTTATTTCTAGTAAGCCAAAAGTCGTTGCATAAAATTTAAGACGATCATCATTTATATATATTATATATATATATAAATTTTTTATTACAGAATTGAATAAAACAAATTAAAGAGTTGAGTTCATTGTTGAAAGGAGAGTGCCAATGATATCGATACATTTATTTTATCTAATGGTTTTTTTTTATATTTTGCCGTCATCGATATGATATGATCTTATCGCATAATATCGCTGATCGGCCAATTACCGTTTCTCTCTTCAATAATTAACTAACCATTTAATATTTAATTTAACTTTAATAGTTATTCGATTATTTAACCCATTTAAAGAGATCATTAAATAGCGATCATTGAATTCGACCATAAAAATAATTTTAATTAATAATTATTTCGAATTTTTCTTGAATTTTTTCAACTATTATGAAACTAATATGAAAAAAAAAAAACAAAAAAAAAAAAGAAGAGGAGATTATTAAATGATAGAATTTTTATTATGTTTAGTTGATATGTTTGTATGAAGATTTTAAAAATGGGAATTCCTTTATATTTAGTAGGGTAAGACTTTGATGGCCTTGACATCGCAAAGTAAATCGCCGTCGAGGTCGATTTAATACACATATTTTTTCCTTAGTTGCGCATGACTTCTTCAGTTTTGTTGCATTATTGTTGCTCATTTTGTCCTCACACATTTGTGATCGTCGTCATCATCGCCATTATCGTTCCTTCTTTCCTCGTTACAAATCCTGGATTTTCGTTTAATTGATTTAGCGTGGCGATATTTTTTATTATAAATTTTCATTTATTTAAAAAAAAAAAAAAATGTCAGTATCTTGCTACTCTCCATCGAAACAAGGTGTAGCAACGAGTGCCTGTCGTAGTGGTACTATTTCAGAAACTACGAGTGATTCTTTTTTATCAACATATGTCACAACTATGCCAAAATACGAAATTCAGGTCATTGTTTTTTTTTTTTTTAATTTTCAGTGATACATTTCGCGAGAGTTGAAAAACATTAAAATTCAACTTATTTTGGGTACATTAATTATAATTGACTTCTTTCACTTCTATTTATTGTTGGCCAGAAATAGTCCGAAAAAAATTTTTTATGAATGAACTTTTTATATAGCCATTGAATTCTATAACAGATTGAGTTGTTTCTAATGAAGCTGAATATAAGCGAAGGCATAAGTCAACGGTTGTATAAGCATGATGTAAAATATAAGTGAAACAAGCATTTGAAGATTTGTTTAGAAAATTGAGTTTTGAGTAGATAAAACTATGTTATTGATAGTTTCTTTAATTTTAAGTTAAATAAAAGAGTTTTCTAGAAAAAATATCATTAAATGAAAACCTTCATCGATTTTTTGCTCATTTTTTTTTTCTTAGTGTTTAAGTATATTTTAAGTCTATTTTAGCGAAAGTTGTTTAAATTTGAGGAATTGAGGAATTCTCTACTGTTTATATTTGTTTTTCTGAAATAATGAGAGATATTCATTATTGAAGTTTATTTTTTTATCCATATTTTAAATATTAAATTTTCGTACAGGTTCAAGTTCCACAAGTGAATCGTTCAGGCTATGAAAGTCCGTCGAATGCACATCCAGAAGATTACGATGAATTCACAGATCCTACGTTATTTTTTGAACGGAATCGGATAAAACAATTACAAGAAGAGCGAATTCACATACAAAAAAAGACATTCACCAAATGGTGTAATTCGTTTCTAACTAGAGTTAGTGCTTTTCACTTCTATTTTTGGCTAGTTTCACAAATTTTTTTTTTTTGTCGGAATGATGATGAGGGTGAGATGAAAGTTATGATTTTTTATAAATGTTATTCTTTCTCTTTTTCTGCTGAATTATGGTTTATTTATATAATTGGTAATAAAAAATATATATTTCAGCCGAAATCTTTAGCAGAAACAAGATTTCCGCTAATTCCTTTTATTTGCATTGATGGAAACTTCGAAATGTCTTTTAATAGTTTAATTACATATGTATGGCATATATTTTTTTAGGAGTTTTCGCTGCAAAAATTTGTGATGTTATTATTATTATTTCAGGCAAGAATGGAAATACTGGATTTATTTATCGATGTAGGTGATGGTGTCATATTGATGAAATTATTAGAGATAATCTCAGGTGAAAAACTTGGGAAGCCGAATCGTGGAAGAATGCGAGTACAAAAAATAGAAAATTTAAATACCAGTCTTGATTTTTTGAAACGGAAACGTATACAAGTTGGTTTTATTCGTTTCTTTTTTTTTTATTGCATCACTTAGCTACCTTCATCGCAAAACTTCATCCCATTTTATTTTTTTTCACGACTTGTCACTTTTTAAAAATCATTTCGTTAAAAATTTTTTTCAGTAGAATTGTTTTCGTATAAAAGTCTTTCCATTTAAATGTCCTTTTTAAATTTGACCTATTTAGATTAGATATGAGTAATTTAATTCTGTTTAAAATCGGTGCAGTGGTTGAAATAAACAATTTTCGATAATGTATTTAAGGAAAGGGGTATTTCAATACAAGGTCATAAAGAAAATTCTCCTGATAAGAAGGAAATAACGGCAAATCATGTTTGATTGTTGAGGGAGATTAAATTAAATTTTAATGTTATAAATGTTATAAAAGATTTCGTTGAAGTTCTGTTCATATGGACGATCATTTTATTCACAATGCGATTTGATTATTTAATAATTACTTATGAGTAGCGAATCTTTAGTAATAGGCAATAAAATTGATTCGATAAGCTTTTCCGACTTATGTGGTAAATTTGTGAATGGATTTGAAATGTATGGTTCTTATTTCTATTTATTGCTATTATTTAAATGTTATGTTTGCAGCTATTTAAATGAGAGGATTGAAAATGATCTTGTCAGAAAATAGATTAATTCATTTAATTTGTTATGTCTCTTTTACTGTCTATTTTACAGCTAGAAAATATTGGTGCTGAAGATATTTTGGATCGAAATGAACGGCTTATTCTTGGTCTCATATGGACGATCATTCTTCGTTTTCAAATTGATACAATATCCATTCCTGTTAGTTAAATTTTTATCAACTTACAAAATAGAAAGGAAAAATAAATTTCTTTTTTTTGGTAATTTAATGAAATTACCGAGATCTCGTAGATCTTTTGCTATTTATTTTATTCTCTTTTATATTTATAATTTAGCATATGGCGCCATGCTTTGTTTATTAGTTTCCTTGAAAACAGAAATAAAAAAAAAAGTTAGTTAAGTAAACTCATTTTCTAATAATTTTGTTAAAGATGGACGAAGAATCTGGTGAACGTAAACATGCAAAAGAAGCATTATTGCTTTGGTGTCAACGGAAAACAGCTGGTTATGCCAACGTTAAGATTGAAAACTTTACAACTTCGTGGCGTAATGGTCTTGCATTCAATGCTCTTATCCATGCTCATAGGTTTATCTGTTTGTATATCGAAATCTACTGAATCATTATGAACAATATATGATGAACAACATATGTTAAATAGAGAGAGAGTTTTAGATCGGATTTAATAAGATATGAGGAACTTTCACCTCAAGATCCAATCGGTAACCTGAATAATGCTTTTGACATTGCTGAGAAAAAGTTGGAAATAACACGCTTGCTTGATGCGGAGGATGTAAATGTAGCACATCCTGATGAAAAGTCCATTATTACCTATGTCTCTTTATATTACCATTATTTTGCCAAGCAGAAATCTGAAATGACTGGTGCAAGGAGAGTTGCTAAGGTTTGGTAAATAAATTGAATTAATGCAAATTTGCCTTTTAAAGCATTTTGTTTTTCATTTATTACCTTTATATTTACATTCGATTTCTACGCTTCATTTCTGTCTATTCAGATTGTTGGCAATTTGATGTCATCGGACCAACTTCAAGAAGATTTTGAGGCTCTTTGTTGCGATCTTCTTCAATGGATTCAACAAACGATATTGATTCTGAATGCTCGTCGTTTTCCAAATTCGCTCAAGGGTATTCAAGATGAGCTAGTTCGCTTTAAAAACTATCGAACGCAGGAAAAACCACCAAAGTAACTCAATTTTTTCAGCGTTTTCATTTCTGATTATTGAATTTTCTCTGGATTTAGGCTTATCGTTATTTTCTCATATTGTTTACAGATATAAGGAAAAAGGTGATTTGGAAGCACTATTTTTCACTATACAGACAAAAAGAAAAGCAATGGGAAGAAGTCCTTATTTACCCCCACAAGGTAAACCTTTTTTTATCTGTTTGAACTTTGTTAATTTTCTTAGTGTTCGAACATCAGTGATTATTTATTATTTTGCATATTAATACAATATAGAGTTATTAAAATAATTTCCTCGTGTTTTCATCGGAACAAAACTGAATTTCAGGTTTACTTATGCATGACGTTGAATCAGCTTGGGGTTTATTGGATCATTCTGAAAATGACCGACAGTTGGCATTAACTGTGGAACTTAGACGGTGAGATTATTTAAAATATAGGCCTGTATTTGTTTTTTGATTCTTTTTTTGTGAAAAATAAATCTTTTATATGAGTGTTTATTTTTTTCAATTTATTATTCCTACTTTTTAGTCAAGAACGTTTGGAACATATGGCTCATAAATTTGAAAGAAAGGCTGCTTTACGTGATTCATGGTTAAAAGAAATGAATAGCGTTTTGCAAGACTTTGATTTTGGTCGGACAGTTGCTCAGGTTGAAGCAGCACTTAAGAAACAACAAGCTATCGCTGCTGATATTCTTCCACAAGTAAATTTTAGCATTTGTACTTTGTGGATAGTTTTAGGAAACAAAAACTTTGACGTAAACTTCATTTCCTCATTATTTCTTGGCGTTCTTTCTTGGATGCATCTTATAATGTTTTTTTTTTAGTTTCTCCCTTTAATGCGTTTTAAGTACATTATTGGTTCATCGTTATTTTCAACCTGTTTTCTTTCATTTTTATTAGGAATATTTTATTTATTATAAATTCATTTTTCAGGAAGATAGGTTCAAGTCATTATCATTAATGGCAAACGAATTATCACACGAGAAGTATCATGATTATGAGCGTATTAAAATGCGCGAACGAAACATACTGGATAAATGGTCACAGCTTCTTGCTGCGTTAGCGTCTCGTCGTAAAGCTCTTATGTCACTGAATGATCTCATGCAGTTGTTGCGAGATATTGATACTTTATCTTCAGAAATGAGATTTTTGGAGGTATTTTTTAATGTTGAGATGGAGACTTCAAAGATGAGTAATGAATTTATAATAAATTTATAAATTTATAATAAATGATAAATTTTTTTAGTCAAAAAAATTTTCAGACGCAGTTTCTGAATCGTGATATTGGAAAACATTTGGTTGGTATAGAGGATCTTCTTGAAAAGCAAGAGATTCTGGAAGCCCAGCTGAACTTACAAGGTGATCTGTTAAAAAATGTTACGTCTCAAGCTTTGACCTATATTCGAGAAAAAGGCGAGCAGTATGATGTTCTACAACGTAAGCTGGATGATGCTAGCTCAATTTATGAAAGGTAGCACTTTATCCGTGAAAAGTTTCGAAGAATGGGTGTGTAACTTTTTTGTTGTAATTTGCGTTTTTCATGGAACAAGGGTTGTAGTGTGGTCGATCTCTGTCGCCAGAGACGAATGGCACTTCACAGAGCACGTGATCTTTATCGTTTCATTCAAGATCATGAGGAGGAGGTGAATTGGTTGAAGGAAAAAGAAGATTTATGTTTATCAGTCTTAAACAATCGTGATTTAACTGCAACACCTCAGTTTCGTCGTATTTTCAAGGTTTTATTAAATGCCAAAATTTTTGGAATGAAAATGCTTTGACTCAAAAAGTTTCTAAAATTTTTTTTTGATTTAGAACCTAGAAACCGAAATGCAAGGGCATTGGCAACGTTCCAAAGGCGTGATAGCTGCAGGTGAACACCTATCATCTGGCCAAAATAAGGATGACATCAAATCGCGCATAGTCACTTTGCAAAATAAATGGGAGCAACTTCGAAAGGTTTATTCTCATTCAAAATGTGAAAATGTTTTAAACGGTAAAATTTCAAAATTTGTGAACTGTTGTTTAGACAATGGAAGTAGTTAGTCGGTGGTTGCGTGAAGCGGAACAAGTTCATCAATACTTCCATGATGCTAATGAAGCAGAAAGCTGGATTCGAGAGAAAATGCCTTTAGTGAAAAGCGATGACTATGGTAGAGATGAGCAAGCATCTGAAAGCTTGCTTTTAAGGTTTGCACTGGAAATTATTGGAGTATTTGAGTAATTGTTAACTTTTAAACTTATTGAATAACCAAATTCAAATAAGTTTTATCAGGAAAGTGTATTTTTAATAAAATTTAGACACACGCGCCTAGAAGAGGAAATCCACGCATATCGGGCGGACATGATTCGTTTAGATGAGGTTGCTGCAGAATTAGGAAATGTTGAATTTGTTGCTGGCATGGGAGTTCAAGTGGAAGAACAAATTGAAGAATTAATTGTGCCTCAAATTAGGATGCTATTTCCATTTTTAAGCAATCATATTTCTACTAAAAAGGATGAGGTTAGCAAAATTTTGGTTACCATAATTGTTTTGAAACATTCTGTCCAAAATTTCTTTACCTTTAAAATATATTTTTGTAGATAAATATTCTTTATATATATTCTTCATCTTTTATTTCGTAGTTCGACTAGAAAGAAATGTTATTCGTATTATTGTTTTTTGCTTTAAAACTGTTTAAACACTACAATGTGAATGATGAAATTTAGGTTTTGGCGCTAGTTGAAAAAACAAATAACGATTGGTGGCGAGTTTTAAAGCAGGATGGTGTTGAAGGTTATGTACCTGCCAATTACTGTCGGGTGATTGATGGCGAAACGGTTAGAATAGCGCAAACAATCAGAAAGTCTAGACGTGGCTCTCAAGAATCCAAAAATGCCATTATTCAAAGGCAGGAAACAATTAGCGCTGATTATTGCAAACTTTGTAACCTTGCTCAGGTATTGTTTATGATTGTTTTTGCAGTCTGCTAATATTAATATATACACAAATACATTATGAAGTTCAAATACATTATGAAGTTTATTTAACAATATTCTTAAGATACGAAGGCGTCTCTTGAGTGATATGATAAAACTATACAAATTTTTGCGTGAATGTGATCAGTTTGAAAGCTGGGCGAAAGAAACTGAGGGTGCTTTGGCAGATAATGCAGCAACTGAAAACGTTCCAGCATTTCGTAAAAAGTTTGATGTATGTAATATTCGTTTCACTGAATTTAAATTAAATTATATTAAAATCAAATGGCGGTAACAAATTATTTTGTTATCATGCATATCTTTGGCAGATAATGCAGTAGCTGAAAACATTCATTTCGGCAAAAAATTGAAAAAATGAATCAGATTTTTAAATTTAATACTATAATTTTCAAATAATTTTCAAAAAGGACAAAATGTTTAGAAACTTGAAAGTGAAATAAAAAGTGGAGGAAAATCACAAATAAAGCGTATCAATGATATAGCAAATGATTTAACGAATGAAGGACACAGCCATTGCGACGAAATTCGTCGTCGTCAAGAAGCTGCGAATCATCTGTGGAACCGTATTCAGAATATGCAAAAAATCAAACAGAAGCAATTGGTATTTTTTTTTTACTACATCTTTCAGAAAATTTTTTTTGATCAAATATTTTAACCAGTATAGTAGTAGTTAATGGTAATTTAATGATAGAAAGAACATGGATAGTATTACTTATTCTGTGAGCCCATTCGTTTCAAAGTTTTAATTTTATATTTCATAGAACAGATTTTAAATGGACTGTGAATACTGAACATTTTGAAAAGAATCGATGTTCATATTTTGATCAAACTAAACTCTTGGAAATCAGTATGCTATTTCACAGAACAGTTCCACTGAAGTTTTTATGAAAATTTTTTTACGTAATAATTTTTGCATTGTATTTGTTCCAGGAAACAGCTGAACGTATAGCTACTTTCAATGAGTATTGTGAAGAAGCTCGTTCATGGATGCAAGATAAATTCGACTTACTCAATCAGAAAGTAGATCCAAGTGATGCAAAAGCTGTTCAAGCGCTTCAGAAACGTTATCAGAATCTAGGCAAAGATTTGAAGCCACTTGAAGACAAAATTCATTACCTTCAGCAGTTGGCTAACGAAGTATTTTTTGATTTTAATTGATATTGTTTTTTAAATTATTTTTAGGTTACTAGATTGAATCATTTGTGTTTATATTTACATATTGATAATCTTATAATTTATATTTGTGTTGAAATTTTAGTCGAATAAATATTATAACATTCAAGTGATAATGTTCTCTGTTTGCTAGTTTTATGGTTTATTATCATGCCATTATTTTTCAGGTCAAAAAGGAACATCCAGGTGAAGCAGCAAAAATTGAGGCAATGGTAAAAGAACTTAATGTGATGCATTCCGAATTGCAGAAGAAGGCAGCAGCTCGTATAGAAGAGGCAGAGCAGACCCAGGGACATCAAATGTTTGACAATGCTGTTAAGTAAGAGTTTGAAATCTTGACCGTAATATTTTTGAAAATATGGGCAATATGAGCAGTTTCATTCAATTGTTCATCTATCTTTGATGATATGTTTCATTTCCTTTTTCAACCAAATGAAATTGAATTATTTATTTAAATTTAGGTCACATTATTATGATTGAGAATTATAAGACCTCGCCTTCTAAAATCCGATGCATATTTGGAATCCCACTGAATTTTTGTCATTGTTTAAGTCCGCCTATAAATTTAGGAATTTGCTAGTTTGGATAGAAAAAACAAGGATGGCTCTTGCGGATAATACGCGACCTGTTGATGTCGATTCAGCAGAGAATTTGTTGCGAAAACATTATAAACTAAATGATGAAATCATCGGTAAAAAATATGAATTTGGTTATGTTCGCGATTTAGGCAGTCGGCTTCTGCTAAAAAGTATATCCTTAACAGATGTAAGCTTTTTTTAATGAAAACATTTCTTTTAAGGTATGAGCAATGAATAAAAAGAAATTTGTCTGATAGAATTTGGACAACTTTTAAAAAACTTCTCCTCATTAATTTTATGGATTCGCCAATTTGATTTAGATTCGCTGGCTTTTCTTTTTTTAAACGTTTATTTATTTGTTTTATAGGTGAAAGATAAATTAACCAAGTTAGACGATGCTGAAAATTCACTAATAACTCAGTGGAAAGAAAAGGAACGTCGTTTAAAAGATTCACTTGACGTACAGTTATTAAATAGCGAAGCAGAGTATATTGATGCTGCAACAAAAGGTCATGAAGCTTTCCTAGAGTTCGCAAATCTCGGAGTTGGTTTTTCAATTTTTCAACTTATAAAGTATATCCATACTCCTCAGATTTCATTTTTATAATGAGAAATGAGAAATGTTTTTGGCGAAAACTTTTCTATATTTTTTGAAATAAATTGAAGACTGAATTCAGGATTTGTTCTAAAATAAATTAATGGGCTTTCATCGATCAATTTTATTGTTTTATAAAAATCTGATAGAAAAAATTAAAATCTCGGAATTGGTTTTTCAATTTTTCAACTTATAAAGTATTTCCATACTCCTCAGATTTCATTTTTATGATGCGGTAGGTTGAAGCTCAAAACATATTTTCGGAATGTGTCATTTATTTAGATCCTCATTTTCGAGTTTGAATCATGATTTTTTTGTTAACTAAATAATTTGATATTGAAGGATACCGTGGAAACGACTGAAAATCTTCTTAAACGCCATTCCGATTTTGAAGCGAAATTAGCGGCCCAAGAAGATCGCTTGAAAGCCTTTTCCAAGAATGCTGATATGTTGATTCGACGTGGTCATAGTGAATCTGCCTTTATTGAGCAGGTATCATTCTTTTTTTTAATTTTACATATGAGTTTCAAGTTCTTCATTTTTGAGGTTCCTATAAAGCATAAATTCTGCGATTTAGCGACGTAATGATGTTTTGGCTCGGCGTACTGCAGTGCATGTTGCCGCTGCTAAACGGCGATCGAAGTTGGAAGCATCACTGGTTTATCAGAATTTGCGACAAAATATTTATGAACTACTGCAGTGGATTGCTGAAAAGAAGAAGGTTACTTCCTTTTTCTTTGTGAGTAAATAAATTGATTAGCACTTCTGATTCAATTTGGTCCAGTGTCTGTTATATTACATCGAGAAATTTTTCCTTAGGAAGTCAATTCATGATAGAACAAGTAATTACCCGGATTTTAATGACAGATTTTAATATCTTACTGAAAGCGGGTTTCGAATTCTTTTATTAGAAGCGATAGCAGCTTTTCGGGAGCATCCTAAGAATTATTGTTTTTTTTTGTAAAATTTTAATATTTCGATAAAGCTAATTCGTTTATTTCAGTTTGTTCGTTTAGATAACTGAGATTTGTAGATTGCTAAGGACGATTCTCATAAAGATATTGCATCCCTTGCACTGAAACTCTTGAAACATTCGGCCTTTGAAGCAGAACTGAGATCAAATTCAGCTCGACTTGATCAACTTAACAATGTTATTCCTTCGATCATATTGAGAAATATCTCTTCATTAATCTATGTTTTAGTTTCATTTTCTCTTTGTATTTTGAAAAGAAGACAATTATTTTGTTTAAGGATGGGAAAACTCTCATCGCGCAACAACATTACGAATCTCGTTCAATTCAACGATTGTTAGATCATCTGAATACTGAATGGGAAGAATTGTGCAGAGCAGCCAAAGCTAAAGGCGAGAAATTGCGTCAAGCTGAGGATCAAAAAGGATTAAATGTTGTTATCGATGATGCTTATCTGCGATTAGATGAAATACAAAATGCGCTTCAGTCAAGGGATCTTGGTTAATTTTTTCCTGTTGAAAGTTTTTTTGCGTTGCATGGTTCTGTGTTTTGCTATAATGGTTATATAATTCATCTTTCATTTATAATGAATGCTAATAATAGGTTCCGATCTGCGTGGTGTTAAGGACCTTATTCAAAAACATGCCGTCATTGAAAAAGAAATGACAATGTTTGAAACTAGAATTACGGAGATCGTAGAAAAAGCGGAACATATGGTAAAGAATGGTCATTTCGATGCTGATTCTATCAAAAAATCGATCAGTAATCTCGACGAGCGGTAATTATCCTACTATTATCACATTTTTTTGGTGAAATTTTTTATGTTATTATACTTTATAAAAATATAAAGTTTCTGGAGATTTAAATAAAAATCTTTTTAGATATAAATCACTTGAATTACCTTTGAAAGAGCGTCGGTTTACCTTAGAAGAAAGCTTAAAATGCCATAAGCTTGCTTTTGATATTGACTGTGAGATGCACTGGATTGCCGAAAAGGAACCAATGGCTGCGTCCGATGATACTGGGCGATCATTGACAGAGGCCAAAAATATGCAAAAAAAACATGAACAACTAGAAGTATCTTCATTTCTTCATTGAAAACATGTTTTTATTGGCGATTTATTTAGTTTACCCGCTCCGTATTTACTTAATGCATGTATTATAATATGCATAAATAAATCGTCTTTGTCGACCGCACCTAACTCCTTACTTGCCTATTTACTTACTTATTTACTTACCTGTTCACGTCTCCTTCTATCGGTCTACTCGTTCATTTTTCTTTAAAATCAGAAAAACAAAAAAAACAAAACAAAAGAACAACAAAAAAATTTTCTCTTTTCGATTTCTCTTTGTCATCATTTCACTTTTCTGGCATATTTTTAATGTCGATGTAAAAAAGTATATATTTTCCAGGCTGAAGTAAATTCTCGACTACCGCATGTTGAAGCAACTTTAAAACGCGGTGATATTTTAATTAAAGAGAAACATTATGCTCATGAACAGATCAGTGCAAAGTGTAAACAGGTCTTAAGTTTACTACAGTCATTTTTTGAAAATTTTATTTTCATCTCTGGCAAAATTTTTTCGATTTTACTAATAATTTAATAATTTAATTTAGTCATTTTATTGTCTTTTATGAAATTTTTTAAGTTGTCTGGTGCGTGGGCACATCTTAGTCAGCTAATTCGTAGAAGGCAAAGGCTCTTGGATTGGGCTTTAAAGGAAGAACAATATCTATTTGATGCAGCGGAGGTAATTTTTTTGGGAGATTTTCATTATTGCAGTGGTACCACGAATTTAAAAAATTTATCCTCTTTTGTAGGTAGAATCATGGATGAATGAAAAACATGCAACGCTTTGTTCAGAAGACTATGGTCAGGACGAAGATGCTGCTCTGAAATTATTAACGAAACATAAAGCATTGCAAGCTGATATGAGCGCATATAAGTCATCATTTATTTCATATATTATTTTTTCTGTCATAATTTAGTGCATACATTTTATGTGAGAGATCAGTTGACTGTTTTCTTAAATTTTTTAGAAAATGGCTGGACAATTTGGCTGTAAAATGTGGTGAGCTGAAAAATTCTCTCAGATCTAGCAAAGAACGATTCATCAATCGGCAGTTGGAATTAGAAAAAGAGTTTGATGCTTTATCAAATGCAGCTGATGACAGACGTCGTCAGCTGGAAAATGCCGTTCATCTATACCAGTATTTGAGGGAAAGTCACGATCTTGAGGCTTGGATTAACGAGCAGTTACAGATTGCTATGAGCGAAGACTATGGACAGGATTATGAGCATCTTAAGGTCTACTTATCGGGATATTTAAGATCTCAAATGTCTTTAATTTTTCGACTATTTCAAAATTTAGGAGTTACAAAGTCGTTTCGAAGAATTTAAACAGAGTGTGAAAACTGGAAGTGAAAGATTCGTTCACTGTGAATCAGCTGCTAATTCACTGCTTAAACGCAATCCACCTTTTGCCAGAGATATACTAATGCGTCAAGAGAAACTGAGGTTTCTATTTTTCTAGAAGAAAAAATTTTATTCCGTTATCCTTGAGCTTCCCAATTTTTTCACATCAGTTTTCTTTTTCATATTAATAATTTTTAGGTCAAAATAACGAATAGTTGAGCTGTCAATTTTTTGATTTTTGGTTAACCAGTTTTTTTTTGAAGGGCAGTTTGGACATTGCTTCTTGATTATATTGAGAGTCGCGATCAAAAATTGGAGGCAGCTGAAGAATTGCATAGATTCAACCGAGATGTCGCAGAAAATCAGGAACGGATAGCTGATAAGCATGCAGCTATCCCTTCTGAGCTTGGGAAAGATATCAAACAAGTTCATTCGTTGTGGTTGAAGCATGAAGCTTTTGAAAATCAGCTTGGCGCTATGGAACAACAGCTTCAGGTTTTAACAGTTTCATTTGTATTGTTTCTTATTTCCAATTACTTTTTAGATTTGATTTCATCATAAATAATATAAAATTATTAAGTAGGCAAGTTTTCAAAAATCACTAAATTGGACTAATGCTTCATGTAAAATTAGAAAAATCATAAACATTGTTTCGTGTTACATTGTGCACTATCTTGCTTTTTCTTCTGCTGCCATCCCACATTTGCTTATTACAGGCCTTACTGGAGGAAAGTGCTCGCTTAAAGGAAGCTTATCCTGGTGGTAATGCAGAACATATTGCCGCGCAACAAACTTCTCTTGCAGAAGCTTGGCAGGATCTTCAAGATGCTACAGTTTGTCGTCGGGATGCTCTGAAGGCCGCTTATGATTTGCAACGTTTCTATGTCAATGTTAGAATTTGATTTTTTTATGCCTTAATAAAATTTTTTTACAGTTACAATGCCAAATAGTTTCAGGCTAGAGACTTGATTGCATGGACAGAGGTGATTATAACAGATATGCAAAGCGAACAAGCAGTCCATGATCTACAAGGTGCTGAATGGCTTCAAAAAGAGCATTTCCGTCTTCAGGTAAATACATATTTGAATCAAATAATAAAGTCCCTAATTTTGACTTATTGGAATAAAGAAGCAATAAATATTATTTGCTGTTTTAATAGCCTGCCTTAGTACATATTCACTGGATTTTTCAGCTTTATTTGTAGCCAGAAGGGTGGGTTTGTGTGGTTTACTCGTTGTTGGGCTAGTTTAGTGATTTTTCTTTTTTTTTACAGCATCTAGGTCCGACTGATAATAAGCCGGTTTGTTGTGTCAAAATGTTTCTGTTGTTTTCCATTCATAATTGTTGTCTGTATATTTGTAATTTCCATTTTTTTTTTGTTACTTCTATCATTGTACATCTTTATGTTAAAGCGGTAATATTTCAGCACTGCTAGATTATCTTAAGCATTAATTGTACATAATCCTTTCTTTTTCTATTTTTTTTTTACACTATATAATTTATTATGGTGGATATACGGTCTTGTTTTATTTCTTGAAGCTTTGAATGTTGCGTGGTTTGGTTTTTGTTCTTCACATAATTTTACTAAAGATATTTTGATGATGTAATTTTTAGGCAGAAATCGAGGCTCGTGAGCCAGAATTTGCTCGACTTGCTCAACGTGGACAGCAGATGATTGCGAAAGAACATTATGCAAGCTCCGAAATTGTTGAAAAACTCAAGCAGGTTTGTAAAAATTTTTGTTTATAATAAATACTTACACTCCAATTTTCTTTTGATACACAATATATTTAATCTCATTAAATAAAAAATAGCGTTAAAATTTTTTCTTTGGTATTTGACGAATAGATATTTGAATAAAAAAATTTTTCAGGTTGAAAATGCATTAGGTCGAGTGCGTAATGAATGGTCAATGCGTAGCGATTGGCTTGCCCAAGTGCGTGAGTGGCATGCCTTTCAGAGAGAAGCAAAACAAACTCTAGGGGCAATAGCAGCTAGACAGAGTACTCTTAGGTGCGCAGAGGTATGGTCAATTTTGAATTATTTCATGAAATGTGTAATAGTTAATTGGCTGAGTACTTTATGAAGCTAAAATTACACTGCTTTAAGATGGGTACAATACCGCAATTTCAGAAATCATGAATTTATTTTTCAGTCAGTTTAAATTTATTTAGGTCGGAGGTACAGTAGAGGACGTGGAAAATCAAACCAAAAAGCTGGAAACTTTCCGGAAAGCACTAAATATCCTTGATGACCGCGTTGTAGCTCTTCAAAAGACAGCAAAACATTTAATAAGCACTCGTCACATGGAGTCAGCTAAGATCGATCAGTGGACTAGACAAGTAATTGAATCTTGCATGCATTTTCTCGTGGTTTTATAATATTATTTCTCAATATTATAGCGTTAACAGATTTGTAGACTTTATCTAGAGCAGTAAAACAAGAGTATTTTGTGCTCTGCTATCTTAAATATGGCTTTATTATTCAGGTTGACGCCAGTCTTGCTCAGCTTTGCGCTGAAATCAATGTTCGTGAAGGTATTCTAACAGATTCACTCAAGCTTGCTCGTTTCATTAGCGATGTGGCCGAAATGGAAAACTGGATTATCGAGAAACAAAAACGAATCAGTTTAGAAGCAGATCGTCAAGCGAAATTAAGTAGTATCGAAGATAAAGTTAAGCGGCTGCAAAAGCATCAAGTAATTTTATCAAAATTTTAATAAACCTTCTACATTCGCCATGTTATTTCCCTTAAAATTCCGTGAAACCCATTCCACTTGCTGTCATTTATACTGTCCCTACCTTAATTCCCCTAGCCATCCTTTGGTCCTTTATCTTTTCTTCGTTATTCCCTTGAGGCTTTCATCTTTACTATGAATGTTTTCGCGATTGTGGTTAAAAACTATGTTTCGACGAAGCATTTTAGCACGGCTAGAAGGAATGTCGAGGGATATACCATGTTTTTCGCCCATAGAAAATGGTTATTTTCATTAGACTGAAATTTTTTTGAAAACATCTTTATCTAAAATTGTGCAAAAATATCAATAGCATTAAAGATTCATTACACACCGAAATCCCTTAGTATCATAAATCGAATGCAGAAATTAAATCAGTTAGACTTATTGCAAATTAAAATAAAAAATGATCTACTTTTACCTGTAAAATTTTACTTGGCTATATTAGCATAGATAACATGTACGATTCTATGATTCTAATATCACAAGATTTAATGGACTGAAATTATTAAAGCCTATTTGTAGAACTAAACTTCTAGAAGCTTGGAATTTTTCCATTATTAATTATTGGAACAAGTTATCTTACTATGTAATTTTACTAAACACCATCTGTTAATAGTTTTAAAAGCATTGAATGAAGCCTGATATAGTTTAATAGTTTCATTATTTCATTCCATCAGTCTAAATATATTTTCTTTTAGCTTATATTTTAATAATAAATATTTACGAGCGAATCGAATTGAAAAAGTTCGACAAAATGAGCCAAATAAAATACGTATATAACGAAAAAAATTTTATTTGCTTTTTTTTTCTAGGCGATGGAAGCCGAATTGTCAGCGAATGAACCGCGCGTTCAGCAGATTCGTTTACAAGCAAAAGATCTGGCTACTCGACCAACTTCGGATAGCCATGATATTAATAAAAAGTATTTTTCTCACTTTTTTCCAATCAATATTAACATCTTCAGAGAATGTAAATAGGGAAAAAATTGTAGATGTAATGAGCTACTCGATAAATGGAATGAATTGGTGGCTATGTCTAAAGATCAGAGTAGTGCTCTTGAAGAAGCCCGTGATCTTTTAAATTTCAATCAACTTGTTGAGCGAGTGTTGCAATGGGTTAAGGTAAAATTTTTTTATTAGCCATAAATTTTGTTCCTAAGGACTTTTGGATTGTCATTTAGCTGACCACGAGGATAAAAATTTCTGAACCAATTGAACTTTTGTTTTAATTTTTCTTGAAGGTTTTTTATTCAGGAGAAAGAACTTCTGGTAAATGCAGCGGCGATGGGCCGTGATATGGAGCACTGTCACTTGTTGCTGGAAAAACTGGATGGATCTAAGGCAGACGCAAGTGTGGATGAGTCGTCGCTTGTTTCTGCAAATCGTCTTGGTGACAAACTAATCGCTCAAGGTCGATCATCGCAAAAAGTTGTTCAACAGCAATTACTTGAACTTAATGATGCGTGCGTAAATTATTTTGTTTAAATTTAGCTTTGGGATTGCTTTTAGTGGCAATAAATAAGTGATAATAACGAGGAAACCTTGCGATCTAATGTGAAATTGAGACCAGATTTGCATTAGCACCGAATTTTCAATTATATTTTCGAAATTTAGAACAGGTAGCACCACTTATTTAAAACATCTACTAATTCAAAAAAAAGGTCTAAATTATGCCATGATTATTTGAACTTTGGACCTCGTAATCGGATATTTATAGTTAGTGCCAATTACAAAATTATATTTTCAAAAAATGAAATTTTCAAGAAATTGACATTAATTCCACTTATTTGTACATCCACTTTATAATTCTTTCTTGCAACATGTTCATAATAAATTATTGGAATCTGCGTAGCAAATGCCATGTTAGCCACTTCACGCAGCTAATCGAATTCATGATTCGACGCTTTTTGTTTAGTACTTGAGTTGATCTTTATGTAGTTTTTCCCTGCAAAAAATCTTGGCATATTCATTCACTTTTATTTTAGATGGAAATCTCTCCAAGGCAAACTTTTGCGTTATCGGTCGCAATTGCGTGCTGCATTAGAAGTACATGCTTTTAACCGTGATGTGGATGATACATGTGATCGAATTCAAGAAAAACTCGGACTTGTGACTAGCGATGATCTAGGGAAGGATTTACACGGTGTTGAGGCGCTTATTCGTAAACAGGAAGCAATTGAACGAGATATGGGTGTTATACATGAAAAATTAAGGGTGAGGGTGGTTTTCATGAAGAATGTATGATATTTAGTAATCGAACTAAATATTCTAATTTAGTTTAAGAAAGGTGTTCTTTTCTTCATAAATTCTATTTATAGGTTCATGATTCGGATGCGCAAAAACTTTTGAGTAGGAATCCTCCTTTACGTGAGTCAATTATCGAATCTCTTCAAAAACTGGAAGTATCTTGGAAAAAATTGGACACAATGGCCACAACAAGGCAAAACTTTTCATTTCATTTGCTTTTTTGTTTGATTTTTTGTAATCATATCATTTTGTATTTCTCTTTATTCTCTTTATACTTTTGAATTATACTGGCAGATTCAAGGAGATTTTTAAAATTTGACTAATAAATGGAAATTAAAGTTTCATGCTTAAGTCTTTTCTTATGATCGAAAGGTGAAGAGAAAATTTAATAAAATGCCATTTATGTATTGTATTTCGAAACATACATCCTTCTTTGATTGAGTAACCAATGTAAAATTTTTTATAAAGCAACATTGCTGAGTTATTTTAATTGTTTCATTTGGTTTTTCAGGGGTAATCAGTTGATCGCATCAGGTGAACTGCATCGATTCTTTGATGCAGTAAGAAAAGCTGAAGCGCGCTCTGTGGATATGCTTACTCAAATAAATGCTCATGAAGAACCTGAATCGGTCGTAAAAGCAGATTCACTTATTGCCAATCACATCGAAAAGCTTGCAGAAATCGATGGTCGTCAGGTTTTAATCTTTTCCTTTTGTTTAGCAGTGTAAAATTTAATAAGTTTATAAGTATTTTTTGATTTTTTAACTAAAATATTCTTAATATCATAGAAATTTTCAATCGAAAGAAAAGATTTATCGGTGGAACTTATGGAATTCTTTTGGTTGTATAGTATAGATGTTTTCATTTTAGTTCATTTTAACTTATTTATATTAAAGTTAATTTAACTTGAAAAGATCTGTTTACATTGCAATAATTTGCTAGAAAAATTTTAGTGTGTGTGAGTGTGTGGAAGAAAATTCATCTATTTCCTCCAGAACGGCCAAATTTTTTCAGAATTCTTCCTAGTACACTTTAAACAACTCTATGTACTTTTAAATTCAATTATTCCGATAATCCCAATTCAAATATTCTTTTTAGATTTCCGTTAGTCCTTCAAATCCTTAGAAATTATGCTCTATCTGTTAGTACTCCCTATGGTTTCATGGATTTTTCCTAATTCTCCGTCAAATTTCACTGTATTGTTTTGTCGTGCTAATCACGAAATCTTAATCTCTTATATGCTAATTTCTTAGACACTGTTGTGGTCCTTAACAAATTTTTCTTAGAATCTCTTGTGGTTTTCCACACCTCCAAAACTCTCTTAAACCCTTTAGCACTCACCGCATTCTTTGATTAAAACTAGTCTTATCTTATACTGCGTTAACTGCGTGGACTCCCAAATTGCACTGTGTTGCCAAAAACTCTTCTCAATTTCCACCTTCCGAAACCTCGACAAATATCCCTTTGATATCTCCAAAATGCCGTTGCTCTCTTTTCTTAATTCATTAGGAGAATAGAAGCATATAAGCCTTATCCCTTTTTTATTTCTTTAACGGAATGTCAAATTTCACAGTCCACTTTTTTACGACCGCAATATTATAAAAGGTAGTTTGCAGTGGCACTGAAAGAATGTCAATGGAACGGAGGTGAAGGAGTCAAAGGACTGTAAGGGCTGATTGTTGAGGGGATATAACGTTTTAAGCAGATATCAAGTGGCATATTAAGATTGAACAATTTGCTGAATCCTTTTATTCCACTGACATTCTCTGGAAATTCAGTGACATTGCTTCATTCATTCATAAACCCATAATATTTTTGCTTTAAATTCTGTGCGTCCAGTACTGCTTCATAAAGCCTTTTAAACTCTTTAATCTCCATTATTGTCTCACTAATACTGTTCCAAAATCGACCATACTCTTAAGTCATAATTCCCCTTAATTTATATTCCTCCAGGCCATGTTATTACGATGACTAGGAGCATCGGAAAAGTACTGCTAAATTTGGGAATGTTGAAGGAGAATTGCAGAGATTTGGCCGAGAAACAAAAGTTTCGAAATTGTGAAAGAAATGTAATGGGTTTTAAGAAAAAATCAGGAATTATTCGAAGGTTTGAAGTCAATTCTGCCCGTCCTTAGGAAGAGTCTAATATACAATATATAATAAATAAATAAATATATATATATGTATAATATGTATCATAGTAAATAGCGCATTTATTCAAATAACCGTTTAAAATTAAATTTAATTATCTTTTTCAAATTATCCATTTTATGTCTAGGATTGATTTTTCGATTTCGATTTAAAAAAAGTTTCAGCGTGAAATGGCAGAATTACGTGAGTGGGGTACAAAACTTATTTCCGAGCAACCAGACCATAAAGGAGAAATTCAGCGAGTTCTTAAGCGCTTACAGAATATTGAGCATCAATTAAGACAAGCTTGGGAGGCGAAAAACAATGCACTTGCTAAGACGCGTCGACGAAAGCTTTTTACAGATCAGGCTAATCGTGCAGAGCAGTGGCTTACATCTAAAGAGGCATTTTTAAATCAGGTAATATGATAAGCCATTATTTTTATCCATCATAAATATTAGTTAGTGTTGTTATTTATTGGTACTCACTATAGTTCGTTGGGGTATAATGTCTTAATAGGTTGTTGCTCAATTCAGAGCTCCTGAGTTTTTATTCTCCGCTGGAAGAAACCTATCTAGAAATACGAGTGATGCTGGCGACTCACCTGTATTTCAATCGCCAAGCGACTCCCTGGCATATTTATCTAGTACAGCAAGCCAGCGGAGCGAGTTTAATCAGTACTGGTGAGGACTCTTAGAAAAATATTTCATGGAGATTTTTTTTCATTAATACATATTATACAAAACTTAGAATTTATAGTTTTTTTTGCAAAGTTTTTATTGCTTTCAGCAAGTTAACGAGATCTTTCTGTTAAATTATTACATATTGAATATTCTATGCATTAGATGTTGCTGGAGTCATTTGAATAATGCATATTTCATATTCAGTTACTTTAGGCTGATCTGGGAGAAAGCGTTGATGCCGTTGACATTCTTCTTAAAAGTCATAATGATTTTGAAAAAACGCTTGTTGCTCAGAGCGATAAAATCGATGTCTTAAGGAATAGCGCAGAGGAACTTATGCAAAATGATATTGAAAATCGTGATGAAATTGAAAAGCGGTAGTTTTCATTGATCATATTAGCATCAATTATTTGTTATAAAAAATCTTTCCAAATGAACTTATAATTTGAAGAAAGTTCTCAAGGATGGTTTTTTATTCCGTACGATTTTGCAATAATTTTTTAGACGGGATAATGTCGTTGCTCGACACGCTGTACTCTTGGATTCTTGTAAACGTCGACATGCTCTTCTTATCGAATCTCGTAAATTGCATGAATTTATCGACAGCTGCGGCGAACTTATGACTTGGATCAGTGCAAATATACAACTTGCTTACGATGAAAGCTTTCTCGATCAGACCAATTTACGGTTATTATTTTAGTCTACACAAAATTTTTTTATCGAATTTTGGACTTGAGAAATTTTGAATTGTATCACGGTTTGCTGTGCTAAAATTATGAAATTTAAACAAAAAAAAACATTAATTCTTTAAGGTGCATTATATTTACTTTAGAGCGAAATTGCAAAAACATTTGGTGTTCGATGCGGAACTCGATGCTAATGAAGGGCGTATTAAAACAATAGTTGATGTCGGTGAAAAGTTGATTAATGAGCAGCATTATGCATCAGATCGCATTGCTTTGCAAATTAGTGAAATCAAAGGCGGTTGGAAGGAATTGAGAAGGTAAAATATCAAACATTTGATAGATTTTGCTTTGATGTTTAAAATGCTTTCTTTTTAGAAAATCAGCTTTGAAGAAACGTCGACTTTGTGAAGCCAGTGAGGCATATCAGTTGAACCGACGTATTGAAGATTTGGAACGATGGCTGGAAAGAGTAGAAAATGATCTTTCAAGTGAAGATCATGGTAAAGATTACATTTCGGTGCAAATGTTGATTAAAAAACATGATGATCTGGCCGCTGAAATTGAATCGAGACGCGATAGCGTAATCGAAATTGTGGAAAAGGCGCGAGAATTCGAAAAACAAGTATGAAAATTTTTAAAATTATTTTGTTATCTGGTGATATTTAAGTATTTGAAAGTGTTTTTTTATTCATGCTATTCAATTACGGTATTTAAAGGGTTACGCGGCTGCTCAAGATTCCGTTCAAATGGCAAAGACAGTAGAAATGCGTTATAATAGTCTGAAAAAACCTTGCCAAATCAGAAGAGATAATCTTCGCGATGCTTTTGCCTTCTATAAGTGGAACTCAGAAGCTGAAGAGCAAATCGAATGGCTGGGAGATAAACTTAGGCAATTAAAAAGCACCGATTATGGTGATACACTGCATGCTGTTCAATCCCTGACTAAGAAACACTCACATTTGGAAGAGGAAGTTAACACTCGACAGGTTTGATTCCAATGTTTCTTAAGCCTTGTAAGATACCAAGTGTGATTATTTCTGTTTGGTTGTTTTTTAAATTATAATGGCTAATCCTTAAAGGACTTTTTTCACAATTAAAAGGATTAAAAGACATGCGAAGTGGTCTTTTTTAAAGCATAACCTTGCTGAATGCTTTTTTCAGTTATCATTATCTGATGTTGAACGACAAGGTTTGGAAATGGTGAAATCCTATCATTTCGCATCCGAAGATATTGAAAAAAAAGTTGATGAATTATCTTCACTGGTTCTATGTGTAAAGCAGCTTATACAAGAACGAACACTGAAATTGGCGGACTCTTTGAAAAGCCAGCAGGTTTCTTGTTTTACTCGAACAATCATGAAATAATCATTTTACTAATGTTGGTGTTATTTTTTCGTTTAACATTTTAAATTTCTAGTATTATGCGGAAGCAAGTGAAGCAGAGCAGTGGATGCGTGAACGTCTTCCACTTATTTCAAACCAAGATACTGGTCGCGACCAAGCGGCTGCTGATGCGCATCTTAGGAGGCATGCAATTCTTGAAAGTGATATTGAGAATTTTTATGCAGAAATTGACAGGCTAAGCAAAAACACTGGAGAAATGATTGGTAATGGCCATTTCGATGCGGCGAATGTAAGTATTAATCAAATCTGTTCTTTTATTTAGAATTCATATAATTTAGGATTTGAACTTTGACACAAAATAATAAAGATCCATGTAATTAAGTATACCAATAATTAATATTAAGTTTAACAAATTTAGTTAAGGAAAGTAAATATGGTTAGTGCTCACCATTTTGAGTTGAACTTTTTCCAACGGCTATTAACATAATGATGAATTTTTTTTCCGAAAAAGCATTTGGAGTATAGGTTAATCGCTAAATGGCAATTTCTGACAATCTTAACGACAGGGTATTTTATTTTTCTCCTAGTCAAATATGTAGAACTGGAACATTTATATTTAAATAAGTATATAGAAAGGAACTATTCTATTAAATTTATCCATCCTTCACAGATCTGCAAGGTGAAAATAAGCGTATCGGTAGTCTTTTTCTGTAAACTTACTTTTTCAATGCACTGTATAAAAATTCATTTTTTACAGTTAACAGCAAAGCAAGTTAAACTGCGACAGTTATATGATGAGCTTCGAACCAGATGTGCTCAAAGGCGCATTCAAATTGTGAATGTTAGCCGATACTGCGGTTTTGTTCGCCAAATTGACGATCTCTATCACTGGTTGAATGAACGATTAGAAATTACTAAGCAGGAAAACTATGGTATGGACTTTGCATCCTTCAGTCAGCAACAAATTCTGCAGATTACTGATTAATTTAATTTAATGAGATAATTAATTTAATTTAATGAGATAATTTTATCGAAAATTTATTAAGGTCGGGATCTGGAAGAATGCCAGAAATTAGTAGCTGATTTTGATCAAGTGGTTCGGGAACTGGCGTCAGCTGGTGAAAGGGTAGCAACGGTCCAGAGAACACAGGTTTTCATTTTTCTTTCGAAATATTGGTTTTATTAAGCATATCAATTCCTTCTTATAGAAAAGGGGTACCATTATAAATGAATTCCCATTTATCAAGCTTCATCAACCATTCAAAATAGAGAAACAGAGAAAAGTTTTCCTTTCGTTGCTTCTCTTTCCAGTTTGTCTGACTAAATTTTTGTCATTGTTCGGTAACTTTCTTGTTTTTGGTTTTTATCATTCATGTTCAGGAAGAACTACTTCGAAGTGGTCATCCATTTGGAGCTTCAATTCGAGCAAAAGGCACAGATTTACAGCAGCTCTGGTCATTGGTTAATGACGCAGCTAATGAAAGACATTTGGCTTTACAAGGAGCCATACAAGTATTTTTAATCATTTATGATGGAAAAAAATTCAATTTGCACATATAATATGGTATGAAAAATGATGCCTCTTTTTAGATCAGTAGTTTTTTCTGAAAATCTTCGTTGTTGAACTAAAATAGTTGTAGGTGCATAAATTCGATCAAGATGCTGACGAGACATTGGGCTGGTTGGAAGAGAAAGAAGCGTTACAGGTTGCAATGGAATCAGAAAATCTCGATAGAGCAGATATTCCTACTTTGAAGCAGCTTATGCTGAAACATGACGAATTTGTTCATGGTGTACTTGCAGTCGAAAAGCAGGTAAGGATATTTGTATTATTTCTGCCAGTGTTATCTCATTTTTTTAAATTTTTCGCTAATTAAATTTATATTTTTAAATTTTTATGCGAATTTTCTCGGAGAATATAGTATATAATTCTTTTATTGTCTTTGCATTTAAAATCCCGCGTTAATTGCGCGAAAAATAATCTCGCAAAAATTTATTTATCTTCAGGTTAATGATTTATGCAAAGAAGCAGAGCGTCTAATTTCTCTTTATCCTGATACCAGACAACATTTGGAAGTTAGGCGCATGGAAATGGAAGAGCAATTGAAGGATGTCATGAATGCATCTAAGAAAACCCTAGAGAAACTGCAGCAGATGCAGAATTTGCAGTCTTATTTTCAGGAGCAACGGGATCTTATAGCGTGGATAAAAAAACTTCAGTTATCGATTACAAGGTTCGATTAAATAAAAATTGCTTTTGTTCGACAAATTTATGGATATGAATATTAATGGAAAATTTTTTTCCAGCGAAACTTTACCAAATGACGTGGACAGTTGTCATGCACTTATGAGCCGTCACATGGAATACAACTCTGAAATTGTTGGTCGCCAACCTACAGTGGATGAATTTATCAGAAAAGGGCGAAGTATGATCTCGACTCAACATGTTTTGTCGTATGAGATCTCTTCTAAGGTGCCTTGTTTATTCCAGTGAAAAAATGACTAGAAAAATTACACGATTTAACTCGTTCTAACACGATTTTTTTTCGGTGTTTTAGATGATTTTTTTTCGAAAAAATTTCCATCTTAAAATGTAGCTTTTCATTTTTTATGCACGAAATCTCTCAAAGTTGAATTTTTTTACAAAAATTTGGTTTGGTAATTTATTTCTTATCACTGGAAATAAGGTTTTTTAAGTCTTTAGGTTTTATTTTCAGATCAAACAACTTATATCTTCTTTCGATTTGCTAAACGAGATTTGGAAAGATAGACTCACTCTATATGAGGAAAATTTGGATGTGCAACAGTGGAAACGCGATGCTAACGTGTTAGATTCGTGGTTGAATGAGAAAGAGAATTTGCTGAATGAAGAATGGAGAAAAGTAGATAGTGTTGATGATGCTGATAATAAAATCAGGTAGTGTTTCAGATTTTGTTTCTTAACTTGAATGAATTACGTGTTAATTTTTTTAGAAACTTTGATGACTTCCTGATAACATTGGATGCGCAAGAGGAAAAATTCGATGCACTTAGAAGACTCACGTTACTTGAAAAAGCTTATTCACAACAACGAAAAAAGGAAGCTGAAAGGTTTTTTTATTTTTAGTTTTATTATTTTTTTTATTTTTGGGTGCTTTTTTTGGTTAGGTTAGGATAGCTCCGTTCGCATTAATGCGGAGAAAATTTTTCACCAAGGAATAGCTTGGAGATAGAAGCGCAAATTGTCTGTATTTATCCGACTTTTTAATGATAATTTTATTAAAATTGTTTACAGTATTTACAATTTAGAATTTAGAAATCGAATTTTTTTTTCGTTATTGAAGTTTATGAAATTATTCAAATGAGATTATTAATCATTTTTTCTCAAAAATATCGCTTTGTCTATGTAAAAAATGTTATCGGTTGAATCCAGTCTCAAAGCAAATAGAGCTGATTGCACAGAAAAATTTTTTTGAAGAATTCGTGTTGATGATAACAGAATTGATCCAAAGAAAGAGACCATCAAGACATTTGAAAAACAGAACAAACTACAAGATCGACGAAAGGAACGTGAACGACGCATGACGCAAGAAGTTTCATTGCTGAAACCAAGTCCATCGTTTACTGAAGCACAGATGCAATGTGCATCTCGCACATTACCTCATCCTCGGCGTGGTACAGAACCAGTACCTCCAGCTCGTAATACTTCTTTCGAATCCAAGGTCTGTCTGTTCTTTACTACTTCCAGTGATATTGAATGACTGAAGAATGTTATCACAGTTATTCGTTTTTCGAAATTTATTTACCAATTTTAAGGAAACCATAAATATTGGAACACTGGATTCATCAACAGCAGATCTTGATAAAGCGCATTCACATGCTTCATTATCTATAGTTAGAAATGATGTTACACCTCTGTCATTACAACGAGTCAGATCGGCTAGAAAAACACCTTCATTTACAACAAGACGGTCACATCCCATGAAAAACGTCGAATGGAAGGATTATGGAAGTATAGATATGCATGGTCACTTGGATCGAAAGCAGAGCTTGCAAGTAAATACACTATATTATTATATTTAATTAATTTCATATTTTCATTAACGTCTATCAAAATATCATTGTTTGAAAAGGGTCTTTTTATTACTCTTTGTTTGTGTTCTGTTCTTTAATGAGACCTTATTGTTCCCCTTATTGTACCTTATTATTCCCCAATTTAAGAAAACAAATATTGAAATCTCTTAAAATTCTGTTTTCTATTTGTTTTTTTTTTAAGAGTGGAGGTAAAAGGGCAACGATACGAACGTGGAAGCGCTATTACACAATTTTATGTGGACAACTCTTATGTTTCTTCAAAGATGAGGAATCATTTATGACAAATTCAGCAGCATCTGCACCTATAAATATTCTTAATGCTGATTGTAGTGCTTATCCAGAATATATGAAAAAGAAAAATGCGTTTAGGTGCTTTTTATCAATTCATAAAATAAGCACTTTTTAGCTTGGAATTTTTAAATATTTTATTTAATGAATGTTTTTTACCACGGATTATTATAATTTTGGTTTTGTTGATGGTTTTAACATAACAATTTTAATATTCCCTTCATGGCTTTATATCATTAATTTCGTTTTATATTCCTGTAATATAATTTTGTTGAACTTCATAAATTTAGATTTTAATTTTTTTAGACTGAAGATCCAAGATGGCTCAGAATATCTTTTCTCATGTTCTGATGAAAAATTGATGCTGGAATGGGTGGCGAAAATCAAATTTCATGCATCGTTGACACCATCTCAGCAGCTTCGTAGCTTTGATATGGTTAATTATTAAATAAAATTATTAAATGGCAGTGCTTCCCATAATTCTTAATAGAATTGGTAGCTCGACTTTGCATTAGATGTGAAATTGCTTGATAGAATGAAATTTTCATTCAAAGTTTTTATAGGGAATTATGTTATATTCCTATTCCACTGCAAGAATTTCATTGAATTTAAGTCATATTTCCAATTAATTAGTCATCATTTATCTCGTTTTATTTTAATCTTGTTAACGTTTTAAGGGCGAGGCTCCACCAACTCATGCTCCACCTCCTCGACCGAATGATTCTCTTCGGCGTCATACAACTGAAGTTGGCTCCTCGGTTCAAATAATTAGAACTACTTCGAAGCCATATATTCAATATAACACCGACGAAAAAAGCTCAACACTTTCAAGTGAATGTAATTTTTTGTCATTTCCTTTATTCCACGTAAACTTTCACAATTTTCCGTGAATTTCTGCTTAAATTCACAATTTTATTGAAATTTAACGATAAAAATTTTTATTTTTAACTTAATTGGTTTTAGATCTTGTACAGGCTTTGTTTTTTATCCATAGAAAATTATCTAAGTTAGCTAATTAGCTAGCTAATTATGATCCAACTACCTTTCCCTGTCAAATTTTTATTAGCCTTATATTCGCCTTGTCAATCAGTTGCTTGCATTCTTACAACGCTTATGCAAATCTGTTTTCAAAATTCAATATCCACATCAGATAAATCTCTCAGTGGCATTACGTCAGCTTCGAACTGAGTGGATTTATGCATAAAAAAAGCGAAAATTTCTCTGGCAGAGAACAACATCTGTTTGAGCCGAGCGGTAATGAAGAGCATCAGCGAGCAGCTAAAATTAGCGATGAGTCTAGAGCATTGCAAAATTTTTTTAATTCTGCTAAACCTTACAATTCCTCTAAATATTTGTTGTATTATTGTAACGCATGTCATTTTTTATTAATTATTTTTTTCGCGACATTTTCGGTCCGCCCTCAAACCGAAATAGTGATATCCAATTCATTTTATTATTTTTATACTTTATGGGCTACAAAGGTAAGTGGAAGGACATTAGAGTTGGAGAAATTTTCTTCAGACTGAAAATTTTGGTATTCCACTAAATGCTGAGGAGGTTAACTTAAATTTTTGGAAATTTTTGTTCACTGATATGAAATTTTGTTCACTAATATGGTTACCAAGGTTTTAGATCGTGTTTAATACTATTTTTTTAATGGTTTACATGTTTAGATTATGAATTTCAGCCTCAAAAGTGTTATCCGAAAATCGGGAGGAATGGAGCAAGAAATTTTATCACAGTGAAGTGCAAAGCGTCGAAAATAGAGAAGTGAATACTTTTCTTTTAGTTTTGAATTTTTCGGTATATCAATTCCATTATCTAATTTTTTTCACTTCGTGTGGTACAACCAATGGTTACGTTTTGTTAGGAACAACGAACATTGCATTATTCCGAAAATGAAATAGAAATAAATGGAGCGGCAGACCGAGATTCGGGATCAATAGGTTCTTCAGGTCATGCAGTTTCACACAGCAAAGTAGAGGATAATGATTTTGTTGCTTGGGTTGAATCCCACGACTATTCACGTATTTCTTCAGCCACACCGCCTCTACCACCTGCGCACAATGACGATACAGAGTCCGTAAAAAGTAAACTCATTTTTCTCGAATTTTTCAAATTTTTCGAAAACTGAAAATTTTTTTAGCAGAATAAAAATTTGTGGTTTAACTTGTCTATTTCTAGAAAATCAATCTGATAATTTGTACGATTACAAATTTTTTCCACCTGAATTTCAATTTACGTTCATCCACTCTAGTTATACCTTAGTGAATGTTGACATAAAGGTGATGTTTTTTAGAACGGAAGACGTTTTCATTCTTCAAACGAAGCGCGAAAAACAAATAATGAAAACTCCTGCTAATTTATTTTATATCAGTCACTTCTATGATAATTACAACTGCTCATCTTGTTGTTATATTTTTTTTTCAAACTATCATTAAGTGAGTGCTAGTACTTTAGTACTATTTCTCTGTTGCAACATATGCCTTAATAGTATTGATTTTATATCGTTCGATTTCCTCTGTTATTTACTGCATGTACTACCGTGATTTGTTGGGTAACTTTTCCCACTCAGTCTCATTTTTTTTCTCAGCTATATTCAGATATTCTATTTATTACGATTAAAGAATGCTATTTCGTTGCGACCACAAAATATTTTTATATTAGGAAGGTAAAAAATAACTGAAAATAATGCAAGTACAATAATGGAAGCGGGTGAAATATTAGAAATAAACTTAAGCGTAATTTATTCAATTATTTAGGCGATGAATAAGCACAGCATTAGTGATGCGCTTATGTTATAACAACAATAAATAAAAACACGAAAGTACAACGACTAATGAGAAAAAAGGATATTTGCAGTAAAATGGATTGAGAATGTGTTTCGGCCAAACCGGCCGGCATCATGCATCTTATTCCGTTGACTGCTGACATATATATAACTGATTGCTGACATATTATAACTGATCGAGTAGGAAATAATCTCAACACATTTCGGTTTAGTCTAATAAGAAAAAGAAACTGATTTTAATATTACCACTCCATTCATTTTACCTAATATTTCTTAGCATTGAAGAGATTTACGATTAAATCCGTCTAAATCAATAGAATCAAATAGAAAATAAAAAAGAAATGCGAATTTAAAATATGCGAAGAAATAATTTTGAAAAATTAATACAATTGAGCTTTGATGAATTAATATAATTGATTGATTGTACTCTGTTCGAGGCAAAAAAAAAAACGAGAAAAACGAAATAAGAAGGAAGTGGAGGAATTTTGGTTTAATTTTCCAAAATTCCACATTTTTCGACCAAATTTAACTCGCCTCATTTTTACTGTTATTTAAATCACTCGATTTCATTTGCATAAATAAATTTTACTATTGAATAGTATCAAAAATTTTACAAAACATTGCTATATAAATATTATATACATAATAATAAATAAGAACGGAGAGAACTATGGTGATGAACGTAAAAAATTAATATAAACAGCTTGTAATCTTTAATACATTAAGTCATGCATAAGTGTACATATAATTTTATTCTATGCTCGATAAACTTATAAAATATACGTAACGTACGCAAATCTGTTAGCACTTATGAACGAGAAATAGCCAAATTGAAAATACAGGCAAAATATTTAGTGAATAAGAATGATTAGTGAAGAGTATTAGTAGAAGGTGTGATAGCTCACGCCGCAAAAAGTGGATGGATGAAAAAATTTAAGATAAACTAAGCAAACAAAACAAAAAGAAACGCTTTTTTACTGCTAAATAACTACCCATAACTCAATGATTAGGAAAGATCTAATAAAAAATTAAAAAAAAACAAGTGAAAAGCGATTTCGAGGTAAAAAAAGATGAAATAGAAAGTTTTCGAAAAAGGAATAACTAATCATTTCTTATAGACAAGTCCAACAATTTGCAAAATATGATTTCAAATTTTTATAATTAAATAAATTCAGATTTTAAGACCTTAAATGAGGTTTATTTTTTATAATATATCGATCAAGGATATCCCAAAATCGAGCTAAAGTTGCACGATCCAAATGGCGTTTTGTTCGTGATAATTTTAATACATTAACGTTCCATTTACTAACATTACCATCCATTTTCATATCATCAAACATAAGATGGAATGCAGCAACGTTAGTGAAAATATCGGTTGGATTTCCACCCCATCTCCAGCCTTTAAATTGCCAAGCAGGACCCTAAATATAAACGCAAATATATGACAAAAAATTTTTCTCACCTCCGGTGGGTAGTATGATCAACCTCCGCCTCAAGTTCTCCACCAGAGATCTGGAACATTGAGAGTTCTGGAATCCACTTAAACTAATCTTTTACTGAGAAATAAAAAATAAATGCTACATCCTCATAACACATTTCATACTTAAATAAAGATAGCTTTAAGAAAAAACGCACTTGTACGAAAACTGCGACAACTCGATTCCATTCATCATCACTGAATTTCAGTGGATTTTCAACAACACGATATGGAACTGTAATACCTCCATTCTTCGGTCGCTGAATAAGTACTTCATTTTCGCGCCTAGCAGTTAATTTCCTTTCTTCTGTCCAAACGTATTTCATATCCTTCAATTATTATTTATATCCAACAGTGTCAACCTTAAAGTGGAGAATAATACTTAGAAGAAATTGGCAAATAATTTAATCATCAGAAAAGTCCCAAATGATAAATATGAAGAGAAAAAACAGAAAAAACGTATTCATAAAAAATAGGCGAAAATAGAAAAAAATTCAGATTTAACTTTTTTATTGAAAAATATAGGAAAAAAAAGATGATAATAAAAACTTAATCTTTTCAATATAAAGGAATATTTAAGAGAATTATAAATCTGTGAAATTTCTATTAATTAGTGATTTAAGCCTATGGACCTATTTCTGATGTTTAACGAAATATGAATTTGAAGCCCTTCTAATCGTAAATTCGTCTATTTTTAAATATATTATTATTAAATATTCAACTATATTAAATACGTTTAAATATTCAGAAAAACAACTTGAAATCTTTTCATAAAATTCTTTTTACAACAAAAATCCAATATTTTAAAAACCTGTAATATATCCCGAACGTTATACATCGTTATCAGCGAAGTGCCTGCTGCTGGAATTATAATAATCGGAGTCCGAGACTGCCGCTTCTGAGGATGTGGTGGAGTTTCAAGAGAAGTATATTTCGTCTGCGTCGTCGTAGTTGAATCGGCGACCATAGGTTTAGCGCCGGCAGAAGAGATTGCTTTTAATGAAGTACCTACAACAAATAAGATCAACAAATAAGAAAGAATTGAATAAAAAGTGACTGTTTTTTCGTAACAATGGTGCTCATAATTTTTCCATCCACCTTGAAATGTAAGGCCCGTTTCAATTTTGAATCCAGCTGTCTGATCTTTATTGAACCTTTCTTGATCATAACGTGAATATCCGACTGGCTGTGGACGAGTGCGATCTCCTGTAATATTTCTAGGAGGAGGAGCAATGGTTTTCTGACGCTGCGCTGCCTCTTCTTGCATCTACAATACAATTAAAATTAAAACCACTCATATTTATATTTCCAAATGTTGGCGTTTTTACGCCAGAATTATATTGTGAATAACGACTAGCAAACAAATATATATATATATATAATAAATGGAAGAAAACCACACACAGAATTTCAAAATTTAAACGAACTTTAAGAGCCTGCAAAGTGGAAAGAATGGCTGTAAAATCTTTGGTTCCTGATTCCATAATGCTAGTACGATTCCTCCAAACACGTTCTTTGCTGCGCAGTTCACGATCCGCAAGATCTGCACCGATCTCTGGCATTTCAATTTCTATTGAAGCGGCAAGACTAAAAGAAATAACAAAAATTTCTAAAATAAATTTTTGAAAATTTAGTCTTAAACTTTTTCAATTCAAATTGAAAGTGTTTTATATACCTATCATCAACAGATTTAATAGTATTTCTGGCCATATTCTTTTTTCTTTTATTTTTTAGGGCAGCAATTTTATCTGCTGTTAATTTGTCGCTGAGATCTCTTACTTCTTCACCATCAATACCTGTCACAGATTCTGACATTGTTGCTTTTAAGAGATTTTGAATACGTTGCCTGTAAAGTAATTAATAAATCAACCACAGCGATAAAGTAAGAAAATATTTAAAAAACGTAAATATGTATACCGATTCTCCTCTCCATCATAACGAGCTTTTTTGGCATCTGGTTCACCTTGATCAATCAATCTTGAAAGTGGTATAGGAGCTGGAATAGGCGCAAGAACATCGACATTCTGAGGAGGCTGCTCCCGTTCTCCTTTTAAATAAGCCAACAATTCGCGTCTAAAAAAATTTTTTGAGAAATTTAAGCAATTGATATAAGAGAAAAGAAAAAATGCGGCAAACAAATACAAATAAAAATATAAATATATAAAGCGATAATCTTATGGTTTATTGATGATAACTAATAATTAATCCATAATTAATAATGATAATGATTTCTATAAATAATGATTTCTAAAAATGTGGAGGGCAATTAAGGGGAAAAAGAAATGAGGATGTCGAATTATTTATTTTAAGAACTCAAGTATCACGATTCTTGTTTTTCTTTCTTAACGGCAAGACTGCTGTCATACTCATAAATATTTCTATCCCCACCTAATTCCATAATTTTCTCAGTCTGGTATCCGTGGCGTCAAACAAGAAATGATGAACAGGAAAGCAAAGAATTATCGAAAAAATGTAAATTGGATAAACTAACCGATCTGGTCTTGTTACGCACTGTATACCTTTACCAGATGCATCTTTTACATAGGCAGTATGTTGCATTTCGCGATTTTCCCACAACAGCAAAAGTGATTCCAACGTATAATAATCATTCTGCTTACCATACACAGTAAGATTTGTTTTCACATTACGAGGATATGCTACATCACCAAAAACAAAATACTGCTCACGTCCCTTAAAAAATCCGTTGCACGAAAATATTACCAAAATTTATATATAACAGCTTAATCAAGTCAAACTGAATACTGAATAATTCATTGTTACTGCAGATTTCTGGACGCGATTCCACTTTTAATAAAAGGTTGATTCCAACTAATATAAAAAAGTCCCTATGCTGACTTGCAATAATTCTTAATAACGAATTTTTTGTAAATTTCTCTAAAATTTTGACAGGAATTTAAAAATTTTATCAAAAAATTTAATAATATCGAAAAATTATTCGCTTTTTTTTGAGAATAAGTACAAAATCTCACTTGACAACTTAACTCATTCTCCGCGTCGAAATTTTGAAATTTTCTCAGCAAAAATCTTTCCAACTTTTTCAAGCTTTTAAAATTACATGCACATATATTTGTTAACTAATTTAACTTAAGAAAAGGAGTAATTCAACTCTCCGTAAACTCAGAAATCCAGAAAACAACAGTTAACCTGTTTTAATTCACGCATTGCGCGACGACCAACCGCGTATTCATGGAGTAATTTAAGTGGATCAGCCATTTCTGATTTCCGTTAAAAAACTACAAATAACTATTTTTCAAATGAAATCACAAGAAGAAAAAGTGGAAAAGCCATTCCATTCTGATTATTGACAAAAAAAAAAGAATCGAAAAAAGACAGCAAAAAAGAACTTTACGAGTACTACGTGCTACGTACTAACCTGCCCTTCTATAATGGTCTAAAATGATGAGAAAACGTATACGAAAACCTCAAATATATGCTTAAATTCATCAAATGAAAATTAATCGATGTTGAATTAAAACAATAAAGACACTAATTTACTTTTAAATATTTATAAATATAATGAATATTTTAAATATTATAATACATATATTTAAAATATATAAATATATTTAAATGAATATAAAAATATATTTGGAATTTATATTTATATTATAATTCAAATTAAGCTTAAAAGACTAATTTATTTATATTTAAATTAAAATTAAATTGAATTTATGTAATTTATATATATATATATAGAAAAAGTAGAGAAGAGATATTACGAGAACGACTGTCCAACGTTCATCGATAACAAACATAAACCATTATTGCTAAAAGATTAACTAAGTTACGCTTAAATATATTTAGCGACAACTAAGGAACAATTAAAGAGTAAATTACAACAAATAAAAATATAGACTATGATGAATAACAATAATATGTGAAAAAAGGGCAATGAACCAAAATAAAACGAAATTAAATGACCTGATAAAACAAACATAAACTATATATCCTCGTATATGCAGAAAACACCAACTAGATCATTGAATCAAAACGCAATCTGATCCATATCGTTGCATATGACCAACAGCATCGCACCAATCCGTCACCTGACCCACACCAACCCAAAAAGAAAAACAAATAGCACCAATAAAAACCCGCAAATAAAACACCAAGCAAAAAAAATGACACAACTGCCAAGCTATACCGTATAAAACGGAGATCGTTGTGAGATCCTTACTTTTGAAAATTTATTCAAATCTGCCTGGAAATAGTTTTTTCGATTTGTTCGTTCATTTAGAGAAAACACCGAGGTTGAAGGAAGGTGAGGGGAGGCGTAGGGGAGGGTTGGAGGCGGGTAATAATAGAAGTTCCTCAGCACTATTCAAACAGTCAGCTGATTAAAATATGCTACGGCAGTCTCGGATGGTTTGAACAGTGATGAACACAGTAGTAAATATTATTTTCTGTTCTTATTATTCGTGATCATATGAAACAGTCAGCTGAAGTATGTGATTAAGACGTATTTGCGTTCTTCTGTAAATTGTACATTGAAATAGGTTCAGGCAGATTTTCCAATACGTTGACCGCTTTCGGCTCTATATGGGCTTTCGTAGCACTTTTTAGTCAATCAGACTATCTACTTTTTTCTAAGAAAAACCGTGCTGGTGTTAATTTATTAGCATCAAAATATTTTTATAATTCGTTATATGCAAGTCTCTTAAGTACTTTTAAGCAATACAAGCGGAATGGAATTGCCGGTGCGCCGATCCTGAAATTGTACTCCTCGCACGAGTAGACCTCTCCAAAAATCCGGGCGATGACGGCGATTTACTTGTATTTCTATCGCCAAGCGATCTTCAGGCATATTTGTTTAGTGCGAAAAGCCAGCGGAGCAAGTCTAATCAGTAATGCTGAAGGCTTTTTTTTAAAAAAAACAATACAAGTAATACTAATCGATGCAAAGTTAAATGGATCGTATTTTTATCTTTTTCTAAAATATACAGTGATAATAAATAATGATAATAAAATGATATTTTCAAATTTTTTGATTGATATGGGACTTCAAGATGTCTTTAAAAATATCAAATGGCAGAATAAAGAAGATGGCACATATGGAATTCGTGGATTCTTATCATGCATAAAAAAATTTTAGCTGTACAATTTGAGTAATTTAAAAAATTAAAATTAGGAAAAAAGCATTATTAGTCAAATCAATAAGTAATTTAAATATTATTCAATTCTAAAACTTTATTTTTTAAGCTAAAAAAGCTTTCAGAAAACTTCCAAATTAAAATTGCTTTAGGTTATTTTAATATTCCTTTGTCAACTCTGAAAGCCTAGCGAATTCTTAACTGTGAGCTTCTTTTTAAATCAAATGAATCTTACTTTTGAATTTGGTTCGTAAATATCGCCATATTTCCTCTTCTAATAACGTCATTACTGGTTAGGCTGGTTCCAACAGCTACAAGAGTAAAACGCTTCCAAGCGATGCGGTCTGACGCCATCGTCGACAGTAATAGAAGCCATTCCTTTTTCCATCGTCTAAGTCCATATATTGCTGGTCCATCTATACGTTCAAAATCTTTTCTGAACGTATCAGTCCAGGCCTCGATTAGTCTACCTCGCTTTTGACGCAAACCATCGCACGGTTTAGCAAATAGCGAATATGCGTCAACTCCTATGGTGAACGACGGAGAACGTGCCCTAACTAGCAAAGACGACGCTCTATGATAACAAGTGTTATTATTAATTAATACAAGTGCTATTTGAACGAAGGTGGATGCGATCATATAAGATTTCATACACTTGGCGAACCCGTAAAATTTATCTTAGACATGGGTAATCAAAGGCATAACTTCTTAATGTCCTCCACTCTCATTGGCTATATCTAGCAACCTTATAGCAAGATCGAATAAATCACGGCTATATAGATGCGGACTTTCATTTTTATGATGATTTCAAGACCGCTCCATAAAAATTTCGGTGGGTTGCTGATATTTAAAGCGATGTTCCAATACCCTTAGCGTGAATATTTGGTCAGCATAACCGCGTTTTGGTTCAAAACCAGCTTGGTTAGGGCGCATCCTGCCGTCTCATACTGCCATAAGTTTATTCAGTAGAAGGGGAGCAAAAATTTTTCCGGAGTTTTCTAGTAGGCTGATTTCTCAGCAGTATATTCTGTCAAGTATCTTGAGAATTGGGAGCAGAATTGCTTTGCTCCAGCTGTATGACGTATTCCTTAGGCACTCTTATCATCTCACTGGCTGTTCTCCGAGGTATAGTTGTTTCATGAAAAAGGAGGAATAGTTTCCTATTATCACCTAATCGAGCCGCGGTCTCCATTTCCGAGGTCATATCACTCCAGTTCTGATTTCTGTCCCGTGCTGCTGTCCTTGTAATTCTCCGAAGTATGCGGTAGTCAGAATTCCCTGACTTTTTTGCTTCTGATGCCCAATTTCTGTTAGTATATCCTAGTATGGATGTGCTGATCCTGGTTCCAACCATAACATGGTCAGATTCATGAAGAATGTCCGTTTCAGCGCCTCGATAGGAACAACTATTAAATACGGAACTCTTCCAGTGGCGACTAACTAAGATATAATCAATCTGATTGAAGTGTTGGTTATCTGGGGGTATAAAGAAGAAGGCGTTCTCCATTGGTGCACCGATCTCCGAATACCATATTTGTCAATTGTAGAAACCATCGCAGCAGCATTATGACCTACGCGCGCGTTCCACGATTATGATCACGTCATGTTTTCGTAGAAATGTTGACAATTGAAGTTCTGCATAGAACTTATCCCTATCACAGTCATCTATAGACGAAGTGGAGCAAAAACGCTGGTGACCAAGATATTGCAGAAGTTACCTTTAAACCGAGCATAGGGTACACGGTCGCTTGCCGGTTTTCACTCAATCAAAGCGGAATGGGTCTTGTCAGACATGACAATCGCTACGCCGTTTCACCCCGAGTTATCTGAAGAAGCGCAGTGATGTAGCCAGTATCTCTGCTCCACGGTTAGTTTTTATTCTAGGCCCGAAATGAGGAAGACGGACCTCCGACAACCAGGCGATACCCACACGATATTTAGAATGAGTGTGGACTGGTTGGCTTGCAAGTACGCTGCTACGGCACTAGCACCTCGCCACGCATACAATAGGCTCTTGACAGGTTTCGAGCACTTGCTCGGACTTACGAGCATATTTTATTCTCAAGCCTTAGGATTCCTTTACACTCGGATGTGGCACTAGGCTTGGGTTATCACATGCATCGGACGACATGGACGATGAAAGTCAGACACATTCACCACAGAGCGAGTTTAGGATAGAGTTACAAGTGGGTCTCTAGTAGCCACTCAATAAGACCTCCTTCACCAGAATTCCATGTGAAGATTAGAAGCAGGTGACCTCAACACCATTCAAATCATTTTTCGTGACAAGTTTAACTCATTGAAGACATACAAATCGAACTCATTTTAGCTGGTTTTAGTCGATTTAAAAAAATCAATTCTTGAACGCATAATTAATCAGAAAAATTTTCAAGCCATATTGCACAACTAAGAATTTCCATGTTTTATTTCTTGAAAAGTAGTCGAATTAAATTATTTTTCAATTTTAAATAATACATTAACAAAAATATTAATAATAACATTACATTATGCATTTATAACAAATAAGTGTATTTAAAAATAAATAAATATAGACATCGATAAAAAAAACAAAATTCTTGCCATTGTTTTTTCTATTTTTTTAATCACTTATTATATTTATTTTTGATGATAAAATTTTTATATTATTCCTTATCTGTATAAATAATTTCTGCTTGGGAAATAGGCCTTAAATCTGGTCCCACAAGTTTTGTTCTCCTTAAGCCTTAGAAAATTGTTCAATCAGTTTTCATCCTAATTAAAATTTTTTATAGTTTTTTTTTTAAAATAATTTTTTAAAATAATTAAATTCGAGTTTTACTTTAATGCACCACAATATTTTTGGAAAAATTTTATAATAGTAATGCTGTGCTGCTAAAAATTTTCTTTTCAACAGTCTCCATTTTTTAGACTTATGGATAGTGTCTGATAGTAACCTCGCGGTCAATGAAAGCAACCCCGCCAGCAGTTTGTAGAAAGAGAATGTCCAACCTATCATTTTTTGGTCATACTTTTTTACAATGTGCAACGATACATAAGTTATTATTATATAATTTCATAATCGCTTTCATAGAAGATTGTTTTTTGAACTGAAATAATTTAATTTTGATCGGCCTTAATGGTTCTAATTATTTAAGCTAATTAAATTTGGCAATTTTTTATGGTTTAATGAAAATTCTTTTAGCGTAAACTGTTATTACTGTTATTTTGTTTTTGCTGATAAAATCTTTCTGATAATTTTCTAGTAATTTTGATTTTAAATTAAAACGTTATAAATCCTAAAAATCTTTTATCAGCAAAATTTAAAATTTAAAATTTCTTTATTTGTATTTTTATGATTAAAACCGCGCCACGATTGTTAGAATAATCGAATTTATAAAAACGATCGAAGACGAAAATTTTTTATTTTTTTTAATTATAAAAGCAATTCTTTAAACATTTTCAACTTTGAATGATAACGATTTTTGTTACTTATCGTTTAGTATTTCAAAATGCTTTATATTGCTAAGCAATTATTTGCACTTTTTTTTCCTTCGAATATTTTTTTTTTATTTTACATCGATTCGATAAAACTAGAAAAATTCTTTCGATAAGCGAATAATGCTGCGTTTTCATGATTTTCATGTGAAAATCGGCAGTCAACTCATATTTTCAGAACGCAAAAAAATTTGGGTAATAGGCTTTATCGACGTATTCAGAATGATTAAATGACTACCAATTGATTTATCCATTTTTTTTTCTTTGTAGAAATATTGGATTGTGGAAAGCTATTGGTGTTTCTGCAAGCTTATTTCTCTTTTTTTTTGAATTATATATATTTTGTCTTTTTTGATAAGAAAATCTGCTTAAAGCCTTAACAGCTAAAGAGCTGTTTGTTTAACTGAAACGAAATGATTGTAGTAATGATTTGTTTTACAACATTAAATTAAAGTAAGTTGATTAGTATTACAAAAACCAAAACCATTAATAATTTTATAAAAATCTTTTATAGGATTTTTTTTAAAATTCATATAGTAAATAAACAAGGATTTTTCACTAGAAAATGATAAAACTCTCAGGATTAAAAATCTTTTAAGGATAATAAATATATTTCGATTTAAGATGGAAGAATAGAACAAAACTCCATAAGAAAATTAGAAATGCCTCTACATTGAACGAATATTCCAAGTAGTCCATTAAGGATGGAAGTTGACTTAAATGGCCAGCATCATCGAATTTTTCAACAAGTTTATCACAACGAAGAATAGAACCTCAGCATAGGCGCTCCAATCTGATCTATAAGTGAAGACGATTAAAATCCTGAAAAATCGTTCTTTATCCAATAATAAAAATTATACGATTATCTAAAAAATTATTCACGGAACAAATCAATTACCTAGTGTTTCTAAAGAAATCTTCGATTTATTCTTATGCAGATCATCATCAATCGTCATTGATTTTGAGTCGATTCATCAACTAACATCTCGCATTATTACTGGTTAGGCTGACCCAGCTGGCTGAATTTGTTTGAGGCATATTTAATATAATATAAACATTCCACAATATTGCTAAAAAAAGGTTTGTATATAGAAATGTAATTAAATTTGCAAAAATGAAAATTTTATTCCAATTTATCGAAAACAAAAAGTCCCATGGTGAAGGCAAATTTATTTAAAATTCGAAAAAAATGGAACTTAGTTTTAAAAAAATTGTTTAAAGCATTTTCAATTTATTTTTGCTTTCCTTCATTCATCACTTTCAGTTAACCAAACCAAATTATTTTTTTAGAAAACCATGAATTATCCAATTGCTAATAATTATTATAATTATAATTATTATAATAATTATAATTATTATAATAATAATAACAATAATAATATCCAATTATTATTATTAATAATAATAATAATAAAATTACTTGTCATTATAAAAGAAATAATTTTGTTTAAAAATTTAAATATTGAAAAGTTTTATTGAAATTATCAGAGAAATATCTCATATGATTGGTTATTTGGTTATTAAATTTAACATCGCTGCATTGTATTAATTTTAGAAAAATCTTCGTTGAATTATGCTGCCATTTTGTAAGATTAATCGCATGAAATGAAAAAAGACTATTAAAACCCATATTTTTTGAATAAACTGGTATTTTTATTAAAAAAATTTTCGAATTAACAAGCACTCATTCAAAGAAAGGCCTATATGGTAGGACAAGTAAATCGTTGGCGTTCACCATCTCCAGTTAGCTGAGTTCCAATCGCTGTTAATATTAGCACAGATAGAAAATTCTGTTCAGAAGGCTATTTGGCGAAAGAAGTATAGAAGTATAGATGTAGCGGGTGTCACTGGACATTGATCCTGTTACTACTAAGAATACATTGGCCTTCACTTTCCACATCTTTTCTTTCACATCCTGGCTTAAGGATGATACACTTGTCGAAAACAAGTGATGAAGCCTTGCCCCTCAACCCAATAAGCGGTTATCCTGCTTCTTATTTAGATGAGTTTTTTTTAAATATGCTCACCATACATTCGCTTCGCTGGCTTGTCGCATTAAATATGTAAGCTAGGAAGCCCTTCGGCGATAGAAATAGTATCACGTGGATTTTTGGAGTTTATTTCTGCATTTTATTACCCAATCCCTCCCCCACTTATATGCATTTTATATAAATGAATGTGAACGAATTAGTCAAATTTAACTGAGCTATTTTAAGATAAGAATTGTACATTTGAGAGAATTGTACATTTGAATGCTTTGAAAAAATAAAAAGCATTGGTACAATCATTTTTTGTAGTCCTAAGGATATATTTACACGGAAATTTCCGGTAATGCATTCCATCCACATTCATTCTCCAAAGAAAAATCCCTAACTTGAAAGCGAAGACGCGCACCACCTCTTCTTTATGCATCAAAAAAAAATGAGTTGCTGCCGATTGATTAAAATTTATAATCAACTTCTATATAGGTAATAATCTATTACCGAATATTTCGCCAGTTTTTATTTTTTTTTCACTTGGTTTTCTGCAAATCATAAAAGAGGAGAGTGCAATTTCATAGTTTCGAGGTGCTTGCAATTATTATTGCTTTTTTTAAAATATTTTTTTAGAAAAATTTTATAAATTCCGTTTTAAAAAATTTCGAAATTTAATGATCACAGCGATAGTTACAGCAGCTGAGATACATCGAGAAAAAAATCTATTTGTTTGGCTTTCTTTCCAATGAAACATGGCAAGGATTGCCGAGTGGATAGTGGTTCAAAATTATCGTTTTTAAAAAGTATCTCTTTCATAGCAGTAAACCAAAAATTGCCAGCAGCATTAGCCATTCATTCGTACTTTTATTACCAAATGATTCGATTGGATAGAATGGCTCGAGGTTCGATCCCGTGAAGGAGTAAACCTATACAAAAATCTGGATGGTGCTAGCGACTCACCTGTATTTCTATCGCCAAAGGACTCAATGGTATATTGCTCAATGTGACAAGCCAGTGGAGCGAGTTTAATTAGTAATGGTGAGGATGGTGAGTAAAAAAAAAAAACAATTCGATGGCAAAAATTTTTTATCGTATTGACATAATCAACACATATAAGAGTAAGCCTGGCAAGAAATGGTGCGAGCACTTTTTTACTTACTTAATAATAGGAAATTTTTTATATGTCTTCACTAATCCTTATTATTCCTTTAGTTTTTCTCACACGAATTGAAATAAAATTTAGAAAAAAAATGTATTTTAGTAAAATTCTCGTAGGTTTAAAAGTGAGGATTAAAGCGAGAAGTGATAGCTATAATGAAAATGAAAATAACAAACTATTTTAGCGTAAAATCTATTCATGAAATTATTAGAAGAACCACTACCAAAAGAAATGAAGAGAACGAGTGTGGGTCCAACTAATTTATAAGCAATTTTCAATGAAATGGGATTCATTTTCAAATAGTCGCTTCGCTTTAATCTCCGATGATTTAGCCGATAGCAAAGTGCGATTTTCTACGATATATTTTATTAAAGAAAAATGCAATTTTTATTTTATTATTAAAGTATCAACTCATTTTTCAATTCTTTTTTTATATTTTCATCTGCCTTTTAATTTATTCATTTTTATATTTCTTGATGATATTAAAGGTTTTTTTTGTAAAAAAAACCATATTTTTCAATATAAAATTTTTATAAAAGATATAAAAAGATTTGAATCAATACGAAATTTAATAAAAATTATTAAAATATTATAAAATTTTTTGATTCATATAGTGTTGTTTGCATAAAAATTCAGAATGAAATAATATTAATTTCTCATATTATTAATTTGCTATTTCTTCACTTTCTTCCTCATTTTTATCGATAAGTTTTGACTTTTAAATATTTTAAATGTTCATCGTTTTCACTTTTTTTTAAAAATATTTTTAAGCTTAATTATTACTATTGAATAAGTGAAATAAACTCATATTTTATGCATAAAAAGAATAAAAATGAAGTAAAAGTGAAGATTCTCAGTGATAACCATAGTTATCTTAATACTTTCTACGTATTATCTTTTCTCCTTCTTCTAATAGCACTCACAATTTTTGGTTTGGCTTAATTCTCTCACCAGAGGAGGTGATCGAGGACTGAAGTAGAGCTAGGTGCTCAGCATCACCTGCACTTGACTATTAATGGCTGAGTTACTTGTCAAATCAAATCAAAGTATGAGAAATGAACTTATGAACTTTCTTATTTACGATATCTGATTGATTATCAGCAGTTATCATATTTTTTCAACCGAATAGAGGAGAATTTCAATACATTCTGTTATATGTGAAATTTTTAAAATTTTCATTTGGTAAGACTAAATTTTTTTCAGAATTTTTCTACTTGCGTGTTCATCTAAAACTAAAGTCAGCGCATTTTTCTGCCATTACCATATTGCCATATTTAATGAATGTGAAAATTGCAAATTGAAAGCCTTAAATGGATTACCATAATATATTCTCGACTTTCAAATAATTTATGCAACACTTTATGATCAATTTAGCTCAACAGATAGAGTTATTTCATATCGCTTATCATATCATTTATGCTGCGTGGTTTTTTCTAAGAAAATATTATTTTTTACTTCTATTTATAGCCATTTAATTTCTAAACCTTTTGTTGTTATCATTCGTTCGAGGATCTGCCGCTTAGAATGAGCTAAAATTTCGGCGAACAGTCGATAGCGATGAGTTTCTTTTTTGCATTTATCATTGAATCATTAAACTCATTTTCAATATTTTTTGATAAAATTTACTTATCAATTAATTTGTTATATTGTTTTCGAAATAAAAAAAAACGATTTACAATTGCTTAGTTGAAATAAATTTTCAAAACAAGTTAATGATAATCATTAATGATAATCATATGGCTTTGCTGAATTCATTACATAAGGAATCATAGTTGTGTTCAGTGACAGTCGAAATGTTTCATAATCTAGTGGGCAGAAACTATTCTGCACTAATTATTATGGTGACAACTTTTTCGTCAACGAGTCATTTTGGCGATGAAGATAGAGATAGATCCTCGGCAGTTAATCGGAATAGAAATAATTGCAAAAAATTCGTTTGAGATACGAATTGACTTTTTGGCTTTTTAGTTTGCTTCATAGTTCATCAAGGATATGCTTCCATTTTAATCGGTTTCATTTTCTCGATTCTCTATTTTGTCAATGTTTTTGCTTTAAATACTTTTCTCATACAAATCTTTTTTTGCCTCTTTCATGCTCTTCATTAATGGCATAAAGATAATTCAGCCTAAAATGGCCTAAAATGGCTTCGTGCAAAATGCATTTAAGCCTGGCGAAAAGTCGAAATATTTTAAAAAATCTTCGTTCTACTCCTTCGTTGGTTATTATTTTAGCACTATTTATATTATTAATAAGGCAATAACCATTTTCATGAAATTTTTAAAGCATATTCGATATGCAAATATTAACTCAAATACCTTAAATCAAAAATCGATTGGCCTATCTTTTTGGTTTTAAATTTTATAAGAATTAGTTCACTTAATTTTTGAATTATCTTCGACATTACCAATTATAGTGTTTGATAAATTTTATATATTAAATATTTTAAATTTTATTTTCTTCAATATTATGCGCTTAATGAACAGGCGCTAAATGTTTTTACCGATAACAATTGCGAATTTCCATTGAATGCTACCGGAAGCATTTATCATAATGGGTGATCGACTGTTATAATTGCTCGTCTGGAAAATGAGCCGATAAAATTACTTAGTAATCCTTTAAATATAATATTGGTTTTTTGCAGTTATAAATTTTAATCTATTAACAATTAATTTTTTCCTCGCAAATTTCGCTTATCACTGTTCAACATACAATACAGTAATTTCATTTGGCTCATTGTAATAATATTCAATCAATTCATTCAACTTTATCAGTGATTAAGCGAGACTTTATTTTCGATGGCCTTCTTTTGCATTTCTCCTTAATTAATTTCTATTATTATTTGTTTAATTAATATTTGGCAACCTATAATATAATATTTAGTGGCTTAGCGATAAGATAATTGCCATAGAGAATCGAAGATTGGGTTCGAACTCGTCGATGCACCAGCACTTCGTTGGGACGGCAACGTCACCTAGCGGAGAAGAGCAGAGGAGTTGTTGCTCATTTTGGAGCGCCAATACTGAAATTCTGCTCTTCACAGGAGTAAATCTCTCCAAAATCCAAGTGTTGCTGACAGACTCACCTGTCACCAAACGCCTTTCTAGCATATTTGTTTAGTCCGACAAGCGAGAGGAGCGAGTCTAACTAGTTATGACGAATATTCTTAAAAAAAGAAAAAAATGTATATAAATATTTAGCGAATTATTATCGATAATGAATTTCTTATAAAAAAAAATTCGTCATTTATATTTCTAAATTTATTGATTATTTTATAGAAAATTTTGCAAATTTTGATGAATTTTACTAAATAAAGATAAAACTAAATTTTTAGAGAATATTTTATAGATTTATTGACGATTGTAAGATATTGCGAATAGATTTTTCTTAAATTTTACCATTAATTTTACGTAAATTATAATTTATGCGTAAAATTATTCGATTTAGAAGTAATATATATTTTAGTAAATTAAAATATACGCTTAAGTTCCTCGCTAGGGAAAACTAAACGAGGAATAATGCGAACTGATAAAATTGGTGATAAATTGATAAACTGATAAAATGTTAACTGAAAAAATTGCCAAATAACTGAGCTCTTTATTTTCGTACCGTGAAAATAAATTATTTTTTGTGTTTTCCGATTTTTTTTTTTATCACAAATCGCGAAAAGTTTTTCTATCAAAGTCAATGTTTTTATAACGAAGATATAAGGTTTTAATTAATACAATTTTTTATTCAGCTCTTGAAGCGAATTTGTGAAAACGATTGAAATCTTATGTGGCATGAAGCAGCGAGGAGTGCATTTGCTGTTGCTACCATTTTACCCAGTGCAATGGATCCAACAAAAGTATGTGAAATATTCGAAAATCTTGAGAAGGGAGATTTCGATGAATCCAAGTTGACCGCTTTTCAATTAGCAACTCTTCGGAATTCAGTATGCTTTTTTCTTTTTTCTTATCCCTATCGCTTTTTTCATTCTTCGCGATTATCCGATACTGTAGATACGCTTTGTGGTTCTTCGACGCTAGCGACAGGCGTTATGGCTTCAGTTTCTCGCAATTTTTATGCAGTGAACTCGTTAAAGTGGAACCGAGATGGTTTCGGATAATGAGTAACTTTCATGTTTGTTTAATAATCGGAAATTTTAATCGCCTTGTGAAAGAAGTTCCACACGATTCAGAGAATTTGCATGTAATCTGCTTATAAATTCTATTTAGAGATAGTTTGATATTGCGCACGGAATGGAAGCATAATCTTAAAAATTATTTCAAAAATAAGCTGAAAAAGGAATATTTGGCAGTGCAGAAAAAGGAATATTCAGCATTGGCATTGTAAAAAAAGAGAGACGTTGAATTTTTTCAAAGTGTTTGTGTCTTGTTAGCGAAATTGACTCGAAATGTCCGATAACTAGCACATGCTAGAATCTTATCGTTTGATTTACTTATTCGAAACATTTTTTGGTTTTTCGTTAAAATAGACAAATTTCTATGAAATTCTAAATTTTTATCTAATGAAATTGTGCAGTGAAATTCTTTCAATCTTGGAACAGAGTTTATAATTTTTTTGCGATGGCATCAGATCGAGTTGCTTGGAAACCTTTCGTATCTTTGTGGCTAACGGAATCACTCTAACCGGTAGAGGTGAGAGCTATTAGAAGAGGAAAAAGAATGATTTTGCGCGCGAGAATTATTTGGTTTATTAACTTGTTAAATTATTTATCGAGTTTTGGTTCAATTAGTCTGTTTTTCTAGAACGAAAGACTTCAGCGATCGTTCATGTTCAGTGATTTTTTAAATTAAAATTGCAGAATGGTGAGACGTTATTGTTGGTTGCAGCTCGAACAGGTCAAATCAAAATTGTTCGCGAACTTATCAAGTACTCCGAAGTGGACGACATTGATCTGGTGCATTTTTTTTAGAACTGTTCTTATTTTCTTATTGCTGGTCAGAGAAATTGATAGCTCCTTATGATCATAGATTTTTTAAATGCATATATCATTTAACAGCAGAATTTTATTAGATGTAGACATTTTGTGAACAATAAAGGATGAATTAGATTTATGAGTTCAGTCTTATCGGAAGTTTGATTTTAATAAACTATCAAGTTTATTTTTTTGAACGAAAAGTGGAGCATTTTTTCGAAAAATTTCTGTCTAATATTTTGTCTTAATTTTTCAATTTATATATATTTCAAAATGATTTAACCATACTTATAGGACGGTTGGACGGCGTTATTAAATGTTGCTTACCAAGGATTTAGCGATATTGCTGAAGTTCTCTTACAAGCAGATGCAAACGTTGATTCACCTGATCTGGTATGGGTATCGTATTTGTCGTAGTCTTTTGCTTTACTATTATGTTATTCAGTGATTTATAAATAGTTCATTGTTTTTCATTGAAAATTTAATAAAAAAGAAAATCTTTAGTGAAAAAATTTTATTTTTACTTATGAAAATTGAAAATTGAAAACAAAAAAATTTCAGCCATTGTTTCAAATCTTAAGCGAATCTTCATGCGGTTATAAATTTTATTTCTTGTGATGGCTTTTTGTAATTTTATGAACAAAGATTTTTTTTTAATAGTAAAAATACAATATTATGATGAATAAAAATTATTGGATCACAGGCTTAATCAAATTGCAGATGGGATGGAGCCCACTAATGTGGTCTGTTTATAAGAATCATTTTGGTTGTGCAGAAATTTTTCTAAAACATGGTGCTCATGTAAATATCATCGATGATGAAGATGGTCTAACCCCGTTAATTGTTGCCTGTGGTAGAGGGTACGTAGAGTTGGTTGAATTGCTTCTTAGACACGGTGCAGAGGTTCTTTTTTTATTTAATTTTGAAATACGAATCGATAATTTGTTTTATTTTATTCAATTAATTAAATTTGCTTCACAAAAATTACGATATTACCCATGAAATTTTAAATTATCTATCAGTTTTACCAATTTTTTCGTTTCTAACTATCTCACACCGAAAACGCTGAAAAAATATGCATGCTTTTCAGTATGCAGTTGAAAAAATTGTCTCTGGCAGAAAACTGACAAAAAACTCTAAGATTAGTCATGCTTATACTGTGTTACATGTTTAATATAGGTAAACGCATGTGACAAATTCGGCAGTACAGCGTTGATTTGGGCTTCTCGAAAGGGCTTTCGTGCAATTATTGAAATGCTACTTAATGCTGGAGCAGAGCTCGACGCTGTTGGCATGGTTTGATCTCAGATACTTGCCGTTTTTTATTTTTTTCAATTATGAAACTTCCTTATATATGAATTTTTCCTTGGAAAATTCTTTGATTAAAAAAATTGCAAGAAATTAAGCAAATATGTTTGGTTGCCTGTCATTAGGTTTAAAAGAATTATGTTTTTATCTCCATTCATTTATCATGAATTCATAAATTTTTTATGTGCCCTTTCATCTGATGTATTTTCAGTATTCTTCAACTGCTCTTATACTTGCAACTCGCGGTAACTACATTGATGTGGTAGAACTTCTATTGAGCAGGGAACCTAATGTGAATGTCACCGATCAGGTACTATCAGATACATTCATTGGATTCATGGGACAAAAGATGTTTGAAGGATGAAACTATAGCAGTTATTGTCTGCTTAATTATTGGGGCGATTATTTACAATAAATTTGGTGCTTAATTTCAGTTCTTGAAAAAATATCCAATAAAATGAAAAAGGCTAGATATTAAATGATTATATCAATGATTATATAATGATTTACTCTGAGATTGCTTCATTTTTATATACTGTTATCCAGCAGTTGTTTTCTCATTTTTTTTTTCTTACATTTTTTAAGTCATGGTTACTAGAATTTACTCATATGTTTTCATTCAATAAGATCTGATTGATTTTGAGAATGGTTTGTCAGCATTGGGTATTGCAGCACGTGAAGGTTATGCCGAAATCGCTGAAATGCTTATAAATTCTGGAGCTTACGTGAATGTCATTGACAGGGTATGTTAGCTATTGATACGTTTTTTTTCGTGTAATTAATTGTTTTGCAGTACAGTTACTCTTATCCATTTTAGTGGAATTTTGATTTAATCAGTGATTCATTCGGAAGCGAATCAACGAATTTGTGACGTCTAAGAATAAAATGGCCTTTGATTTTATAAAAGATCTTATGCCCCTCAGTTTATTTATTTTCTTACTATAAATTCTTCAGTTCGGCAATTCAATCCTTGCTAGTGCCGTACGTTCGGGAAATGCGAGTATTGTTCGCATGCTTCTGGATCGACATGCTGATGTTAATGCTAGGGATTCCGTAAAATCTTTTTCATTGTTTCGTTTTAATCATATGCAAACTATACAAATTGTTTTTCGAGTTTCTGGACTGCTGAAAATAAATTAACCATTTATATAGGATTAAAATGATGCACTTATATCTAATATATTCTATTCATTTTCATGACGATCAGATAAATGTTTTCAGGAGAATCGAACGGCTTTGCACTTGGCTATTGATAAATCTTTTATGGATATAGTTTTGGTTTTACTCGAGAAGAGACCGAATCTGGAACTAAAAAATATGGTTATTAGATTTTTTCATCTTAAATACTTTCAGTGGATTTATGTGGTAGCCCATATCAATTATTCGGTTATTTTAATCGCATTTATTGGCGTAATTATCTGATTTCAATTTTAGGATTGTGGGTTCGAATTTTGCTTGTTTCTAGTTTCCTTCCTTTTGCTAATGTTTCATTGTTGTTATTTTATTTCAGTTTGGCTATCCTTGTTTTTTATTGTAAGGATAGAAATAATAATTATTATAGCCATATCGGAAACTGGTAAATATTAGAGGAAAAGTGAGATTAATCGTTATATAGCAGTATTATGTTTTAACCATTGCCATTATCGCTATTTCTATTATATTTATTGAAGAAAATAAAATTTTAGTAACTCGATGAATGCTAAATCTAATTAATTAATTAATTATCAACATTTTCAGCATTGTGAAAAAAATATTTCAGGATGGTGAAACAGCTTTGCTAAGGGCAGTGAAAAATCGACACGTTGGGCTTTGTCAGATTTTGGTAAATAGTTGCGCTAAAATTTCTGCTACCGATAATGCTGGTGATAATGCGCTGCATTTAGCTTTACGAGCGAAATCGAAGCGCATTACGCAAACATTATTGTCGAATCCTTCGGATTTACGCTTGCTTTATAGACCAAATAAGTTGGGACAAACACCGTACTCAATTGATCAAAGTAATGCACAACCAATATTGCCGCTTATTTTCGGTCCGGTTGATGCAGAAACTCATATGGATGCTATGTTGGGCTATGATATTTACAGTAATGTGCTTGCGGATATCGTTTGTGAACCAAATCTCACTCTTCCACTGACTATAGGTATTATTAATTTTAATAACTTCTAAGGTGTTTCTGTCGTCCAGTCCATTCTTAGTTTCTTTTTTGAAATACGTTGAATCGATATAAAATGGCGCGATAATATTTTTCGTTCAGAGCTGGATAGTGTTGATCCCAACTGGAAAAGATTTCTAAACATATGAACATAATTCAAAATCTGAATTCTTTGTAGGAAAAATTTGTAAAAAATTTCATTTATATTTAGGTCTTTACGCAAAATGGGGCTCCGGCAAATCATTACTCTTGGCTAAATTGAAAGATTCTTTGCATAATTTCTCTCGAAGTTGGTTGGATGGTGTTCATCTTTCATGGTCATGGTCTTTGGTTTTCTCTATTGCCATGCTTGTGGTGCTTTTGGCTTTAATGATTATGTCAGCCACTGCTTTTTTAGTAGACATGACTGTACTGCTTTCGATTGGCGTACTTGGTGTCATATTTTTCTTTATTGTTGTGCTAACTTATGGTATGTATATTTGTATTTGGTAATTAAAGCCACGTATAACCCATTAAGAAATTTAAATATGCCATGTTCTTAAGTTTCTACTTATTCTTTCATTTAGAAGTTATGGAATCCTATTTCAGGTGTAATTTATTATGGAAGTGAAGTGAAAGCTTGGCATAGGTCTTTATCTGCTGGTAGGGAAATAGCTAAAGCATTGGCTCACTTTAGATTATTTTTGAATATGGCTACAGTTCACGCACCGATTCGTCGAGAAAAAGAACTTTTGACAAGTCCAGTTAGGTATGTAATAACATAATAATAACATAAATTCTTTTTTTGCTATTTGCTATTCAAAGTAATTAAAATTTTTTGAAATTATTTTCAAATTTTCCCTATAGTATATATCTATTGGTTTCTCATTCACCAAAATTCTAATGAATTTTTTAAATATTTTACCCTTTAAGCTTTCTGTTTGCTGATTACCATCGTCTTTCATCAATTGGTGGAGAGCAGGCTCTGGCGAAAATAGTCGTTAATTTATTTGAAGCCGCGGAAAATCATTTTGGTCCATTGACTGTTCGCATTTGTTGCGCCCTAAAATTTTTTTATTGTAAGACCAATTTTTACGTTTTCTTTATTTTATTGAAGCATAATTTTCGTTATTTTTATTAGGTATTCAATATAATGAATATGTCCTTTTCAGCTCGTGAGAGTTCAACCAAGCATAGAAAATTTTGTGGCATTCCTGTAATACTGCTTGCAGCAATATTTCTATTATCTTTAAATTCTGCGTTGTTTTTGATAACACTGTGGTTTTACCGAAGCGAATTAGATTCCAGGTAATTTTTAATTCTTGATTATTTATCTTTGTTGAAAACATCATAGGTGCATATATTATAAAATTATGCAAAGATTTGCTGAATGATGAAATTGTTTATGTGAGTGGATGGAGTTTTCTTCCTCGTAAATCGGAGTAGTTGGGGATCCGAAAGATATATTTCACTCTATTTAAAGTGGATATCGTGGTTATAATCAGTTTTTCATAATTAGTTTTTCAGTATAATGTTCGGATCAATATCTTTGTTATCATTGGCTTTTTTATTATTTATTTATCCTTTATATTTATTAATATTCTATGGATTGATTAATGTGCCAAAAAAAAGGATTAATCGTGCAGCTCAAATTGTTGCAGAAATCCGTTTCGAAGGATTTATGCAAAAATTGCAGCAAGAAGTTCGTTTTTTTAAATATTATCGACTAAAAATTTGAAAATCATCTAAATAGCTCTCCCTGCTTTCTTTGAATTTATCAAATTTTCAAAAATTAATAATTGAGGAAGTAATGGTTATTTGGATTCGGGAGGTCTTTTTTTCATCGCCTCAAATTTTTTCTGTAATTTCAAAATTTATGCGCAAAAGTTTTATAAATATGCGAAAATGTAAAATATCATATTTTTTCTTATAAAAATATCGTACGAATTGTCTAATCGGGTCTAGAAGTTTAGAAGTCCCTCTTTCTTTTTATTAGTAGTGCCAGCCTAATCAGTAATGGTTCGCATTATAAGAAAAAATGGTGTTAAGCGTGCAGAATCTCTTTTTTAGGTTGATTTACTCGCAAAGATGATAAAGACTTTGGATTCATTGACCAGTAGTCAAACGAGGTTGGTCGTGATTGTTGATGGACTGGATAACTGTGAGCAGGTTGTCTTTCCACTCTATTCTTTTGCATTGAATTTTTTGTATTATTTTTCTTAGTGTGGTATGATGGCTACGAATAATAAACTAATCAGTTAATGGATTTAATGATAAATATGTGAGTATTAAATTTAATTGGTGATGGATTCAACAAATTCAAAATAAAAAATTTAGGAACGAATGGTGCAAACTTTGGATGCCCTGGAGTTGTTGTTTTCTGCCCGAGCCAATCGACCTTTTATAGTTATTATCGCCGTTGATCCACATATCATAGTGTCAGCAGTGAATCATAGTATGCATTCCGCTTTAACTGGTACTGAATTGACGGGTCATGATTATCTTAAGGTAATTTATTGATTTATTCTTTTTTCTTTTACAAATTATTTTGAAAGTCTTTTCGGTTTTGCTTTGTGGTCGATATTTTTCGTTTTTTTTTACGATGCTTTAAAAAAAGATTTTGTTAAAATATAATTATTCTTCATTTAAATGAAACAGCGGTTAATAGCGCAAAATTTGGAAAGGCAATCGTATAAATATGCAAAATTATCTTACTTTGGCGAAAATTGCAAAACTTCATTTTTATTCTATCTATTCAGAACATTATTACCATGCCAATTTATCTTCACAATTCTGCATTACGCCAACTCCAAAAAAAACTACGCGATAAACGTGAAAGTATTGCCGACTGGAAAGAACGTTTCAGGCGTCAGGATACATTCCACGGTATTTTTTCTTGGTTTGGAATAATTTGGTATATTATTTATCAGTAATATTAATATCAGTGTTTCATGTAAACATAGTTATTCATATCAGTAATGTAAGTGTGAAGGAATGGGTTCCATTTGTTTGAAAATAACCAAGCAATGCGACATGTGCTATATGTTTTCAGTAATGACAACATATGAAATTTAAACTTAATAATACTGACATAAAATTAAAAGATATATGTCTAAAAGGTAATAGTGTAAAAGAAATAGGATAATATGACTATCATAATATTAATTTATGGAATTACTTGCAAATAATTGAATGGCAAGAGGCCTTAATTTTGGACTGAAAATACGTAGAAAAATGAAGGAAACAGTTAAATGATATTATGATATTAACTATGCATTTAAAGGCTAAGAATGATGTAAATGATGTGTACCTCACATTTGGGCAGTTTATTCCAATAAGTGATGGTTTAATTGAAAAGTCATGAGTTCTTAACAGTGCTATAAATAATTTTTAACAATTTTCTTCCATTATATAAATGTAAATATGTTTAAATGTAAAAAATTGATCGTAGTTAATTCCACGAATTTAATTTTGTTGCGTTAAACGTTTTTCATTTAAGGTTCATACATGTCGCTTAGTGGAGATATTAGGACTCGGAAATCTACGGCTTTATTAGGTACAACTAATTGGAACCATACACTTATGACAGATGATTATTTTTCGAATATGAATCCGCGAGCTATGAAACGAATTGTTAATGCTTTGACATTGACAGGAAGGTTTTGAATTGTTTTTTTGTTTAGAAATTATCGGCAGTTCAATAGAATGTTTTTAAAACGTTAGTCAATCTTCTAATCTAGAATAACAAAAACTTTTTTGTCGTTTTTTAAGTTATAAGTGACCATGTTAATTTATGAATTTATATTTTAAAGGTTAATGCGAGCCTTTGAAATTGAATTTTCATGGTTAACTCTGGGATTTTGGGTTAGTTTAATAGAACAGTGGCCATGTAGAATGTGTTGGCTCATTGACAGAGCGCTCGATATTCAACACAATGATCAGCATTCACTTGCCCAGGTTTAAATTTCATGATTGGAATGAAGTAAACTTAAATAATCAGAAATAATAACCGCCACAGTTGTCAGATTCTTAGGGTTTTGTTTGCCATATTTTCACGTTATTCATTGTGGCTATATTCTTATGGTAATTAAATAGTTTAATCGATTTTGTGTATTAAAATATATCATTTTTTTTGTCTGATACAGGTATATAATCAGTTGAAGCATTCCATACCAAAGAAGGATCCTCTCATCGATCTTGATCGTAACCCGGACAATTTTGAATCGTTTTTGGAGCAAGCTTCTTCTGCTGGTCCCGATCAGTTAACTGTTGGCCATGCTCGGAGATTTGTTCCATGCACATCAAATCTGGATCCATACCTTCGTAAATTAATAAGAGGTAATTTCATATTTATGTACAATATACAATATATACAATATTTGTATAATCTTTTGGCGATCAATTTTTTTCGCATATCGTTTTGTGTATTTTTATTCAGAAATTTTTTCTCAGAATAAAGTACAAATTCTCAGATGAAACTTTTTAAAAATTTCAGAGAGGAGAAATAATTTAGAAGTGCCGGCAATTATCAGTAGTGTGCAAACAGCTCCAGGTAAACTGATTGATAGTGCGCTTACTGGATTTGCAAAATATTTATTCAAGGTTCTTTTTTTCCGATTTTTAGAAATTGTACTTTACTTGAATTACTCAACTTGAAAATATTTCGACCGTGCCACTGTAGCTTCTCATTCTTGAAAGCGTTCTGGGATGCTAAATTTGGTTCGAAAAATTGATATTAGAATATATTAGAACTGATGTTGAAAGTTGATGTTATTGCTGTTAGAAGTTCACAGTTCACATTCATTCTGCTGTTAGGCTAACCGTTTGGTATTGATCGTCAAACGGCATGATTGGTTTGAATACGATCGGAACTATTTCGGCTAATTTTTTATTTTTTTATTTTTATTATTTTTTTGGCTGAAAGATGCATTCGTTAGTTCTCTTTACTTATATTGACATAGAAAAGCCTTCGTTGAGTTTTTCCTATGGGTTTTTTGTGAATTCTTGTTCCACCGTCAGATTTTTTCGAGAGAAATACCGAAATATTTACGATGTGGGCTTTACTTCGAGACCAGCGATTTGGCATCGATTTGGTATAGTGCCGAAACAGATCTTTATCAATTAAAAATCTTGGTAAAAATCAGTGTTTTGTTTTATTATAATAACCAAAGATTAACGTGATATATATTTAATGCTTGGGCCATGAGTTTGCATGAATTGATGGCACTGAGGTCCATATTGCGGGTTTTTGACATTTTTCATCTGACACTACATTTTTGAAGGATTAACTTAATTAGTAGCAGTTTTGATTTATTTTATTCTGGACCACAGATCTTTAATTTTGGTGATTATATTGTCATCCATGATTTTCTCGATATATCTGAACTGAAATTTCATTTTTACTGATAGCGTCTTTGATGAATACTGCCTTATCGGAGTTGTCTCTTCGTTCGCTACATTGAATTCCACAGTTTCATCTTATTAACATTACATTCGTCCTTATATTTCTCTATTTGTCTTCTATAATACATCTTTGATATTCCTAACTATCCATAGGCAAAATACATCAAATCAAATCAACATGATTAGCATATTTTTCTTTAGAGTGGCTTTATTGTTTTCTCCTACATAATGCCTTCTATTTTTTTTGGAAATTTCAAGCTGACTGCTTGAATCGGGTTAGTATATATATATCAACCATTTTTTCATTGAATGAGGATTTCCATTTGATTTTCAGCATTGCCAAAGTACTATATTTTAAATGCATTAAGTACCTTTTCGGGCATCATTCGGTCTTCGCCTCTGGTAAGAATAATCTTTCATTAAAAAGTCCAAGTGGATGCTGGAGATCTATCCGTGCTTTTATCACAGTTATCTCTGTGGCAGAATTGTATCATTCTAATAGCCACTGCAGTGAGCAAAACCAAAATTAAAACGGTTAGTGGTTTACTCACTGTTGACAAATGTTTTAGAAATTGCGAGTCTTTCCTGTATCTTCATTCGAGAATTCGTGTGGCATTTTATCGTACATATAGAAAAGAAAGGGCGCAGGACTGGATTTGAAGTTAAGTATCTTATCGAAATTTTGCTGGTCTGCCAAACAAAAGGGTGTCAGCATGTCTGTCAGTTTGGTTATCCAAATTACGAAGTATTTGGCGCTTCCTTCAATTTTGCAGTTCGTTGTGGTGGCCCTGTTTATCACTTGTCTCTATTTTATACGGAAACTGATAAAAATTATTGTTTCATATTATTGTTTCACAATCCATTAACAATAGTTTATTGGTGCCAGCATAAAATAGAATGAATGACTGAAATATAAAGTGTAGGGAAGTGTAGAGCGATTATGGTGACTGTAGCGATTATAAGCCAAATTGTTTGAAATTAAAACGTTTTAGCATTTTGTAAGAACCTGACATAACTGTTAGAAATTTTCTGTTTAGAATTTTTATACATTTTTTCAAAATTGTGGAATTTTTTTTGTGGATAAAGGTAAAAAGTTTTTATAAATGTAACTATATAAAATGTAATTTTATACAGAAAATGCAAAATGTGTCTTTTTTGAATGGGTTTTGCAAAATTTCATATTTTGATATAGTGTTAGTCTTTGTCTCTTTAGTTTTTTTTTGATATTTTTATTTCAGGATTCTGGTTTATGGTCAACGATTGATGTACCACTAGTTGAAATGAAATTGGATGAAATTGTGTTCCTAATCAGAAAACTTGATATTAATGAAGAACGTTTAGCGGTAATCGAAGAACGAATTAGGTCAGCAAATCTAAATGGACTTGTCCTTTCTGCTTGTGATTTATCGGATGTTGAGCGTTCACTTGCGGTTAGTTTTTCCATAATTTTGTTCATTCGAATGATGATTCCAAAAAATGTGAAATGTTTTTTGGCTGTGCCTTTCGATAGCCAGGTTTTGTCGTTAGAATAGTATATCAAATTTTTCGCTCAAACTTTTCTATTTTTTATTATTTTCTTTTTTTGAATTTTGATGAACTCAATCAATTTCAGTTAAGTCTGGGTGATTGGACCATGGTTAAGTTGCTTATCGAAACCCTGCGAAATTCTGCGATATCTGACGTTAACAAAGCCCATGCTCCCCCATTCGTTCCACAGTTACCAAGATGCATTTCTTTGGTTTCTACTCAAGAGCATAAACGACGTATTGCGTCACAGGTAAATGTTATAAGGCTAAATTTAAAAATTGTTCTAACATTAAGATGTTAAAACGCGATTAAAATTTCTGATATTTATGAACGGTACAATAAATTCATCCTTTGCTTGCTAAAGAAAAACCTTAGAAGTGGGAATTCGTACTGTAATATATATCTTTATAGAGTGAGGTTGAAAATGATCATCACTGGTTACTTGAGAGTTTGTCTGGTATGGATGCAGTTGAGACGGAGGGAGATGCTGACGTTGTAATAGCTTCGAGAAGCACGTCTGTTAGATTTGATGATGCAGCGTCAGATAAAGATAGTATTGCTAGTATGTATGGATCAAATGAAAATCTTTTGGAAAATTCGAGGACTCCTGAGCGGTCATCGTCAACGCGGTAGTTTTTTCATTATTTTCGTATTTTTTTTTTATATTACCCTAAAATTGCAGGATTTAATGCTCAATAAAAAATTTTGTGAGTTTCACCATTTCTATTAAGCACTTTTGCAGATAAAATCTATCATCGGCTTTTCCCTTTGATCCCTATTATCTTTTCCATTTTATTATACTAATAACTATTTTGTTCTCAGTAGTAGATTATACATATTTGGAGTGGTCGGCTCATACCCTTGTATGCTTTTAGATTCTATCTATCAAAACAGGGTTTTTATATGTGTCGGATTTTGTTTTACATATCGTTCGTCCAATAATTTCATAGCAAAATATTTGTGTCTTCAGTGTTACTGTTGTTGTTTTGAATCCATTTGGAGTATAAGAGAAAATTTAGTCAAAAAATTCAACAATTTTCTGGCGTAAAAGATCATGAAAGGACGTTAATTTTTCGTGCAATTTTTTTTAAACAGGGAATTTATCCTTGGTGTAGTTAAAGATGGTTTTTAATTATTTGTTTAAAATTCTGCTCTTCTGTGTTCTGCTAAAGATTATTTTGTTTTATTTTACCGTATCATTTTTTAAGTTCGGGGAAGAAAAATGTTCGGAAACATAGGGCGAGATTCAACAGGTAATATATTGTCTTTTATGTTCAGTTTCAAAATTTTAAATGATATCTCCCACCAATTTATTAACATTTTTTTCTGCTTTATTGAAGTCAGTACATTTCTTAGGATAGGATAGATCATTATTTTCCATCATTAACAGTTCACATTTTCAACTATCCTAATAAATTGTGTCTCATACGTGTTTGGTTTAAATCTTTTATTCTATATTTTTTTTGCTGGTGCAGTCGTGCTATACTTGCATTTAGCATATTTATTTCAATAAGAAAGTTTTAGTGACCTGCAAAAATTATTATTTTCACCTTTCCAAATTGTTAGGTAAATTATAACTATGAGAGCGGTACCAGAATCTATTGTTTGTATGGCCCGCACTGTGATTGGATCTTCTCAGCATGCTTTGCGTAATACTTGATGTGCTCAAAAAAGTATTCGTTTAACTATTTAAAAATATACATTAGGTATCCTGTATTTGTATAGTTTTAATATCTTCCCACCTGTTTGGCAATATATTTATATCATTTTTCCGAAGTTCATAACGAAAAAAATTCGAATTCATGATTTTTCATGCTCATTTTTCTTTTGGAATATGTCGACTTCTAGTTTTACGATGCATCAGTCAATTTTGAAAAATGTAAACATACACGAATAAGGATAAACTGATGCTTTGTTTAAATGGAGTTTATGGAATTCACATGTTGTAACATATTAATTAATGAAAAATGTGATTAATGAAAAGCATGCTTTATTCGAAAAGACTAATTCTTTTAAAAGATTGCTTATTTACCGTTAATTATTTATTAATTCTAGAGATGAACGAATGAATATGATTCGAGCGAATTCAGTTCATTCTGAACGGAACAATGGTGCTGTTAGCAAAGAGGATTCAGAATCTCGATGTCAAGAGCAACAATTGACTGTAAAACGTCGACTTATTGAGGACAAAAGGACTTCTTTGCACCAGGTTTTCGATCGAAATGCTTAAAATATTCTGCATATAAATTTCTGATGTTAATATTTAAAATTTTGCTATTTTATTGTAAAAGTTCCTCGACAAGTGAGGATTTCTGTTCTCTTAGCAGGCTTAGCTTTTTATTTTCTAGTATGATCATTTTTTTAATGCATATTTAAAATTTCTACATTGTCGTATATCTTGTAGTATTTTTAGTTTTCCAGTTTTATTAGACCATCTTATAAATTATTGCTTCTTAGTTTTTTTTGTTAATCTGATAATCAATTTCAAAAAAAGAATAAAGAAAAAGAATAAACAAAGGTGAGCCAATATAGTTAAGTGTTTTCTTCCGTTAGCACGTCGGAAACATTTTTTGTTCCTCAGCATTAAGCTTATTGCATACTTTTTTATTAAACTTACTGATATTTTTAATTTTCCAATTTTTGTATTAACTTACATTAGCATATTTGGTAAATAGCAACGTATAATATCAATACTTGTCATAGCAACGAACGCAAACGCGTCCTGTTAGAGTACTTCGAATCGATAGCATCTATGTTTAACCTTTTGTTAGCATGCGCAATTTTAAATTCATTAGATACTATAATTTTTTATTTTATTATATGCAATAACTACCTTTATTTAACCATAATTTTCATTAATTTTATTTTATTTTTATTAATTTTGTTATTATTTGTAATAATTTGTTTTTCTTTTATTTTTCTCTTTGTAATAATTTATTTTTATTTTATGATTTTTATCTAAAATTTTTATTGCTACTTTAGTAATTATTGGATAGTTCTTGAAATATCTGAATTTTTTAGTAGTTTTACCTTTATTCTTTTTATGATGATAAATTTAATTTATTTTAATAAATCAGCATTTTGTATTTATAAATTCACCGAGACAATATATTTAAGAGCTCCACATCTTTAGAATTTCCATCATTTTTTGGAACATTCCCTAAGATGAAAAGAATTTAATGGAAAGTGAACCGTTGAATTAGTCTCAATTGTTTTAAATCCTAGAAGTTATGCTGCTATCAGCATTAGAATAGTTCAGGACTAACAATAGGATTTGGAGTGAATAGAAAAGTAGGATGAATGAAATTCATAACAACGCTTCTGCCATTTGCTATCATACAGGAAAAGATTAATATTGCTGGAAAAGAGATATGGATTTTTATATGCAACAGCTTATTTCCTCTTCCCTGAGGGAAGAAAAAATCTCAGTTTAAAGCCAATGAAGCTAATCAAACAATGCTTGACATTAAGGGACGAAGGCTGCATTGTTTCGGCTGTTGAGGACTGTTTGGCGAGTCTAAAAAAATTTTTAATGGAGACTTTTTCGTTGAAATGAGAGATTACTGTAGTTAATTTTAAATTCTAAATGGAAATAAAGTTCTAGGATCGCATAACTGGTAATCCTTCATTTTCCTTTTGGAAGCCTCGATGTAAATTTTATAAATTTTTTTTTTAGAAAAAAACTGGATTTTATAAAAAGTTTTGATGAGAATAATATTCGATTATGCCAAATGCTCTTGGATCATATTTAATTAATTGCCTCTTTGCTCTTTTCTCTTCATTTTGTTGGTTATTTGTTATACTTGCTGGTGTTAACGTTTCGCAAAAATTTCTTCGCGAACTTGCAATAACGAATGAAAACGAAACAAATTTGATAAAATGACTTACGCTGTTATTTACGAGAAGGTTTCATTATTTTTTTATCACAAATTTTATCAAATTCATTGAGCTAAATTGATAAATTGTGGAAAAATTCAATTATAAATTAAATTAACTTGAATAATGATAATAATGATTGAAAGATAAAAGCAATTGATATGGTATTTTCGACTTGCAACTTTTATATAACGAAATACTTCACCAATATCTCTTGCAGCATCACTCAGTATTTCTAATTTCGTTACCTAGCTGACGATAATGTGAGATAGATTGGCTAGAGAGGGTCACATGAGGATAGAAATGCAAATTGGTTTTAGCACCGTCATTTTAAGCAAAACGCCAAACTATCATTTTATCCTACCCACTATAAACTTTTAAACGGTTTGAAATTGGGATATTTTCGCTTTAGCAGATGTTTCAAATTCAGATCCATAATTTAGAAATGAAATGAAAGCAGCAGTTTAAGTTTAATAATTTATCGTACAATTCGATTAGCTAAATTCCGACTTTATCTAAAAGAGTTTGCATTATTCATATTTATCAATTTTATCATATCATATATCATAATCATCAATGTTTTCACTGTCGATGAACAAAAACTGAATAATTTGCAAAGAATTTCAGAATTCCATGCATTAAATTCACATAAATTAGGTTTAGGCAATATACGCGAATTTCCCCTGCTGCACTAAACAATTTCACTTGCAGGCAATCACTAGAAAATATAAAGCACCATGCTGTTCATCGGCTTACATATTGAAAGTAATTTTAGTCACCGTCACCACTGTATTACCTTTGATAATCGCATATATCACTCAGGTTTTCATTCTTTTCTATTTTATCATTGCTTATCATACGCCCTTTTACTTTTTTTTTGTTATAAAAAGATAAATAATTTGAAAGCGATTTTATAATTTTTAAATATTACTATATCTTTGTTAATGGATATCACAATTAAATATAATTTAAGGGTTTCTGGAAAAAGCATGGTGATTATAGGGAACAGCCTCGAGTTGAATTCAAAGATCGCGAGATATTCATGCTGAGATGCAAGGATCCGCAGGATTATTTTGTTTGGAGCTCTTATTCCATTCTGAACCAAGCTGAATTTTCTAAACTTAAAATTCCTATCATTGAGGTTCAAAAAACTGATGAAAACGATGACGGTATAATTGATAAGGTTCTAAACTCCTGTTTTTTGATACTTTTAAAAACTCTGGAAGATAGTGTTGTATTAATTGATATATTTCTCTTTATTATTATTTATTATTATTATTTTTATTATTATTTTGGCAACAATCGGAACAAAATATCTAAATAAATTAATTTGCTAATCATCTGAAGAAAGCTTAAATTTTCTTGCTTTTCAAATTTTTAATTTAAATGTTTTTAATTTAATTTCAATTTAAACATTGTTTCTGCATTTTCCTCAGATAGAGTTCGATGTCGAGTTTCCGTTATCTTCGAATGATTACATTGCTGGTGTATTTTGGCTAATTTTATTTGATTATCAACTTAGTTATAGATCATTCTTTTCGGTTAGTGGTTTTTTCATTTCTCAATTCTCAATTTCTCTTTGAAATAATATGGCGATTGGCGATTAGCGTTTCAGCTTGATTTATTTCAGTCAGAAATCGCTTTGTTAGGCGACGAATATTTTTTTCAACCAATATCAGCCATTTCTATCGGTGGTGATCTCGTTTTCGATCAACGAATGCCACTGCAAAGTTTCGGACATTATATGACAACTGATGCTCCACTAATAAATGATAGTAAAGCTGATCCATCGCATTACGAACTTCATGAGATTATGAAACGTTATTCGAAAAAAAATTTCACAGCAACTTTAAAACGGTAAAATTTAAAATTTAAGCTTTGTTTTATTTATGATCTGTTTGAATGCTGATGAATAGCTAATTTCAGGATAAATTTGAAAATGCGCTTTTTATAAAATATTTATTGTTGAGATGTAAAAATTATAAATAAATGCGCTATTAAGAATTCATCTTGTTTTAGTCAATCACCTCAATATTTTCTTCTAAAAAAAATCTACTTTATGGCGTAGTGTTATGGTTAATCCACTTTCTTATTAAATAGTATTTGCCGTATATATGTTGTGGTACTATACTGGCAATTTATTAACATTCCAAAAAATGGATTTTATTAAATATTATAGAAATAACCTTTAATAATTCATCAACACGTTAAATGCAAATAGAAGTAGTCACCGTGAAATTCAAATGTTTTGCTAATGAGTTATTTTATTATTTTCAGAAATTATAAATTTTTAACCATGAAGAAACCATCTGATACTGCATTCAACTTACACCTCATTATCAATATTCCTGAACAAATTTTTGTTTATCAAACAGGATTTTTTGAACTTATAAAATGGGCCTGGATTCAATATTTCGCGATTTTTATTGTTATTCACTTTTTCACTACGAAACTTTTTGAGTTTATTTTAGAGAATCATTGCTTTTTGACAATTGTTGATGCTAATTAGCCTTTTCCATATTTTCTTATTAGATCTTTTATCATTTCTTTTTTTTAAAATTTTTCTTCATAGTTATTTGTTGAAAACTAATGGTAATGATCGTTTTTTTTTCGATTATTATTAGAAATATCATAAGAATACTAAATATTGTTCACTGTTCATTCATTTCTCCTTTAAATTTTTCATTCATGAAAATAATTCACTGTTTTATTTTAATTCTGAAATTTTATAAATTTTATCGTTCATTCATTTCATTTAAAAACATATATGTTGGATTTTATTTTATAAAGAAATAATTTAGTCTAATTAAAATAAAAAATAATTTTTTCAACTTAATTAATTATTTAAATTCATTTTTTAAGAATAATTTTTTTCCTATTCAATTATTATGAAACTTGTTTCTGTTATTTAACTAATTGTTCTAACTAATAATGTTATTGATATTATAAATATTATTCATTCAAATCTTATTTTTATTTACATACTAACACTGAGTTCATACGATTTGAAAGGCATTGTGGCCTTTATAAGTCATAGTGATATTGCATATTTGAATATTTAATAATAGAGGTTGGTTTCAAATGCGGTAGTACAGAAAGCCCTAGTAAACTATGTTAGAGGAAAGGCTAAGCTATCAATATATCGAGTTGGCAGAAGTCAAGCGTAAATGAATTCAATGAAACTGAAGCCTAAATTTGTTGAAAGAAAGATATTTGATGATGATGCAATTCTTTGAAATTTGACTGTGGATTTTTGAGGCGAATAATTATGATAATAATGATAATAATAATGATAATAATGATTTTAATTCAGTTGCCAGCGATTTTTTTGTCAAATATTTTTCATCTTACAGCAAAAAATGATGCAATAAATAATATAAACGGTAAAATTAGGTAGGTTTGGCATATTTTTTATTTCATTAGGTTTCTTTAATTGGAATTTTTTCATTAAAAACTTATTAAATAGACAAATTCAATTAGAAAAAAACTGAAGAGTAACATCATAAACTTTAAAAATCTCTCTAAAAATTATCCTTTATACGAAAACTTAAATATTTTGGACTAAAATATATATTTATATATTTACTTTAGAAGTTTTTGCTATTAAAAATTTACCATAAATTTGTAAATATGTAAGAAATGAACAACCTGTGAGAAAATCATTTAGAAAATCTTAAAGATTAAGTGGGCACTTACAAAGCAAAGAAAATGTCATTTTTCTTTATAATTTTCGTAAATTTTAAGAAAGAGCATAAGTATCGAGCAGCTACAGAATCAGTAACGTATGCTATTGCCATAGATTTTTTCATAACTACTACTACTACTTGGCATTTCCCTTCTTTTTCTTCTAATAGCTCTCACCATTGCTGGTTAGGCTGGCTCCACTGGCTACAAGGATAAAGCGTTTCCAAGCAACGCGGTCTAACGCCATCATCGACAGTATCAGAAGCCATTCCTTTTTCCATCATCTAAGTCCATATATTGCTGGTCCACCTATACGTTCAAAATCTTTCCTAACTGTATTAGTCCAGGTCTTGATTAGCCCACCTCTTTTGACGCCACCCATCACACAGTTTAGCAAGTAACGATATATGCTATAACTCTTGTGGTGGATGACGGAGAACGAGCCCTAACCACTAAAGGCGAGGCTCTGTGATAACATTATTAATGCAAGTGATATTTGAACGAGGTTTGCTGCGATCATGTGATATTTTATCCTCCCGATGGACCCGTGAAATGTACCTTAGAGTGGTCAAGGGTAGATAGCTTCTTAATATCCTTCACTCTCATTGGCCATGTTTGGCAGCCATATAGCAAGATCGAACGAATCACGACTTGGCTTTTCTCTACAATTAGCCACAACTTTGCCGATCTTCATCTTAGATTCATTTCACTATTCTCTAAAAATTCATATTAAATATCAAACGAATCTCCCATTCATTTAGGCCCAATCTTCTGTTTCCGTTTAGCATTGATCAAAATATTTTATAATTTCTATTCACTATTTATTTCTTATTTACCAAATTCAGCTCTCCTCAAATTTGCTGCTTTCGTAATATTTTATTCTAGGAACTGTTTTGATAAGCATCAAATATTTTATGCTTCCTCCTAGTTTTATCACCATCGTTTTTATAAGTGATAGTCTATAGTCCACATGCAAAGATCCATCTTCATAAAAAGCACTGGAAAAATGTCAACACTATCCTATAAACTATAAACAGTTTTCATAATCAAAAGTCCTGCCGCGAAATGATATTCCATCGTTACAATTGTTATTTTATTCACTTATTTTTTTATTTAGAAGAGTGATCATATTAATAGAAACAAAATTAATGCTAATAAAATGATAGAAATAGAAAAAAATTATTATATAGAATTATAGAATTATTATTATTAAAATTATTATTATAATTTAATTAATGTCGGAAATAAAAAAAATAGTAATATGATATGAATTCATAAAAACAACTTTAAAAAATTCATTTAAAAAATAGAAGACATTTCTTTAAACAAAATTTGTTCACATTATAAGCAGTCAAAATTTAATATGCGAATCGTACAAATCTTCTTTTCACATATCTGTTAGCTAATTTGTAAAACCATCTTATTTACACATCAAAAAAAACAACTATGAGAAAATTTCCTCTTGGATAAAAATAAACTAATTTTTATGTAATTTTTTATCGACCAATGCAGCAATTGTAAGCCCAACCCAGCTGGGCAGTGTAAGGCTCTCAGCAGGAATTATGTTTTTTTCGAGGAACGAACCATTCTCCTTAACCACATTCGCTGTTTATTTCGAATCTGTTTAATAATTAATTCATTTATTATCAATTATTATTATAAATTGCAATTTTCGATAAATAATTCTATTTACTGTCGCAAGTGCACTTTTTTCCGACAGTTAATTATTATAATTTATTAATTAATTATAAAAATTATTATCATTATAAATTATTATAAAATTAATTATTCTAAGTTATTACTCGAAATGGTGGCTTAAGTATCGATAATTAATATTTATTTAACTATTCTATTTAATTAATAAAATATTAACGGAAATTACAGTATACCAAGTCCTTTGCTGCATTTTCTTATTGTTTACTAATTTTTCAAAAATAAAAAAAAGTTTTTTTGTTCACTGAATTGATGAAAATCAGTGAGTGGAAATTAAACTATGTTAAAGATTAAACAAACGAATTCATCTAGAAAGTTTTCAAAAAAGCTTCGAAGCTTCGAACTTCAAAAAGCTTCGTGTAAAAATTCCTTCTTTGTTTTAAATATATTCCTAAATATATTCGTTAGAAGCCCTCTAAGCCTAAATGCATTCGCTTGGCTTAGAGGGCATATTCGTTTATTTTTCTTTAATAAGCATATTTATCTTATATTTTCATTAATGAAATAAAGGTTTTTTGCCTATTAGATTTTATTTATTTGCAATGAACGACCCATCTATGAAACAATTTTTCGATTCATTGGTTTTAACGAAATGAACTTTAACAAATTCTCGAATCACGATTTTTAAAGATTTTTTTTTTTGGAATTAACGCTGTTATTATTTTCATTTTTAATAAAATTATAATAGAATTTTCGCATCAGTTGTCGATTAAATTTTGATTTATAAGCATATATTTTGTAGCATTTTTGATTGAAAATTTTTTTGAATATAATAGATTCTCGTGAGAATAATAATTGCGAAATATTCGTGAAAAAGACCTCATTTTAAAAACTACATTTTTCGCAATATTTGCTACTTTTACTTTACTTTAATTAACTAAATTTCAATAAATTTCTTCAAAAAAATATTTCAATATGATGAATTTGAATTATTAAATCTGACGAAGAATAAATCAAGTTATAACAAAAGAATGTATGAATATATTTTTCATACTATAGTGATTTTAAGTGGGAATACATAAGGAGAAGGAGAAATAATAAATAATAAAAATAATATATAATAAATATAATAAAAATCTTATTTCCTGGTGATTCTGGCTATTCACTTGTGCTTCTGTCACCAAACGATTTCCTGGCATATTTGCCTAGTGCGACAAACCAGAGGACCAGAGTCTAACAACTAATGGTGAGTGCCCTTTAAAAAAAAAGAAGGAAAAAAATGAAAATCTAATTTAACATAGAAAAAAAATGATAAATCTATAATATTATAAGGCCTTCAACTTCCTATTAAGAAGCTTATTTAGTATTATGTCGAATAATGGGGAAAACTTCATGGACAGATAAGTTGATAAAATTCTAAAAATAAGTTTTTCAATATTTAATAAAATTTAATAAAATTTAAGATTTTAATATTGAATTTTAAAACTTAATTTAATATTAATATTAAGAAAAATTTTGAATTTAGATTTTAGCTCATTTGACCTATTAATATAATCTATCGAAAATCCAAAAACATATGAATATACAAAATTCTCATAACAATATTGTTTATAATTTATATCTAATATATCTAATATTTATCTTTATTGGCTTTCAGATGTGAACCTTTAGCAAAAATTTCTAAATTTCTCAAAGTATGGGATCTAATGTCTTTTACAGTTCCAGATTGAAATCTTGTGTCCAAAGTTTTGATAAGCCTTCTATTTTCGCCTAATATGAGTTTTTAGCATGACTTTGACCATCTATGTTTTTCTATAATTGAATTAATAGCTGCGAATATAATATTCATTTAAAAAAAGAATAACTTTAATATATTTACAATACCCAGTCGCCATGGCTGTTGTGGAATGAAGCCTAAATAAGTACCATTGCTTCGTACTGGAAAAAAAATCCGATATTAAAATTTGCAAAATATTGCTATTTAAATTCTTTTTTAAATATTAAGTTCTTATAGTTCTCACAGTGAAAAAAAACCTCTCAGAAATTTAAAAAATTAATCATTGGAGAAAAATTAGTTAGTCGCGTAAGGCTGTTTGTTAATTTATCAATTTGCCAACAATCATTTAATGGAAATGGAATTGAGATTCGCATATTCGGTAAATTTTTTTCAAATATGGAATTCCGTTCCAAAGACTAAAAATATAAAAAGCAAAAGCAAAAATCTTATTTTCGCAACATGAACCGGTTAGTATATAACAAACGATTTCACTCAAAAATTTTCACCTACTTTAGTGAAAGGAATCGAAAATAAGGGACAAAAAACTCAAGAAAAGTTAGTTATTGAATTCATTGATATCTCTCTTGATAGTTAGTCGAAATGCCAATAAATGGCTAATAATTTTTGGAGAGTCGCCAGTATCTCCAAATGGCTCTTCGTCGAAAAAAACGTTGCGCTGTGATTTAGTGAGGGGATAGGAATTAGAAGTGATGCGTGTAAAAATGTTTTTTCACCTTGTAAATTTTTATCTGATAATTAGTGACAATTCACTCCAATCAGTCGAACTTATTTATTTCCATATTAAGCACGGTTCCATCCTCTGACCTATAAAGTATTTGCTTAAATATCATTTAACCACTAATTTCTCATAGGCAATTTATTTCATAATCATTAGAATACGATGAGCCTTATATCAATTTCCAGGCTTTTTAGCCGTTAATTGAATATATTCCTTATAGTTTAGTCGTTAATCCAATATTGTATGCAAAGAAGTTTGTATTATAAATAATGAATAATAAAGGTGTTTCATTCAAACTGCAAATTATATCCGACTAAATCCGATATCTTTTGGCTTTCCTAGATTTCTAACTTTTTTATTTCCATATTTCTCTATTGACTCCAAATATTAAAATTAATTTAAAAATCCAAATAATTTATAAAAATTTACTTATTTTTTTCGCAATATTCTGCAACCATTATTTTATTTTAAAAGATTTAACCAAATCGATCATTAAATCATTTAAATGCACTAAATACCAGTAGTCATAAATGCAATCAGCCGTACGAAATAGTATTTCAGTTCTTAAGTTAGTGTAGATTCTTGTTTATATTTCGATTCTTCAGATCATTATTAAATCAAGAAAACCGATTCAACAGGATTAGATCAATTGGATACGAGTGGGTCTATAGTTATTTTTTACTTAATAAAGTCCAACTTTTTCAGTTGCAAGTCTCCCTAATTATTCTCTTTAAAAGAAAAAGAAGGAGATGTTTCAAAGAGACTCTGTAAATTGATTAAGTTATTTGATATCCGAAACCGAAAAATTTTCTGTAAAGCAATTTGAGAAGGTACCAGCAAAGGCAATACGAGTCGATATGTTCTGCTACCACTCTCAAAAAATTTTGTTATAATTGATTTTTAACAATTTAATTTTTCAAAAATGCATTATTATTGTGAAAATGACTTTCCTAGGCTCATATTTATAGACAAATAAAATTATGCTATTATGCTATCTAAAAACAATATATAAAGTGTTTTTTACTGATTACGCTGCCTTTCACCAGAAACTAGCCGTGAATAAAAAGTGAGTAAGTACCACTTATAAGATTTTTCCTCTTCAAGGATTCGAAAGTGAAAGATTCATAATAACTTTGATGCAATATACGATTCTTCTGCCATTCTGAAGTGCTTGCAGCGATTATTTTTCTATGGAATTAATTGCAGTGGGTAACAAATCGAGATACGTGCTGTTTTTTTCATTACGATTGTATCCATTGAACCAATATTTTGTGCGCAATCATTTTTATAATGTGTCACTTAAAATGAGCAGTCACCCCTCGCGTCTCTCAGTAAAGCTTGATGCTTTCCTAAATTTTAATGAAGAAAAAATTTAACCATAAAAACACAGAATTGTTTTCCTCCTGGGAATATTATCGATATTATCGATGAACAAAATTTTCATAAAAAAACGAGTTTCACTATATTTATAATGTTTTTATCAGTGGATTGTTGTTCAATTGGAAGCACCGATGCTGAGGTTCACCGCAGGTGTTGTACAAAAATCCGGGTGATACTGGCGACTCACGTGTATTTCTATCGCCAAAGGACTCCCTGGCATATTGCCCAGTGCCGAGTATAATACTTTGTTCGCCCTAAATGTAAACGTCTAAAAAATCCCATATTTAAATGTGAATTAAGGCTTTTTTGAAGGAAGCAAGAAATTTTACATATTTCACTTAATTGTCAAAAAAGCTTTATTAAGCAATAGCAGAATTGGGTTGAATGAAATCACTTGAATTTGAGTCATCAAATAATATTTTAATTTGATCATTATTAGTTTGACTCCATACTTATATCGTATCTAATAATCCAGCGAACAGCTAAATTTCAACATGGATTGCTATAGCTAGAAGTGCTTTCTCTTCTTTACGTGGAATTACTGAGAAATCAACTGGAATTGCGCATCTATCTTGCTGCAAGTGCTTATAATCATATTATCGTTAAGGAAACAACCAGAGGACTTGCAGATATCAAGGAGTTATTTTTTATTTTTGCATATTTAAAGTATATTATATTATACAGACTCGTCGTTAGGACGATAGAATGACTATCATATACATCGATTATATCATTACGCATCGCCGCCAATGGTAGAAGCTGTTTGCTGCCACGGAAACTGATTACTCGCTATCTGATAAATCTTATGACATTTAAAACATGGAGCTTAAAATCATAACTAGGATTAATAAGGTTGAAAGTGAATTTTGAATGATTAGGCCCAGCTTTATATGAATTAGAAAAAAAGTAATTCGATTTTGCACACATTTCACCTTCCTAACCAACGCAGTTTGCATAAGGGTTTTTTTTTGCTTTAAATATCTTTCATTACTAATTGCAATGCTTAATTCTCGGCTGAGTAATTGTATATTTTTAATCAAGTTGAAGTTTTAAAAGAATATATTTTTAATGAATTTTTCATAGCTGCTTCATCAACCTCACAATTTATTAAATTTTGTTGATAATGGATAAATTCTATATGGCTTTTAATTAGCTTTAATAGGACGTAAGGCTTCGAAATATTTTTCCTTTTTTCGTTAAATAAAAATCGTTTAAAAAGAATTGTTTCATAAAATTCCTTTATAGCTTATTTTACTAAATGAATTTTTTTCTATGACGATATTTTTTCTCGAGATTTCGAGCTTTTTAAAATATTTCCAAATAGAACTGACTTTTTCTTATCATTTTCAAATTTTAAGTATTCAACCATAAAAATTCAAATATAAATCTGTGGAATTAAATTTTCTAACGAAAATTTAAATGCAAATTTTAAAAAAAAAATCATGTTTTAATCAAGAAAAATATAAACTATCACAGCGTGAAATGAGTAAATAAATGAGTAAAAATGAGTGAACCAAGAAATAATTTTAAAAAGTGCAGTAATTTTCTATTCTTTCCATATTATTAAAAATAATATCCCATAACGCTTTTTGGCATTTTAAAATAAAATTTATCATATTATTCGCGTAAAATAAAAACATATATTGATTCAATTCTTTGCTTTTAAAAATTTTGCAAATGTAACGAATAAATGAAATGAATAAATTTCGACTAATTTCGGCTAATGAAAAAGATTAGCTAAAACATTATTTTTAATGCTTTAGGCGAATTTCGATTTTAAATTTAATTATTCTAACCAATTTCCTCTCACTTTACGTTTTGCAATAACCATTAAAAAAATAAAAAAAATGCAAATATTTTATGAAATATTTTAAACTCTGATTTATCACAATTGTTTTAATTTGCTTTCTTTGGAATTTAGTTAAACTAATCATATTTCTATGGCATTGAATAATTTATTTACTTGATATATAAGAAATTCCATTCCGAAATTCGCTACTAAATTATTCAAAAAGTAATACGAAGAGCCAACGATTAATGCTATTTTTTGACATTTGAATCTTTATAAATGATATTTAAAATTAAAATAACAAAAAATTTTTAATTTTTATTAAAGTTTTAAAGGGATCTTAAACTTTTTACGTTCTATTTGTTCCCATATTTCCGTTATTTAATATATAAATAATGAATAAGGCATAGCACAAAGTGCTCGATATGCTCGGCCCTAAGCCTAAAAATATGAAAAACCGCACCTTTATATTATTAGATGTTTCTTTCATCCGTACTTGGGCTCAAAAACAATCATAGCCCGATGAAATTTAATCTCAAATGTTTTCTCGAATTGATCAATTCTTAGATCAATGCTGCCTTCGTCATATTACTTTTAAAAGAATTTTTGCACTTTCTTCAAATCAAACCTATAATAAATTGGTTGGAAGATTTTTTGTTCAAAACAGGAAATCATCAATTATTGCTCATTTAAAAGCAAAAGAATTGTTGCATATCAAAAATTTTCCATCACTTCTATTATTTTATACCAATCATTAAATGAAATTTTTCTCACGCAAATTTTTTCAATCATTCTAAAATGTGAATATTTATGAATATTTGTGAAATAATAACCGTGAAATTTTGCAATTTTCAAGTGTTTAGAAAATATTCAATTTTTCTAATAAATATTTCTTGCTTAGATGTGTTTTCTTAGTTTTTTTTTTGCCTATCTCTTAGTAAAATAGTAATATTTATGTGGTAATTATGAAATAAATGGATGATATTTTATATTTTTCCTCGAACCAATATATTGCAAAAAAAATTCTCAATTTATGTGCACAAATAAATTTCATGTAGTACAATGAAAATGAAAAATAAAATGGACAAAATTTTAATTTCATATTTCTTGCAAATTTTGGCCTAAAAAATTATTCTTAATTCGATTTTAATGCAGCATTGCATACACAATTTCGTATTTTTATAATTTTGATTTTGATAAAAGTTTGAATAAAATTTTAGAAAGAAAAAAATTATCATTAAATATTCTGGTAAAATTTCAGCTTTTTTTTTACAGCTATTAAAGAGAAAAAAGATTGGATCATCTAATTATGGAAGGAAATGTGATATTTGCAGCAAAAAAATTTCGCTAAATTCCTCCTATCTTATTTAATCTTTGCTTGAAAAATTTACGAGAATAATCGTTAGATATTTATGCGATATCGAATCGTACTGCATTTCATTTTACTAATATCATAATAATAATAATTCAATTATTAGACAATTTTATTAGTTTTCACTTATTTCTTAGAAATAATAAGTGACTTTATTTGTTCTATTTATAATTATATTTTTATTTAAAATTTTTCTCTCAAATTTTTGTGTTTTTGCATTTTTCTGCATTTTTATTGCTATTTTAAAAAAGTTTTATTACATTTTAATGTATTGAATGTTGCCAAATAAACCGAAGCCGTCCTGGTTATTGCACAACATTCATTGTTAGTAATAAAAATAAATATTTAGGCGCCATTTGGTTAAGAAAAATTTTTTAAGCGAATCTTTCACTTAATATATATTAAATATATATATTTTTTTAAAAGTCCTCACTATTACTGGTTAAACTCGCTCCGCTAGCTTGTCACATTGAACAAATATACCAGGGATTCCCTTAGCAATAGAAGTACAGATGAGTCGCCAGCATCACTCGGATTTTTGTTTACTCCTGTTTTTACTCCTGTGAGGAATTGATTCCCCAAAATATATATATATATATATTGAATTAATTGAATTAATTGAATTTCACCTTTTTTAATAGCAAAAAAATCTTTGGCTTTTTCAGAAGAATTATTATAATCGGCGTAATTAGCGCAGTGATTACTAAATTTGTCATCGTTACGTGTTTTTCGAAATAAATTTATGCGATAATGAGGATGAAAATTTTATGTTTTAACGATGATTTTAATTTGAAGGGTTTTATTAATGATAATTCGACATTTTAAAAAACCAAATGCATTGTTCTTATTTTTTGTAAATGAAATTTTTAAGAAACTGAATTTGAAATTAAGCTGGTAAGCGCAAATGCTACATAATCGGCTAAAAAGATAATGCTAACACCGTTCTCTGAGCGCACTGATTGTACCAAAAATTTGTCTTTTCAACAAATTTTAAACAGATCAGAGGTAAGCAATTATATTGTCCATTTATTAAAATATTTAGAATTGTCAAAGGCTTATAAAGTTATCAGTTAACAAAAAATGATTATCGAAATGATGGGCAGAAAACCTGAGGGCAAATAAATTAATAGGAAAATTGCTACATAGAAAACTGCTGAAAGAGAAAAAAAGTAAAAAAGCAGCTGCAAGGGTTAAACTCATGGTTCTAATCCTACCAATAAAGAGAATCAAAGAGTTATTTTTTATGACTGGCCAAATTTGAGATGGCGTTTGCATTATGAGGAATTTGAGAGATTGTAACGGAGGTTGCAGAATTGCTGAGAGAGTATCTTCTTCTTCTTCTTAAGATTCCTCACCATTACTGGTTAAACTCGCTCCACTTGTCGCATTGAGCAGTATGCTGGGAAGTCCCTTGGCGATAGAAGTACAGGTAAGTCGCCAGCATCATCAGGATTTTTGTGCAGGTTTGCTCCTGCAGGAAATCGAACCGCAATAAACAGTTATGATGGAATGTTAGCCCTGGTTTCTCATTTTGTGGTTCATCTTTTAATTCAACGCTAAGATGCAAGCGATCGACTCCTATTTTCGGCAGGGTAAATTTATATTATCGCGAAGTGGCGAAAATTTCTAACCATGATTAGAAAATCTCTAGAAAGCTTATCCCAGAAATGGTAAGCGCTAACCACATAACTTACGAATTCTTGTAAATTATTACGCAGATAAGTAAAAAAGACATCCTAGGAAAAGTGGAATTATTATCAAACCGTCTTCGAAGTCCTCTTGAAATTTTTTGACTGATAACCTTTCAAACCTATTTCATATTCGTCAAATTCTCTACTTTCATTTAACACTTACTGATTCTCCTTATATTATCACCTATACTCAATATTATCACTCTTCTTATTCCCATCATTTATCGTAATTTTGCGATTGTAACCGTGGCTGCGGTAAAAATTAGGGTTTGCAACTGGGTTATTATTAACTCTTACTTTCATACTTTTAGAGATATGTGTTTAAAATTTTATTTTTTTTTTGATTGTAAAATTTCACTCAAAATTTTCACGTTCACAAGCGATAATAAAGCAATCGCTATTTTCACTTATAATCGATACTTTCCCTATAATTTAAAATACTATGTAATTCATATTTTCCGCCCATCATTACAGATCCGATTTTACGGTGAAGGTGAAATTATAACCCACTAAAGTCACTAAATCAATCATTGTATTATCAAAAATCAGAGGATTATATTTGGAGAACATTTGTGAAAAAATATTTTTACAATTTTTATTTTATTTTATTTACAATTTTTTCAGATCGAAAGACAAATTAATGACTCGTTCCGGTTATATTTCGGTTGGACAGTATTGCCATTAACGGTTCCAACATTAATTTTAACAGTCTTCTTCATACAAACCTTATGTCAAGTAATAAGCATGAAAAATCGGTGCAGAAAGTCTTATATTCTTCTGCTGAATCGTTCTATTGGTGATATGTTTTGTTGTATCTCAGCGATTGTTTCTACAGCTTACGTCCTCAGCGTAAACGTAATAGAGTAGGCTTTTCTTATTTAATATATTACTTGCATATTACTTTTAGCTTACTTTTAAAATTCATGCATTATTATCTAAAGTTTTTTCTTTTCTTTCATTACTGATCAACAAGACAAAAATTTATCGGGTAGGAATTCATAATTCTCAATTCTTCTTCGCATAATTTTTTTCTCTATTGGTACTTCTTTATGTTTATTTGTCTTGAAGTTCGGGGATAGAATGGCTTAGTGGGTTGCTGTTCGATTGGGTGCACCAATGCTGAGGTTCGATTCCCCGCAAGAGTAAACCTGTACAAAAATCCGGGTGATGCTGTCGAGTCACCTGTATTTCTATCGCCAAAAAACTCTTTGGCATATTGCTCAATGTGACAAGCCAGTGGAGCGAGTTTAACCAGTAATGTTGAGGACTGTCTCATATATATATATATATATATATATATGAGTTCGGATTTCTCTGAAACATTCTCATACAAATGAAGTGAATTGATGAATTGAATCGAGCCATAGAAGAAGAGTAATAATAAGTTAAAGCGCTTTAAGTACAAAACTCTAAAATATCCTTCATGCATATATTTAATGACTTAAAACCTTATCAATAATTAAAAAAGATGGATTTTTAAGGATAATTGTTTTCCTGTTTTTTATCCTCTTCAGCTATTATTTATATTATTCACATTACTGAAATTTTCAGTTTGGATCTTATAACAATGAACGAGGTGATCTTTTTAAGTTTTTTATGGTCTACTATGATTGCTTATGTTTCGATTAGTTTTCTACAGATGTTTTCAGTCTTTCGACCTTTTTCTAGTCGCTATATCATAACAACTAAACGATGCATCTACCTCATTATAATTACGTAAGTTTTTCAATAGTTTCAAATTAATGATGTATTATAATAATGTTTATAATAATGTTTTATTTTAAAATATTGCTTATATAACCAATCATTAGATTTTTCAACATAGAATTACAAGCATTGAACTATTAAATCGTTAAGAGAATCAACTCATAATACTAAATCTGTTGTATAAAATCTGAAAATATTAATGAATATTATAAATCTTTCGTTTATTAGTGTTAAATGGTCATGCAAGCCAATAATTTGCAGCCGAAATGACAATTTTTCGGGACGTTCTTCCTGAATTCCATTTTTTAGCGTTAATTATTCAGTTTTTAGACATCGTTATTACAGCCTTTAGTTCTTCTAAATTCACTTTATGTTTCGACTATGAAATTTGATGCAAAATATATCGTCGTTTTATGTGAAATTGCCTAACTATTGTTGTAGCAATCTGTGATTTTGAATCAGTTTAGATGGTGTTTAATAACGCTAAACGTATTTGGCACACTTTTTGTGCATGCACTTGTGAAAATTCGCTTTTTGAATAGGTGGTCAGGATGTAAAGCCGAAACTTGCTTATATATGATGGATAAAGTGAAGGCAATTTTTCCAATCGCTGTTTATTTCATAACTATTATTACGTTTGCTGTTACTTGTAAGTTTCCCATGTTTTGCGTGCTCAAATTATATAAATAGTGCTAATAGTGCTAATCGTACGAATGCAGCTTTTTCAATCTCAGTATTAGCACCATTTAAAAAGTCACTTCTTATTCACATATATCTTTAATGTTAATAGGTCGATAGGAGATTTACTATTCAGATTTTATTCTGGATTATTCGGATTTAATAATGTACTAGTGATGATTGTTATTCGGAGACTGAATTTCTATTAATAGTATCTTCTGATCTCATCATATTGCTACAAGTTTTGCATCTTAGTTTCAACTTTGGATAAGCGTAACCAGTGAACGCTCTTAGAAAAAAATGACTGATAAGTGAGAAATTCAGATTTATATTTGCGAAAATCGCATAAATTTTCGACTCCATTCCGCCGATATTACAGCCGCCGGATGGAAGAAAACAAGCGACTTGTTCTTTCTATACGAAAATTATTATTAAATTTAATAACATTTACTATTTTCAATTCTTTTTATGTAAGTTTTGCTATATTACAACTCATGAACACAAAATGTTATTTCTTCAATCATCCGGTTATAGCGATCAGAATTTTCGGGCTTGTACGGTAATATTTTGCACTATTAATATTAATTTATATATATATATATGTTAATCATTAGTACTACTGGAAGCGAATAAAATTCATTAAATTAATATTGCAAGTAAATTTAAAAAAACTTGGATTTCCGCTGAGAGATTTATTAAAGCATTATCAATAATTTTCCAGACAAGCTTTTCTGGCAAGAATTTTCATCGATAATTTATTGGGGTTTATAATGGACGAGCCGGTATTTTTTCAAACAATTTGTTGTCCTAAAAATAAATTATCAATAATTAGCAATAATTTGCTATATTATAAAAATTTTATCTGCATTTAACTTTTTCCTACTCTTCACAATTCCTTTCAGATTAGGCTTTCAATGCGTCATTTTCTTCAGTCAATGATTCAAGAAAAAACAACACATTCCACTATTTCACTGAATTATCGCTGGTAGCATAAAAATATTTTTCAAATCGTTTTATTTAATTGTCGTTGCTATTATGATTTCAATCATATCAATTGATTTATGCCCAATCCTATCGAAATATGAAAAGGGCCAAATTCATGCAAATATTAGACCAATAAATTTTATTATTCTCTTATTGGCCTTTGGATAAATATTCATGAAATATTCATATTCACATTTCTAAGGAACGCTTATTTATAGAAAGTACAACAGATTCACGTATGTGAAGCTAAGGAATAATTTCGTTCAGTAATTTATGGTAATACCTCATTTTATTATTTCTGTGTTATTTTCGTTTATTCATTAGATAATGTTTAAATTTTCGAATAAATTATTTTGATAATTTATAATAGATGTATGTTTTAGCAAGAAACAAGGAGATTTTATTTTTTTAAAGGTTACATACAATTAAGTTTTTGATTGGATTTGTTGTAAATTCTGAAATTACTTCTTATCATATTTTTCTTAATTTATCAAATTAAATGGGCTAAAAGAATTCCACAAAATAAAGTTTTATTTAATGCAATATTTCATAAATATTTTCGAGTTGTTTTTTTAACAAATTTTAAATTTTTAGGAAATTCATGTCGATTCACAGAAAATAAATTTTTTATTTGATTGAGCATAAAATTTTGATAAAACCGAGAAAATCTCAATCATCTATCCTATTATTTATGTAATTCAAACGTTTTTTCATTATTTCTTAGATTACTTAATTAAGTCTATTGAAACAACTTCTGATTAAGTCTATTTGACAAGATTGACAATAGAAATAAGCAATCTACAGTCTCCTTCAAACAAAAAACGTTTTTTTACTGAAATTACGCTATTGTATGGGTCAACGAGCATCATTATTTACTGAAAAGAACAAGTTTCTCATTTCTTCGCTTACAGATTGATTGCATGGCCTTTTAAGAAAATTTAGAAAAATATGAAGCAATCGTTTCGCCCTAAATACTTTCTTCCAGTTTATAAATATTGCACCGTTATTGCTATTTATACGGTTTACTGCTAACGAATAGCGCAGACTTCGTGAAAAATGGTTCAGCGGTTATTTGACAGCGGTCATAATAGAATTCTTGTTCTTTGGTGATTAAATCCTACCATTTAGCTTATATTGGGAATCCAACCATACCTTGCCAGCTAAGTCTTCCTTTGATAATCACGAGCCAACCAAACCCGAAATGGTAATTGCTGTTGGGTAAAGGTGAAGAATCATCAGTGATCGGTAAATAAGCACGATTTTGTATTAACTTTTCAGGTTCCTTAAGATCCTTTTTATTGATCCATTTCTGCGTTTCAAGCGTTACATTGTTAAGTAAAGAATTTTTTGAAGCATAAATTTAATTCTATAATTCTCTTCTTTTAGCTATAAACGCAAAACATTTTATAATGGTTTTGGCATTAAGTAATCAGTCGTAATCTTACGCCTAGTTCATTTTATTTTTGTGAAAACGCTTAAAATCACATGCTAATTTAAAAAATTCATTCATATGTTCACTTCATTCACTTACTTTTAGAGGAACTTGAAAGAATCTCATAACTATTAATTACCACAGTGATTTCTGTAAAATTTTATATTGGTGGCGCAGAAAAGCCTTATCATCTTTTTTGAAAAAATTTCAGTTTTTTATCACTGGTCATAAGTTGGCATCTAAATTTCACAGTCTATTCTTTTCGGAAAAGCAGATTTGTATGTACCTCATTGAAATTAAAAGAATCTCTTTTCTACTGATGAGCACTTAAGTATTTTCTCATGGCCATTTTCAAAGGCTTTCATAAAACTAAATACGCCAACAATAGTATTTCGGAAAATTGAAAATGAATTATTAAATTTAATGTAAATCTCTGGATCTAAAAGTAAAAACTTACTCCGAAACAGATAAAAATTTAATTCATAAATTAATGATCAATTCTTTGAAATCCGGTTTTTTATAATTTTCTAGAGAAAATGCGATAAAAATGCAAAGAAATGAAGAATTCAAGGTGGTTGGTTGCAATACATTCTTAGTGAAAACTAAAAAACTTCTTTAACTTTACATAGTTAGTTTTCTTAGAGAATATTTAATGAGAATATTTTCTAGTTACACAGTGAATGTTGTTAGTGTTTAAATTGGCATCTTTTACTGTATTTCAGATATACTTATAATTATCCATTCAAAGTTATTTTATAATTTCAATTTATAATTTAAATGAGGGAAATTTTTCTGATACTTACTGAGTAATTTTTCACTATCAAAGTTATATCGAAAATACGAAAAATTTCTTTTTCCTTAAAGGAATTGTATTTGCACAAATTTCGGTAGAAATAGATCTTCGTTTGATCAACATAAAAGAAAAATTCTCAACCTTATTAGCGTAATTTAAGGAATTTAGTTGTTTTTAACGATAATATGGCTTTAGTGACTGAAACTGAAGTTGATTGAGTCAATAAAAGCGTCAAAATGATAAGAACAATTGATAAAAACAAGTGCCTCATAAAATTTAATTCTTTGTTTGTCCTTGAATAATAATTTTAATGCAGCTTAATAGATTCGGTCTTTCTTCAAAAGCTGTGGAATAGAAAATGAGCAGAAAATTGAAAAATAATTTGTAATATATATTTGTTCGATTTTATGCAACAAATTTTGTCCTCCTTTTTCAAGAATATGAACGATTTCACATATTATTTTAGAGTGTTCAATATCAATGTTTTAAAATGGAAGTTTCAGTCTTTTCTATTTATAGATAAGACAGCTAAATTTTTGGAAGAGCGACTTTTAATTGAATTTCTCGATTGTACATTTTTCCGATCACCAAATTTTGGTTTCTTTCTTTATCAGCGTGTTTCAGTTTTATATAACAGTCCATTAAATATTTGTTTTAAATAGCCCTCAATATTACCATTTAGACTCGCTCGACTGGCTTGTCGCACTGGACAAATGTGCCAGGGAGTCCCTTGGTGATTGAGGTGTAGATGAGTCGCCAGTATCACCCGGATTTTCACTCTTGCGGGAAATAAAACTCCAGCATCGATGTCCTGAACTGAGTAACAATCCAGTGTGCCATTCCACCTCCTATGTTAGAATTATATTGCAGATTATTTAATATGTTGCAACTCTTCGTGCAAAATTTTTGTACTTAAATTTTTTATTTTGAAATAGCAGTTTAAGGTTTACAATTCTATATGGAATTTTATTCTTTATTTTTTTTTTTCAAAATCGAATAAATACAAAAAATTTTTGAATTGTGCTATTTAAAAAATATTTACTGGAATTTTTCCTAATTTTCTAGTTTTCTATGCACTTTTCTTGTAAATGTGAAAGGAAACTGATTTGCTAAGGTAAATTCTTTTACCGAATCATTGTTCTCTCGTTTATACTTTTGTATTCATTTAGCCAACCGTATCGATGTCTTCGAAAATTATCGCCGTGGTCGCGATAATTTCAAAATTACTTTTAAAAACAGCGTATTCATTCTTTTCTTCAAATGTCTGAAAACAGGTTATTACAACAATTTTTGCCTTTGAGTGAGTGGCGAACTTCTTTCACTTAATTTCATGCTCATTTTTTCATTTTAGTAGTTGAAGCGAAATATTTCACAAAATGATTTTATAAATGTATGCGATTTTTCATTTATTATGTAATTTTATTTAACTAAATGCAAGGCAAACATTCTTAGAAAATGGATGACCACAATTAATGATATTTCTTACAACTTGGTAGACCGGTTTTGTCTTTTAAAATTTATTCGATCATAACAATTAGTTTGCGGAAATAAAGCTGCAATTTCTTCAGAGAATTTCTCAAAGTTGAAAAATATTTGGAAAAAAAGAGAGCAATTAATCAATTCCTGGCTTGGAGCAGAGGTACTGACTGTAGCACTTCGAATAACTTTCACATTGTATGTAAAAGGCTTGACTGTAACTGGTCTCCTTTTCTGATTTGGTCCTTTCCACTGACTATTGATATGAACCAGGTGTTAGAAATAAAAGAAATCTCCAGTACCAGTACCACTCAATCGAAGGCAGGATCAGAAGCCTAACATTCGAGACAATAATCTCAGCAACGATATTTTTGTTATCTTGTGTCCTAATTTGATTTTAAAGTTTGCGTTAGCTCTGTAGTTCACCATAAGTGCCAAAAAATGTTTTGCATGAGATATTTGCCAAAAAACGATAATTCTCATGAATTATTATGAAAACTTCTTCAATTTTATTATTACCTTTATTATTATTATTTCGAAGAATTTTTGCCTGACAGACAAAAACCAAAAAGTTCAATTTTTGTTTTATTTTCCAATTACTTCGAAATTCATACATAAAAAGACGAATAAATATTTATTTTTTATATACGAAATGGTTAAGTGGGTTATTGCAATGTCGATGTTGAAGCTCTATTCCCGGAACGAATGATTTTTCAAAAATCCGAGTGGTGGAGGCGAATCACCTAAATCCCGCAACATTATTGCCAAGTGAATTCTTGCCAAAAATTGCCTGGCCAAACCTAACAAGAACGATGAAAAAAAAAGAACGCTTAAACCCATTTTTATGCAATAAGATGGTCCGGTTTACCATTACATATCAAATTAAATAAATTTCTTAGTCGTGGAACTTTCTTTAAAATAATCTCTTGCACAAATTTACTATATCTTGAACTAAATCATTCACTGCCCACACTTTTTTTAAATATTGTGTGGGTATCGCCTACTTGTCGGAGATCTGTCTTCCTCACTTCGGGCCTAGAGTAAAAACTAATCCTGGAGCAGAGATACTGGCTAGTGGAAACCGGTAAGCGATCGTGTAGCCTATCCCCGCTTTAAAGCTAACCTCTGCAATATCTTGGTCACCAGCGTTTTTGCTCCACTTCGTCTGTAGATGACTGTGATAGGGATAAGTTCTATGCGGAACTTCAATTGTCAACATTTCTACGGAAACATGACGTGATATTAATCGTGGAACGAGCGCATGTCATAATGCTGCTGCGATGGCCTCTACAATTGACAAATATGGCAATTGACAAATTCGGAGACCGGTGCACCAATGGAGAACGCCTTCGTTATACCGAAGAGCATGAACTTTTTGTTACTAATACTTGCTTCCGGCAACGTATAAAACATCTAGTCACGTGGAACTCCCCGGATAACCAACACTTCAACCAGATTGATTATATCTTAGTCAGTCGCCGTTGAGAGTTCCGTACTAGATAGTTCCTATCGAGGCGCTGAAACTGGCGATCTTCATGGATCTGACCACGTTATAGTTCGAACCAAGATCCGCACAAAAATTGAAAATTGACAAGAAACAGCGCACCCCAAGGTCTTTCAAAGGATTCAGGGACAGTGAGCGCATTTCAAACTAAATTATTGAAGCATCTCAATGATATGAATGATATAGATACTAGTACCATCTCTGGAACCGCAGATGAATACTCCTTGGACTCTTTGGAATACTATCTCAAAGTGAAAAATTCGGGGATAGCGAGCGCGTTTCAAACCAAATTATTGAAGCATCTCAATGATATAAAGACCAATGACTTTTCTGGAACGGCAAAGGAATACTGGTCCAAACTAAAGGAACGTCTCCGAAAGTTAGCCACTTCCACGCTAGGGCATATCAGTAGGAAGTCCGCTAGTTGGTTAGTGGAAGCAATTGTCCAAATTTCTGAAAAAGCTACCAAAATATGAATGTCAGATGTAGATCCTGATTATTAGATGCTTCGTAGATTAAACGAATCAACAAAAGCAGCACGACGGGACAGAAATTACTATTAGTGTGACACGGCCTTGAGAATGGAGGCGGTAGCTCTTTTAGGCGGTAATAGGAAACTATTCCGCCTTCTTCATAAAGCAATTCGAGGAACGATTAGTGAAATGGTAAGGAAATGGTGTGCCAGTCAAGAGTATTTAGGAGAGAATTAAGGACCGCCTAATAAGATGGAAAGAATTTGAGCCAAACTTAACCATGAAAGCCATTTGTTGCCCCTGATATAGTTGATACATTCGCCGAACCATATGCTTGCAATTGTGAGCTTCCAACAGAGGAAGAAATATCCATTATCCATATGCTTAAGGCAAATAAGATTCTTGGAGAAGATGGTCTTTGGGCTGAACTCTTCAAATATGTCCATCGTCCTTCATAACACACCTTCAAAAAATGTACTCTCTGGTATGGGAAAAAGAAATTACCAGATGATTGGAGCAAAACAATTCTGCTCCCTATTCTCAAAAAGATGATAGGACATGCTGCGACAATTATCGAAGAATTATCAGCCTACTAGACGTTTCAGCGAAAATTTTTGCTTCCTTTTCACTCAAAAGACTTATGGAAGTACGAGACAGCAGGACGCGGCCTAATCAAGCTGGATTCAGACTGGGGCGCGGTTGTGCTAACCAGATATTTACGTTAAGAAGGGTGATGGAACATCGCTTCAGATATTTGCAACCTACTATCACGTGTTTCATTGACTTTGCTGCTGCATTCAACTGAAAGAACGATGCTTTGGAGCGTGATGGAACGCGGCAGTATTCCAGAGAGGATCATTGTACTCATTTATGAGCGTATGTCGGCGCAGATCTGTGTATATGGGGAACTGACAGACTCCTTCAAAATAAGACCTTGTATCCGTCAAGGATGCGTCCTTTCCTCTACAATATTCAACTATGCGATAGACTGGGTAATGGGCACCGCTTGTTGGTACTCAAGAGGTGTCCAAATCAGTCCAGAGCATCGTATCACAGATCTTGAATACGCTGATGATGTAGTCCTTTTTGCTGACTTATGACGAAATGCAAATAATGCTAAATAGCGTGTCAACAACTGCAGCGAGAATCGGACTCAGGGTAAAAAAAAATGGAAAACTTTTCGTCTTATAGAAGAAGATGATAATATGCCTCTTTTTATAGACTTATTGCCGGTTGAGAAAGTGCCCGATTTTTAAATATCTTGGGTCCACTCTAATACTAAATGGCCAGGCAAAAGACGATATTACAACCAGGACCATGGTAGCTGCGTTCTTACTTACGTCGTGAAATCACCATAAAAACGAAAGTCCGCATCGATATAGCCGTGACCCTTTCGATTTTGCTATATGGCTCTGATTTTGCTATATGGCTAGTGAAAGAGCGGAGGATATTAAGAAATTAACCGCCTTTGACCACTCTTGTCTAAGGTAGGAGTTCGTCGAGCGGATAAAATATCACTTGATCGTATCCATCTTCGTTCAAATACCACCTGTATTAATAATGTTATCACAGAGCCTTCACCTTCATCTCACCGTCACCTTCGCTGGTTAAGGCACGTTCTCCGTTATCCACCACAGGAGTTGACGCATATCTCGTTACTTGCTAAAACCCGTGATGGAGCGCTAAAAGCGAGGTAGGCTAAATGAGGCCTGGATTGATACGTCAGGAAAAATTTTGAACGTATAGTTGAACTAGCAATATGTGGACTTAGACGATGGAAAAAGGAATTGGCTTCTCTTAGTGTCGACGATGGCATCAGATCACGCAGCTTGGAACTGTCTTATCCTTGTAGTTGAGCTAGCCTAACCAGTAATGGTGAGAGCTGTTAGAAGAAAGTAAATTATCTCATATCTTCAAGACTTTTATGGTTTTGAAATCATAAAATCATTCTCTATTGAATGAACTTCTACTGAGTTTTTTTTTTTTTTTTTGATGCATTATTATTATTGTTCGTATAAATTGACAATTATTATTGCTTGTTTTGCTATTAAAATCTGATCTCTTGAATTCTTAATTCATTTAAATCATTTCAATAAGTACGATTTATAAAAAAAAATCGCTAAATATTATAAATGATCGTTTTAGGTATGCTTAATAAACGTAATACGCGATGTTACGACAATGTAACGAGAAAGGAATGGGAAGAATTCAAAGTTAATTTTTAATTTTCTTCCTTAGAATTATGAGGTCAGCTATCTTTATGTTTTATAAAAATTTTTGTTCTTTCTTTAATTCATTTCTTTTCAGTTTAGTATTTTTAGAAAATAACATCAAATTTATCGAAAGATTTTTATTTAGTATTAGAATAAATAGATAAATTTATTATTGGTAGCATAATAAATAAATGATTGTTTTTTCATTCTTTTTTTTAGAACAGTGGAATTCTACGTATTGAAACAATTCTGTATGCATTTTTTGGCCAACTACCGCTACCTATATCTTTAGTTGCCCTAACATTGTGCCTACCTTATACAATTGCTATATTTCGATGTATTCGATCAAACAAAATAAGTAAAAAAATTTATGTATTACTGCTAAATCGTTGTACTGGCGATATATTGCTATGCACTTGCTTTCTCATCTCAACGATCTATATTCTGAGTACAGATATCATCGAGTATTCTTTACTATTTTATTTACTTTTTTTTTTGAGAGCACCCACCATTACTGGTTAGATTCGCTTCTCTGGCTTGCCGCACTAGGCAAATATGCGAGATATCCTTTAGCGATAGAAGATAGATGTACAGGTGAGTTGCCAGCATTACCCGCATTTTTGCATAGATTTACTCCTGCGATTTTATTTCTATATTTTCGACTAACTGATAGACAATGCTGGACAGCTGGTTACCGTAAAGTTATATACAAGCTAAGGATTAGCTTTATAATTATTATAATTGTTTTAGTGGTAATGTGGTTCGAACATTTGACATTTGTATCTCTGGTTCATTCTGGTCCTCTACAGTCTCGTACGTATCAATCAGTTTATGCAAACTATATGCGTTATGGAAGCCCTTACATTATAAAAAATTTATAACAATGCGCAAATGTATCTATTTTGTTATAACAAGGTTGGATTATCCAAGATTTTAACAGAGATTTTTACTCAAGAAAACTTTTATGAACGAAACATGCAATTTTTTTCTTCTGGTGAATGATAATTACGAACTTTGATACCTGTCCTATACTTTGATTTATCTTAGAAACATTAATATTAGTTTGCGAAATATTAGTTTGAGAATTATTAAAATAACTAAAATATTTTGTTAAAAATATTTCTATTGAATTATTATTTTCGACTTTTCAGTTGGATAATTTGCTTCCTTATAATGATGAGTTCAACGACAGCAGCGATTCTTGTTAAATTTCCATTGTTGAGCAAATGGTCTGGTTGCCGAGTAGAGAATTGTACAATTGTCTTTATAAGGGCTAGAATGGTTCTTACGACAGTCGCCTATTTTTTTACTATTCTAGTCTTTCTAATGACAGGCAAGTTTGCATTTGCATTTTTTAAAAATGCATTTCATCGAATTACTTAAGTTTCAGAAAAATTTTATTACTAAAAATGATAAATAAAGAAATTTAATGCAAAATATATGCATATATTTAATGGAAAATCTCATCAACATCTTTGCATATCAACCCTTAATTTAATATTAACGAGAAACTTTAGATATTCATATTCCATAGAATCATCCATATATTTTATCCATTCCACATAAAAATAGATAAAACATTTATTGAGTCAATTACACTTGTTTTTATTTTAAGTAATGTTAAGCGAAATATTATAAATGAATTCATGCGAATGGTACTTAATGAAGCCATTTCTAGCAACGCTTATTCGCCGATATCCTCAAACTTCAAATAATATTAAATCGGCACGTTCTGATTCAGAAAAAAGCATTCATCGCTTTCAGTTATGGAAACTGGGCTTGAATGTTGCTACATTTTCGATTTGGCAAAGTTTTTATATCATTTTCACCGTCTTTTTATTAATACAAGATAGATGCTTTTCATTCAGAACTAAAATGCCCGTACAGCAAATTTATGGATTATTAAGGTATTGTGATTATTATGATTTTTTTGATTTTGATAAGCGTTCTCCGCAAGTTCCTCATTTATGAATATAATCTTAATGATGAACCCGTATGTGGACCCCTCATCACACACCAGATGTGATTGATGCATTCAGCGCAGAACGGAAGATATAAATTAATCTCGTTTTATGGTTTTGGTTAGTAAAAAATTATTCGCGTAGCCTTAAGTAATGATTTTTAATGATAGTTCCTTTTATTCAATTTTTATCGATAAATTGCAATATTTTTTAAAATCCAATATATTTCAGATGCACAATGTTGCTTCGCATTATTACAGATATCATTATTGGCATTGTATTCGAAATTCGGGTTATTTTTTAGATTTATTATATTTTTGCGACTTCATCATGTATATACTTCCTGATACTTCCTGATAATCTTATTCAGCATTAACCACAATAGTTGAAATGATTGAAAAATGCCCGTCATTCGCTTATAGCTATTCAAAACCTCTTTTTCATATTTTGCAACTTCTAATTATATGTGTATTGCTACTAATCGGAAAAAGCCGTTTATCATTTATCCGAATCAGGCCGAAGAAAGTATTCATCACGTGAGAATTTATCACCCATCAATATTGATATGTAAAACTAATTCATTTCAGGTTCGCTATGAATTTCTATCGATATTTTGTTTCTTATGCAAAAAACCAAGATCGATGAAGGTCGCCCAAGCCACATTATGATATCATCCTAAATGATGGAGGACAAGTATAATTAGATTTTTAGTAGTTTGCCTCTCGGAAAATATGGCGTAAATTCGATCCTTGCAATGAAATTTATTACGATTGGCGTGCAGAAAATTTTGAAAGCTTCAAACTAACATTGAAAAGTTGATCGCAAAAAATCTTCGTTCAGTTTCAACCTTTATTGGTATTTCGGATTTCTTCCAAGCTTTATATGATTTTAATTTATTTTAGCCTTTAAAATACTCGAATTTAAAATGCTCGTACTACTTGCACATATACGAAATATCGCTGAAAAATTGGCAAATCGAAATGCTAATTAGCGTAAAATCAAACTACGATCTCGTAATTTCTGCGTAACCGTCATATTTCGCCATATTTGCGTAACCGTCATATTAAAAACCATCGCAAATAATCCATCTAATGTTAAACGATCGATTTTAAGCGTTCATGTTCGAAAGCTTAAATATGGAAAAATTTATAATTCTTGGTTAGATTTTTCTTATTATAGATAATAATAAAATAAAATCACATTGGCGGTTGATTAGCGTATTGGCAAATCGCATTATCTTTTGTAAAGACTAGCAAAATTTCTTTTTTGGTGCCATTAATCTATACGGGAATATTCAGCTGATTTCATGGAGTATTGAAAGAAAATTTTTTGAAAATGAAAAGATTGCTGCCATTCGTGCCAATCGTAATTTTTTCATAATTTTGAGAATTGTAGTAGAATTCACGCATGTAATACATATATTGTTGTAATACATTCTTCTGTTGCTGTTGTGGTATTACTGAATAAAATTGCATGAATTATTGTATGAAATATAACAATTCATTTGGAAAGTGATGATGGATGAATAGCATCGTCGCTTTGGGTTAAAGCACAAGTTTGGTCGTAAGCCCTTGATTAAAAATGAAATCTGAAATCTGTATATATCTTTAAGTGGTTCATGAAATAATCATCTAAAATTGTGTGACGTTCTTAGCCCTATGGAATTAGGCAAACCAGAAATGGAGGATGATGTTTAAAGAAAAAGAATTAAAAATAAACTTTAATCTTTACCTTTAACTTTAACTTTTAACATGGAAAATTTTAAATATCTTTTTCACGCATATTTCTTTTTTTTGGAGATCTATCTCAACTTTACCTCAATCTTAGTTTCGCCATCAGATTATGATTATTATATGTTAATGTTGATGGTGAAGTTGATTGATGAATGATGCTTGAAAATTACGTTTTATCCACAGAACGATTTTTCATCGTACAAAGAACAAGATCGAGCATAAACTTCAAAAATTTGACCTTATCATAAAATCAATGAAATGATAAAGAAGTTAATCAACAAAATCAACGGAAATTAATTGAACGACTATCTTAGCTTGCATTTTCGATTCATATCGGTTTGGATCGTTTTTCATTCACATGAATTATTTCAATATTTTTTTTGTGGGGCTGAGTGGATAATGATTATTATGTCGAGAAGATGAGTTCTGCTCTTGCTCTCGACAAGAGTAATCCATATCATTAAAAATCCGGATGATGAACTGGACGATATATTTCTATCGTCCAATGGCTCCATAGTGAAAATTTTCGACAGCCAGCTGATTTAGCTTTGCCAGATGGTGTCTAATAACCATTTAGTTTTACTTAAATCCAGACATTTGTTCCTTTTTTTTATTCATGAATTTTGTTAGTTCTTATTTCCAGTTTTATGCAAGTCTTAATCTGCAATGGCAAAAAGCTAGAAGGTTCTTATAGGAAAATATTAATATGGCTAAATTTATGGAAGAAGGATTTTGGCATGTCACTTTTTACTTGATTTGAAAATTGGCGTTCATTTGACTTATTTCTTTTTAATCAAATTTAAAATGCATTTAATGGTTGTTAATTTCTATAATAATTATTACTTAGACCACCATTTCAAGCATCGTAGTTCAACTGCTAATCCTAGCAGGATCCTAGAATCCTAGCAGGATCCTAACAGGAGTTAATCTGTTATTAAGAGATTCGGTTTGTACTGAAGATGCACAGATATTTCTATCCACAGCTGACCAATATTTCTTTATACTAATAGCCAGTGAAGTGAATCTAACAAGAAATGGTAAAATGCTAACTTAACTGGTTAGCTGTTCAGCGGATTCAACCATTGCTTCTTAGTTGGCTTAGTCAAAATTAGAAATTAGATTAATTTAGCACTTTCTTCGAAAAGATGAACAATTTTAATTAAATCTAACTGAATTTTATGAAGTCATCAAAGAAATGAAAACACGATTTCAATCGAAAATATTTTTAATTTATAGAAAAGTTCGTCGGTGGCAAAATGCATATAAGTAGTGATAACAGGTCTTTGTTGGAAATAAATTTCACCTCTTTTCATTCATCGCTTTTTTTTTTTTTTTTTAATATTTTTTTGTGTAATTAAATATAGAAAAAAATTTTTGATTTTCCTTAAAACGCTTGAATGCTTGTTTGATTTGCTTGCAAAAATCGGCATAATTAATGATTGATGTTTTCAACGTTTTGCAAAAGTTCATCATCGTTAACGAATTTGATACGTGACATATATATTTCAGTAGAAGAAAGAAATTATTTAGCATAAAAAAAAAGAAAGAACAATTTTACGGTTTAACTTTTAATTAACTGAGAAGAGCAGCGAAAACTCCGCTAATTATTATGCTTATCAGTTCAAGCGTCATCGTTCGGTCATCTTCGGTCCTTTTGACTACAACTCCGTTATAAATGGTTTTTAATTAGTCGAGAATCAAGAATAGAAGAATAGAAAGATAGCAGAGCGGTTAGTATTTTCAATTATCGTGAGATCTTGAAAGATAATTAATTATTCGAGTTAGTATGCTTATTAATTAGTATATTTGCAAACCTATTATTAAAAAATATATTTGGTGGTGGCGTTATATCTATAATAATTCTCTCTCCGAGTGATTCCTTGGCAAAAATTTCTTAGCTTACCAAAAGCTAACTGAACTAAGCTAACGACAATTAGTAAGCATCAATCGTTCATCATTCAATAATTAACCGTAATAAATTGTAATAATAATAATGGCAATAATTAAGACGCTAATTTTAAGCGGGGATGGTGATAATCCATGATTGTTGAATCAATTTATACAAAAATTGACTACACTAATTGGATACTTAAAAATTTTGCACTACTATTAACAATTTATTTACTTTTGCAATAGTAATGCTAATCGCTATTTTCTTTCTTTTTCTATTTATTTATTTTGTGTCGAAATATTTGTAACAGTTTTTTTTTTTTAAATCAAATAACAAGTTTTTTTTATTGCTCTACGGTCAAATTTCGATTTATAGTAAAATTTTAATTAAAATATTTATAACGGCAATAATGTTGCTATGCGAAGTATATAGAAGCATTTATTTAGTAAAAAAAATTTTTCGTTATGCTAACGTTAATTAAAATAATGTTTTATTTTAATATCAAATATACCATCGTATTCTATAAAATGAATTTTAAAATAAGCGTAGGTTTTTTGCGTTTGCAAAGTACTTTTCTTGATTTATTTAAAGGAATCGCTAACTCATTAGCAAATAATTTATGGCAGAATTTTTGTTAACTTGAATAAATAATGTTCATTAATTTCTAGTAGTAATACAAACGAATTATATTATTAATCAAGCATAAATGACCATTTATTTATAATAATAAAGCTATTTTATACCGTAAGCATAAACGAAAGCTAAAATCTATTAAAATGGATTATATATATATTTAATATTTTAATATTATGAAGCGGGGTAGTATAGCCGAATAGATATTATGTATTATGGATTGCGACCTTAAGGATCATAGTTCGACTCCAATTTCTGACGAGATTTTAATCAGATTTTAATTAAAAAAATAGAGCTTGCGTTGCATTGAGCCTGTACTCTTATTTCTCTTTCTCTACCTGTGCGCTTTTTTCTTTTTTTTCTTCCTCTAACAACTTTCATCATTACTGATTAGGTTGGCTGTGCTGGAAGGATATTTCCAAGATCTGATCGCTAGTAGGAATAGAAGGCATTCCTTTTTCCATCGTCTAATTCCATATATGGTTGGTCCTCATATATATTTAAAATTTTTATGTCAGTCCAGGTCTTGATTGGTCAACCTGGCTTTTGACGCCACCCATCACAGGGTTTAGCAAGTAATGAAGTATGTGCCAATTCTTGCAGTGGGCAATTTAGAATAGATGTCCTAACCAGCAAAGGCGACGCTCTGTGATAATATTATTTATACAAGCGGTATTTGAGCGAAAATTGATGCGATCATGTGATATTTTATCCGCTCGACAGACCCGTAAAATGTATAGACAAGAGTGGTCAAAGGAAGATAACTTCTTAATATCCTCCGCTCTTACTGGTCAGAGACATATAGCAGGATCGAGCAAATTGCAGCCATATGGACGAGGATTTTCGTCTTTATGGTAATTTCGCAACTGTTCCATAAAGGTTTCGTCAACCGAAAAAACCAACCTGTGCTGAAAATGTATAATTCTATGCCCAAGTAATTCACCGTCTAAACCAATAAAGAATAGATCTAAACAGAAATAGGAATAAGAGTTGCACGTTACATAATATTCTAAAAATCTTAGATTTTCATAAGCAAAGTGATTTGTGATTTGTGATTTGTCTAAATGCTCAAATTCTCAATTAAAAATACTAAACTTCGCTTCGTTCAGTAATAACTTCAAAGAAAATAGAATGATGCTCAATCACCATTAAAAAATTTATTATTTTTTCACCTTTTATTTCAATTTATTTCCAATTGTCGTATGTTATTCAATCATTTTGATAATATACTAATCTCTATAATTGGCACATAATGTATTCTAAAATAACCCTTTTTTTAAAAGCACTCGCCATTACTGGTAATCTGGCTTATCGCACTGGACAAATATGTCAGCGAGTCTCCTGGCGACTGGAGTTGAGGTAAGTCGCCAGCATCACCCAGATATTTGGACAGGTCTACTCCGGCCGAGAATAGAATTTCAGTATTGGCGTTCCGAATTGAGAAACAACTCCTTTGTTTTTCTCCATTAGAAGACATTGACGCCCGATGAAGCGTAGTGTGCCGACGGATTCGAACTCAATCACCGATTCTCGGTGGCTTTTGTCTCTTCACTAACGCATTGTAATCCCTTTTACTTATTACGAATTTCCAAAAAATGCGAAATTTGTTTTTCCAGCATATTATTAAATCGGATATTAAAAAATGCTAATACCGGTAGATTGATAACCGAATAAACGATTATGATGATGACTATGTTTAAAAATGAGTGAAACCTAACATATAACATAACTCATGAGGTTATTGCTCTCATTTCGGAGTGTACATACGAGAGCACCCGAGGCTCCACTTCTCGTAAGAGTAAATCTTTCAAAAATCTGGCTAATACTGGCGATCTACCTGTAATACTATCGCTAAATAGCTCCATAGCAAAATTTATTTGGTTCGAAAAAACATAGAGTCTGAATATCTTATGGAAATTAATCATTAAATTTTCGTTAATGTTTAAAACATATTCTGATTAATGTTATTTGAAATCTGTAAAGATATTTTAAATCAAAATGCTAAAATTTCTAAATTTTCTTGAAAATGATTAATTTTATGATAAATCGCTTTCATATTTCAATTTATCATAAATTCATAAATTTTTTTATTTTCATTTATTAAATTAATTTTTACTAAAAAAAATTATTAATTTAGTGTTTGCATTATGTATTAATGCGAATCGTATCGAAACGAGTTTCCACGTTTCGTTGAAAGAATTTTCTGAGTTTTGAAAATATAATAAAATGAAAATTTATTTGGAATGAACCACCATTATATAAGGACCGAATGCTTCTCGAATTTAACAACTGAAGAGAGCTTGGATATCTTTAGAGTTAGTTTTTTTATTGGTTCTTGAATAGAGGTGCGAATTAATTTGTGAAATTCTTCTTAAAAGAACATTTAAAAATAATTCCAAGAATCTCGTCTCAACGCCATATTATTTCAATATTTTTATTGGTTATTCCGGCAGCAGATTATCTCCAAATATTATTGCTATTAAAATTGTACTACTTATTTTCCATTATTCTACTTGATCGTACTTCTTTTTTTTCAGTATTTTTTCGTTAAAGTTTTAGAAAAAAGTTATTTGATCTTGGAAATTTTTTTGCAAAAAAAATCTGCTCAAATGAATAGAGTGATAAAAATAAATGATATTAGAAAAGAACACATCTCATCGAAAAACAAATACTAATTGCTCTCAGCATCTAGCATTGGTGAAAAACCATCATTGCTCATCCTGTAAAACTATTTTTCAAGCGCATTGAAAAATGTTGAGGTTAGCTCGGCAAAATATTCATCGCCAACTTATTTTTCATGGGCCTTTTATCAAAACACTTGGTATATGATTTGTGATCTGATATTTTTTTGGTATTTTCTCCCTAAACTAATCGTAATTTTTGCTGATTTCTCACTTTTCTTGAATTTCAACTTCGAAACTTCGAAACTACTGATTCAAGCGCTGATTTTTGGATATTCTTATTCATGCATTATAGGCAAATAAGCAATAAAAATTTAGCCAATAAAAAATAATTAATCTCCAACTTGGCTCACTTTAAAAAGTTGTATGTCGCTCATTCTTACTATAGGACAATTTTAGTAGTGAAAAAGAATCACTTGGTGCGCTTAAAAGCTATTTTTATGGTTCTGAAACCAGATGCTAGAATATGATAGTGAAAGATTGTTGTGTTTTGAAGGTGCAATAAACGTTAACCCTTGTGAAAGCCTTTAATCCTTTCAACCATATGAATTAAACTCTACGTATTGTGAAATTCTTGCGAAGAATTCAGAATTCATCTTTCTATGATAAAAATATGAAAATGATAGTATTGGTTTGCTTTATCGAAGAAATTATTCGATATTTCTTAAAATGCTTTAAATGAGCTAATTTATTAAAACGAAAAACGGAAAAAAAAAGACTTATTGATGAAATGTTAATTTAGGAAAATCGCCAGTTTCGATTGGAATTAGTTTATCGAATTTATTTTGGATGGTTACCGCTACCTCTCACTGTGATCGCGCTTTTATGCGCTATATTTTATATATTTATCGTTTCTCGAGTAATAAGAAGTAAGCGAATTGGGCGAAAATGTTATGTGATACTTATAAATCGGACAATTGGTGATATTCTCGGATGTATTACGGCACTTACCACATCATTTTATGTTTTGATCTCCAAACATCCAAAGTTAGTTTCATTTCATTTTAATAGCAAATTTGCAATATCTTAAATATTTAATAGAATTTATCGTTTAATTCATAATATAATTCATTTTGAGAAAATCTTAAAAGAAATTTGGATTATCTACAGGTTAATCAGTGAATTTGCAAAAAATTTTCAGTTGGTGTTTTTGTAAACTAAATTTTTAAAAAAAATTCCAGTTTTTTTTAGGGATGTGAAAGAACTTGTATGAATTTTTAAAATATTATCACAATTTTTCAAGTTATTAACAATAAACAAAGCACTTCTCTTCCATTCCAACAGCACTCATCATTTCTGATTTTACTCGTTTTACTAGTTATTTACGAGGGGTGAGTCTTCTTCAGCAGAGAGTTACATAAAGATAGAGATAGGAATGGATTTCCAGTAGCACTTGGATTTCACTTTGGATGACACGTTTAATTTGACCTATAATAATGCCTTTCACCTTATTTTGAAGCAACGCATCATAGGAACATTTTAAAATAAATAAAATTTATCATTTCGGTTATTTTGTATTATTTTAACGATTTATTGAGAAAATTTTAGTCGTGATATCGTATCATTATTGGAGCTATTTTTTGTCGCAAGTTTCTGGTCGGGAATGATTTCTTATGTTTCAATAAGTTTATTGAAACTCTATGCTGTATGGAAACCAATTGATTATCGAGAGAAAATAACAATGAAGCGTTGTATCTACTTGATTTCATTAAGGTAAATCGAATATCATTTCAGGTTGTTGCACTTGAAAAAAAACGCTTTTAAAATCAAAATCTTAATCAAAGACAAATACTATTCGATTTTTTATATATACAATTCAGTTAGCGTTTGCATTTACCAAAGATAATAGCAATCAAATACGAATCATTCGAGTCAAACGATTACATTTTATTGCAAAGCTTTTTCAAAACTCTAAATTCTACATTCATTTAAAAATTTTGAGGCTATTAAACGATTTTATTTTGTGACAATATTTTCTTCTTCTAACAACTCTCAGCATTACTGGTTAGGTTGGCTTCGCTGGCTACAAGGGTAAGACGTCTGCAAGCAGTGCGATCTGATGCTTTCGCTGATAGTAATGAATTCGTTCTTTTTTACCGTCTAAGCGCGTATCGCTGATCCACCTATACGTTTAAAATCTTTCTTGACTATATTAGTCCAGGTCTTGACTGGCCCACCTCGCTTTTGACATCACCCATCATAGCAAATGACGAAATATGGATCAACCTTTGTGGTGGGACAACGAATAATGAGCTCTAAGTAAGAGAAGGCGACGCTCTATGATGGCACTGCTAATGCAAGTAATAATAATACTCGTTAATAATTTTAGATTAGAAGTCAAATATCTGATTTATGGATGAATCTCTTATGGATTGAACAGTAAATAAGCTTTCAGTTGGATTATCTTCGCCCTAATGGTCGTTTACACATTAACAGTGACTGCTCTTACGAAAATCCCTGTGTTAAACGAATGGTCTGGATGCAAGCTAGAAACCTGTCAAATGTCTATGTATCGCTTTCGAAATTCTATCACCGTAGCCGTCTATTTATTCACTATTTTTGTTTTTGCTATTACTGGTAAGATAGATATAAATTCAAAATTTTTTATGTAAATCCTCTGCATCGAACACCAATTACTTATAATTTATTTTTGTTTTATTTTTATTCTAATAAATAAAAGATTTTTTGCGACAAAGATATGATTTGATATAGATTACCCATTTATAAGTGAATAATTTTTTGGGTAAATCGGCGATACTTCTCGATATGGGATTTCAACTTTTATGTGATACTTTAGAGTGATCGCCTAATAATACCGTGGACTTCTCCATTTTTTTTCTATGGGCTCCAAAACAATGCCCTTTGGGTTGGCAGAGGGAGCTCTTATCTCTTTGAGAACCACAGTTTTAGCCATGAAAGGCCTATTAAGTTTTTGATTTAAAAGTTTTTTGATTTGATATTGATAAACCAGTCAGTCGATAATTATGAAACCTATTTTTATAAGCAAAAAATTATCTAAAAAATAATCAAAAGATTGCTCGAATGACTCGTAAAAAGAGTTTAATTTATATAATAAATAATTGTTTAACAGTGACATTACTAAAGAAAGAACAAAAAACAATAAATTCATTTCGCTCAAATGGCGATATTTCGACAAAAGGGCCACGCTTTCCATTGTATAAATTAGCGCTTAACGTTGCCACATTTGGAGGTTTAAACATATTTTATGTTATTTGGTGCATTAGCATGAATGTCACACATGATGGTTGCTTTTATCAAAGGAATTTCTCTGAAATGCAATTAATACTTGCATTTGTCAGGTGAAATTTTTTTGTCTTTTGTTTGTCGATTTACTGTATGTTTACTTTTACAATTTATTAATCAACAAATAGTTTTATAAGCGATCGTAATTACGATCGTTTTCGCAAAAGGAATTTTAGCAATGTTCATAGATTTAATGTTTTAAAAAATAAATGAATAAGATAATCCCATTCGAAGGTTTTAAACAACTAATATATCGGTTATATTCGAGGTAATAATAACTTTTAAATGCGTCGCAGTATGGTTCGCAAATGTTCAAATTCTCGAGGAAACCTATTTAAAGGAGCAATAAAGTCTATTTCAGATGTACTTTATTACTGCGTATTTTCGTCGATCCAGTTATTAGCTTCATTGTCGATTCACATGTATGTCATTTGATAATTTTACTAAATTCCTTTTGTTTTCGTGATAATTAATTCTATTCTTATGAATTTATGACGAAAGCAATAGCTGCTGACGACTCATTCTTAACGCCATGAAAATCGCACTAACAGTTGAGTGAAGCTGAACTAATCGCAAAGAAAGAATGAGTGCTAAATACTTGCTTCGTCAAATTTACTAATTTCTGCACATACAAAACGACTATAGAAAAATATTAAATAAAATATTCGTGAAATGATGACCGTGAATTTGAACAGGAAAAATATCTATGTTCCTTGCAATCCATTAATCTTCGAATTTTCATAAATTCAACATTTCCGACAACTATGAATACCGTTGAACGACCTTACTAGTCTTAATCTTACCATTGACTTTGATATCACTAGAAATTACCAATATTTCTCATATTATATATCACTGTAATCTGCAGTAAAATATTACTGTATTACAGCATTTACTGTAAGTGATTTTATTTTATGCGAAAATTATACTTCAGTGAAGGAACTTACTTCACTGAACTTTCTTATTGGCAAATGGCTCAAAGCTCAGAGTTTAAGCAGACCGTGTGTAAGGCTAAAATGGTATCCATTAGACATCCTCGGTTCATTTTTATAATTTCAGTTTTTTTTAAAAATTTTTTATACAAATATTTTATTTTACAATTAATATAAGCGTATGACTATTTGCTCTACTTGATTTCCATCGAAATAAGTAAGTAAGTTTGAATTAATAATCCGTAATGAATCTAATATTGAAAATTAATTTTAGCTTCATCGAGGATCGTTATTATTTTTCGACGAAATGCATAAAACAACAACAACATTCAAATCATGGGAAATATTTTATAAAAAAACAATAAATACAAACGATGATAATTCAAGTGGAAATATTGTTCGAGAGCATCGTTCGACGACGATTCGAACTATTTAGAGGAATGATTAGTCGTCTAAAATTAGTCGTTGGAATCCATGATGCATCCATCGCTTCGTGGAGACGTGTGGGAATTTTTTTCGATTCAGATAAATTCTTATTTTATTGTTTTTTTGAATTTTAATAAAATGAATTGTTTTTTTTTAAATGCAATTTATTATATTTATTAATAGGGTGGAAAAAATTTTTTTAAATATATTTCTTTTTTTTTAAAAAAAATTTAAAAATTTTTTAAAAAATTTGAAATTTATAATTGTAGAACAAAAGGCTTTTGATGATAATTTGTTTAGACGATTCTTTTCATTTTCAATATTGTTCTTTATAAATCGTTTATTTTTAATAAAAATAATAAATTTTTAAATTTTTAATTTTAAAATTTTTTTTTTTCTTAAAAAAAAATTTATTCACATAAAAAATACTATTTTAAATATTGATAGTTTGACCTTTAATGAATGCTTATAAATTAGGGGTCAATATTTGGCTAAGTAAAATTTATTCATCCATCCATCGAAATGAGCGGTCGTCTCTTATTTTTCTCCCACTAAAGCTTCGCTCTATTTCGTATTTGTCGAGTAGTTTCGAGTTATTCTTGCCTTTTCTTTGAATCTATTTATTCCACAAATTACTAGGATGAAAGACTCGACGAGAATCACTCGCTTGAGGATTGAGAATGAAGATAGTCGTGAGGAGCACTCATTTTTAATGACCTACGCCAGTCTGGCAAGCGTAGAAATCTACGCTCTTTGACCTAAATACGAGCAGTACATTCGCCAACCCCCTACTGCACCCCCTCTGATACCTATAATTTCCACAAAATTTTTTACGAGGTTAAATTTGGAAAAATTTGATTCTTGAAACGAAAACATTTGGCGAAAAATTTCGTAACATCTTTAATTTCTTCTTGTTCACTTTGGGATTATTCGTCGGATTCTCGGTTTTTATTTCAAATTTGGTAGAAAAATATGTTTCAGTAAGAATTTTAATGTGGAACTTCTATTTTTATGAATCAAATTTCGTGGAATTTTGATTTTGTTTAAAAAATGAATTTTTTGAGAAATTTTCCGAAATAATTATTGTTTATAAGTGATTTTACTGTTGGATTTTCTCGAAAAATTTTCATTAACAGAAATTTAAGTACAAAATAACCATTAAAACATAAATATGATTTCATTAGTTGTGGAAATCGGTGATAATTGGAATGGAAAGAAAAATCTGGAAAGTTCGATCAGTGGTCGAACGGGAAAGAGTTTGCCTCATAGCGTCGTGTGTGGTCTCTTTGATTTAAGATGGGAATGAAAAATTTTTTGTGGTATTTATAAGCTATTAGTAAAATTTGTGATTATTAATGTAAATATTAAAGGTTGGTAGTATTGAGCACAATGGAAATTTGTATAGGTTTTTATCACTATCGTTATCACCGCATATTATTGCTATTCGTTGTGAATAATGGTGAATAGTTTTATTAGACTTTTAAAGGAATATTCAACATTAATAGAACCTTCAGAATGATGCGTGAGTTTTACTCGGATTCGCTAAATGTTCTGTTCTTCTTTAGAAAATATCGTCTTTCATTCGGTTGAAAACAAGTTGGATTTGAGGAGAACGAAAGTTTTATGCAAATATTATTCAAAATTTTAGAAGAGATTAAACATGGCATCAATGAATTTCGAGAATGCATAGCTGATTTATTCGATGATTTCCTCGTTTTTATAATGCAATTTATTAGTTATTATTATTTAAGAATTAAATTAATGAATTTTTTGAGGTAAAACTTAAAGAAAAGGGGTTCTGGCAAAATGATTTTCTCGGCAATTCGTTCAACAGTTCTCGCAACGTGTAGTCGTTCATTACGAATTAGTTTTATTAATTCATCGCTAAATAATAGTGCATTTATGCGTTACAAGTAAATTTTCATCAATTCTTTTTTGCAAATTTTTTTTTTTTTTTGTAAATTAAATTTGAACATTTGAACTGAAAGTTTTTCAAGTTAGAAATATTTGAAATATTAGCGATATGAATTATATGGTTTAAGATCTAGTGGAGTACGCGGTGCAGTTATTGGAATTGATCTTGGTACGACAAATTCATGTGTAGCAGTTATGGAGGGTAAGCAAGCAAAGGTGAGTAAATAAATCGCTTTGAAAATCTTTCGGTTTTTAGCTATTATAGTTGTAGTTTGTTGTGGAGACCAATTCATCGAATGTTTATAGGTAATAGAAAATTCGGAAGGCGTTAGGACTACTCCATCAGTTGTTGCATTTACCAAGGACGGTGAAAGATTGGTAGGTGCACCAGCTAAACGGCAGGCAGTTACGAATTCACAGAATACCTTATATGCCACGAAGCGCTTGATTGGGCGGCGTTTTGATGAATCTGATGTGCAGAAGGATTTGTTAGGATTTGTTTTTTTGATGATTGTATGTAAGAAATATGTAAGTGTGTAACATTCAGTAATTGCTTGTTTTATCCAGTTTAAAAATTTTAGAAAGGTTGTTCCTTTTAAAATTGTTCGTGCTTCTAATGGTGACGCTTGGGTCGAAGCGCAAGGCAAAGTTTATTCTCCTTCTCAGGTACTACATTTTATTTACATTTTTTTCTATTTTATTTTAACCTACAAAATCTGTAAGGTTGATCAGTTCAAGAGTAAGTTTAATAAATTTAACAGTAAACATATTTTTTTCATTAGATTGGTGCATATGTGTTAATGAAAATGAAGGAAACTGCTGAAAGTTATTTGGGTTCAACAGTTAGCAACGCTGTGATTACTGTTCCGGCGTATTTCAATGATTCCCAGCGACAGGTTTAGTTCTGTAAACAATTGTTTCTCTAAATTTCTTGCTGATTTCCTTTTTCCTTCATTTTTTTTTTATTAGGCTACGAAAGATGCTGGTCAGATCGCTGGTCTTAATGTTTTGCGCGTAATCAACGAGCCAACTGCCGCAGCACTTTCTTACGGCCTTGATAAAGCTGAAGATAAAATGTAAGTTGAATGATTCCTATTACAATTTAAAAATTGAATAAAATTTCGTTCAAATCTGAGTGGTTCATGTGATAACAATTTATAAATATATCGATATAACTTCGGCTTCAACAAATTTGGTTACTCTTATCATTATAGAATCGCCGTGTATGATTTGGGAGGAGGTACTTTTGACATTTCTATTCTCGAAATCCAGAAAGGCGTTTTCGAAGTAAAATCAACGAATGGTGATACTTTTCTCGGCGGTGAAGATTTCGATAATGCGTTAGTGAATTATCTTGTGGCTGAATTCAAGAGAGATTCTGGAATAGATTTGCATAATGTAATAATCTTATGATTTTTAATTTTATTTTTTTTTAAATGGCCACTTCTGGTTTGGAAATTGTGTGAATGTCCCCATTTAAAGGGACAGCATTTAAAAAAAAAAAGTTTTTTTTGATATTTCGCTAGGTATTTCAAGCATCTTGGTTAAAAATTGGAATTTTGATCATAAAGAGGGTATGGGATAATTCTCGGATTTTTGAAGTTAAAATATCCAAAGCTCATATCGTTTTTTTGAAATAGCGAAGTTTTGTTGGCTATGATGTTTTACCTCTAGCACTTTGAATTGATTTGTTGTTGGTTGCCTTTCGAGGCCGCGGACGGAAATGAAACAGCAGCGATTCTGAGCCAATTTTTTTCTAAATTATTTTTTCAGTTTGTCGGTTATTTTAAAATTTTATTTTAGGAAAATTTTTTCAGGATCCTATGGCCATGCAGCGTTTACGCGAAGCAGCTGAAAAAGCGAAATGTGAATTGTCCTCCACAGCCCAAACTGATATAAATTTGCCATATCTGACTATGGATTCGTCAGGACCTAAGCATATGAATATAAAGCTTACAAGAGCAAAGTTTGAGCAACTTGTGGGTGATTTAATCAAGAGAACCATCGAACCATGCCGTAAAGCAATGCACGATGCTGAAGTGAAACCATCTGATATTGGTGAAATCCTTTTAGTCGGTGGCATGACTAGGATGCCGAAGGTAAGTCCAAGTGTAAATATATGCTTTTGCACTAGTTTTTACGCTTATGCGAAAAATCTTAATGCATTTACTTTTTAATATAGGTGCAACAAACAGTGCAAGAGACATTCGGTAAGCAACCTTCAAAAGCGGTTAATCCAGATGAGGCCGTTGCTATCGGCGCGGCGATTCAAGGAGCCGTTCTTGCTGGTGACGTTACGGACGTACTGTTGCTTGACGTTACGCCGTTGTCTTTAGGTATCGAAACACTTGGTGGAGTAATGACAAAATTGATTACTAGAAATACTACCATTCCTACGAAAAAAAGTCAGGTAACCTTGCTTTTGTGTCATTAATTTTCCTTGAAAATTGGGATCAGGTAGGAATGCAAAAGCGCATCAATTCATTTGTCCACAACTGTGTATATGATTTCAGATATTTTCAACTGCTGCGGATGGGCAGACCCAGGTAGAAATAAAAGTTTATCAGGGCGAACGTGATATGGCTGGTGATAACAAATTGTTAGGACAATTTTCACTGGTAATTATTCGTTTTCAAGTAGTTCATAATACAAATATAAAATATGAATCCTTAAAAAATATGAAATTTTGGAAAAGTTGGCAGATTACAACTTTTCCAGATCGGCATTCCACCGGCACCGCGAGGTGTACCACAAATTGAAGTCACATTTGATATTGATGCGAATGGTATCGTTAACGTCTCAGCTCGTGATCGGGGAACAGGAAAAGAGCAACAGAGTTAATTTTTTTCAGTTTGATGGTTTTATTTTTCATTAAAAAAAATCTTCAATCAGAAACTATTATCAAGGGCTATCAGGGATCGTCTTATTACACCTCATTTTTACAGTTGTTATTCGTTCTTCTGGAGGATTGTCCAAAGATCAAATTGAAAATATGGTAAAAGAAGCAGAACGAAATGCTGCAGCTGATGCGGCAAAAAAAGAAAAGATTGAAGCGGTCAATCAAGCGGAAAGTATAGTACATGATACGGAATCTAAACTCACCGAGTTTAAGGACCAGTTGCCTGCTGATGAAGTGCTATTTTTAAAATATCCAATGAACTATTCTGTGTTTCGTTTATTTTTTGTCATGCTTTGCATTTAAGATTGTAACAAATTATTAGTCTTTTGACAGTTTTTTCCTTAGGTTGAGTCGTTGAAAACAAAACTCGACGAAGTGCGCCAGGTTTTAGCTAACAAGGAGAATGAAACATCTGAAAAGATTCGTGAATCAGTGAACAGTCTTCAGCAGAGATCGCTAAAACTGTTTGAGGCGGCGTACAAGAGGATGGCTGAAAAAAACCAAGGTACAGTAGTTTTTCCTGTTTTTAGAAGTTCCTGTTTCTTGTGTTTATGTTTGAGTGTAGTTGGTGATTCCCAGGCCTTTATCTTGATTATTTCGCATATTTTGCATTTCCATTTATTTCTCGATTTCACTTCTCTAATTTCAGGCGGTGCGCAGGAAGCTAAAACCGCTGAGGAGCCAAAGAAAGAAGAAAATAAATAGACGTACCATTGATACTTTGATTCTGTTTATCCGTTATTTCTTGTATACGTTTCATAGTTATTACAGGTAGAAGCAACTGTGTTTAAATATTTTCAGTTCCTAACTTAAGAATGATTTCATCAAGAAACTTTGACACAATTCGGGTGGTAATGTTCAGACAGGCCAATTGAGTTATGCTTAAGCAGTTATTTACTAATTTTTATAGTTTGTTGTTAAATAAATGTCAAGTGCTTATTTGTATTAAGGTTTTATTTTTGTATTTTATCATAAAGTTGCTGATATCTTACGGCACAAAAACATTAGCATATTTGCATTATGTTCTGTTTTGCATCGTGGTGTTTTTGCCGCTATAAAATATTGTTCTTGAAGTAGTTTTCGAGTTCTCTTATATTTTTTATCGTAATCGAAACGATCTCTTTCGTTCAGTTGGTGCTGGAATATTCTTTTGGGAATTTAATGTTCATGTTCTCTGCTCGTGATCTTTCTGGATTTTTTTGGAATTGCTCAGACATTGCAAGTTTTTATTTTCTTTGGAAATTGGTTCCAGTCTAAGGTTGTGAAGTGCGGTTTGTCTGATGTTTTCAGGAGTTTGATTAAAGATTGCGAGAGATAATATTGTGTTTGTGTTAATCTTGTTATATAAAATTTTTTAAGCATTGGGGGTAGGAGTGGGGATGGGATTAGCTATCGCAGTTAATTGTGGGAGCGAGTGGTTTGTATTTGTCGATTATCGGGGTTCATATGTGTTTGAGATGTGTGTATGTGTATCATTTGGAAGTTGCTCACGGTGAGATTCTTTACGACGACGGTTGTGTCGAAGTTTTGTGTTGGGTTTCCAAATATGCTATACTGAAAATGAATGAATAATTTTTTATCGAGTGATTCAAGTGAAACTTTTTTATACATTCTGATATAACACTAGCAAAATGCGAGTATAGCAGGGTGATTGAATTTACAACGTGGTAGGGCAGATAGTCAGTCAGTTGTTTAGTTGTCATCTCTTTTGCGTTTGTGTTAATTTTTATTTAATTAAGTTTTCTTAGCTCATTTTCTCATTTTTAGTATTAATTCAGCGGTTAATTTTTATTTTAATATTTTAAAATGATTTAGAGAGGAATTATCGCGATAAATCGTCTAAAAAAAAATTTTTTTTTATCATCTCAAATTATTAATTGAATGTTTTAGAAATGAAAAGTTCTCAGTTGTTTTATATAATTTCGATAGTTTCGATTTGTTATCAGTCGCATGAATCGGAGGTGAAACTCAATTTTTACGAGGTTGATTTTTTGCTAAATTTTTCCGCTGAATTTATTTGACTTTAACGAAATATTCTTTATTAATCGATGAAAAATATTTACTTTTCGTTAAATTAATAAACTGGAGAGTAAACAAGAGTTTGTTGAGTTGTTGTTGTTGCCATTTCGGCGCGCAGATATGGAAATTCTGCTAGAATAAATATATTTACCAAAAGTCTGGATGATGATGCTGGTGATTCACCTTATCGTCTTGTGACTTGCCAGCAAAGTTGGGATGGTCCAACAAGCCAACTGAGCAAGCTTAACCACAATATGGTCAGAGCTTTAAAAAAAAAACTAATAAAATATTTGTATATGAATAAATATATGTATTGAAATATTTGTTTGAAAAAAAAGAATTTTTTTTTCCCTGTAGAATATTTCGTGGAATATCATACAAGAACTGAATGAAGACGAGGCAAGTGATTATTATTGGATACCGTGGAAAATTATTGGATCACGACTAGTTGCGCAGAAATATCCATATATCAAACATAGTTTTGAATTTATCATCGTACCATCGAACTGCAGTAAAGATGTAAATATTTTTTAAAGGTTTATTATGATTTAGTTTTATTTGTCTAATTTTGGATTTATTATTTCATTTGTTTTCAGATATTAGTCAACTATTTTTTGATTTTTATGCTTATTTTTCAATGTTAAATTTCATTTGGATCTGAAGAAATGGATCTGATTCTTTAGTCTTCTAAACAGAATGGATTTTAGGAAGTCGAACGAACCGATGTGAACCCGAGAAATTGTAAGATATCGGATGAAACTATAAAGCGACAGGTAATCTTTTATTTTTTCAATTTTTTATTCTTATCATTTATAATATTCTAGTATTAATACATTAAAAAATATATAGCTTATCTTTTCATTCTTTGAAAAAATATTGGGCTAGAACTGGGGTAACTTAATGGAATTGCCCATTTTTTGTATCATATCTTTTTAATCTTTCAACCTTTATTAATTTTATTAAATAATATGCTGAATATATGATATGATATTATGTAATATAGTACTAGGACTAGAAAATTTTGAGTTTTTCAAGGTTATTTTCACCAGTTATAATGATAATGATAATATTTAATTAATTAACTATACATAAAAATTTCGCTTTTAGATATGTAAAGTACGATTCGTTCAACGTAGTGGAATCATAGTCGGTGGTATTAAAAATTTAGGATGTGCAGACTATGAAGGACAACAAATTAAGTAAGTTCCAACCAAAACGTTTTTAGACCATCTGAAATATTTGTAGAAAAGCAATGTTCTAGAGAAGGTATCACTCGAGAATTGTTGCATTTACCTCAATAATCGCATCGATTTTAGTAACATAGATTATCAATATGATCGTGATTATGAAGTTGACGAAGCCGATTTATTCAATCATATTAATCCAATGAAAATTCTAAGACATATAAAAAAGAAAGATTTTGCTGTGTGGAGCAAATTCAAGGAATTTATCTTGCGGTATGTGAATTATTCTTTTGCTTAAGTGTACGATGATCTTTTAATTTTGATAGTTGAATTCTTGTTAATTCTGCTAATTCCTATTGAACTTTTTTCCATTATTTTGGTAAGAATATAATAATAGTCATCTATAAAAACTAATTGTAAAATATCATCATTTTTTTGAAATATGTTGTAGATATAATCGGAAGTACAATTCGGTTAAAGAAATTCTCAAGCGATTCCATGTATATAAAATAAATTTGAAGATGATAAAGCTGGCGGAGATAAATGAGTTAGGGTCTGCTGAGTATGGTGAAAATGAATTCAGCGATATGTCTCCTTCAGAGTTCAAAAAGGTTTGTGGTGATTCAACAGTGCCACTTAAAACGATTTTAATTCAATCTGTGCAAGCATTCTTTTGGTTGAAATAATTTATTGGGAATAAAAGTGGTTATACGTGACATAATAAAAGGACAATTGATAATTCTATAGTTAAATAATTACATTTCAGATAATGTTGCCAAGAATATGGGATACAACAGAAAATGAGAAAAAAATTCTTAATATAGAAGATTATGACGTTTTTACAGATAATCTTCCTGAAAATTTCGACTGGCGAGAGAAAAATGTCGTTACTCCTGTAAAAAATCAAGGTGATCTAATTTAATCATAATGGAATTTGAATTTTTTCTTAAAGGACCCACATGGACTAATTTATTTTTGCAAATGGGTATTTTGTTTATCAGATACTGATTAATGGCAAAGATTTGCTTTACTCTTTAATTATAGGGAGATGTGGTAGTTGCTGGGCGTTTTCAGTGACTGGAAACATTGAAGGTGCATGGGCAATCAAAACGGGTAACTTGACATCATTGTCAGAGGAGCAACTCGTGGACTGCGATGTTTTGGATCATGGCTGTAATGGCGGTTGGCCTCTGAATGCCTACAAGTTTGTCTGATATCTGATATTTATATTTATTTCTTTGTAATATTTCGACATTAATTTGTTAGATATCTAATTATAATACATTATTTTATATGGAAATAACATCTTATAACTATATTCCTTTTTCAATCTTATTTGTTTGCATGGTGTTCTGTTTTCGAAATGAAATGCCAATTATTTTAGATTCTTATATATATAGTACTCTTATATAGTACTCGTTTTATCAGTTAATGATATAGACAGATTTGCTCATCCAGACTTTCTATCGGTAGAAAGGATTGGCTTTTTTCAAAGAATGGTTTTAATTCTATTGAATTGGTATTAAATTTTGTTTTTTCAATCATACAACAAATTTTAGAGAGATCATTCGAATGGGTGGTTTAGAACCTGAAGATATTTATCCTTATGAAGGACATGAAGGTCAATGTCATATAACGAAGAGTGAATTTGCGGTTTATATCAACGATTCAGTTCAATTACCATCCAATGAAACAGCAATGGCTGCGTGGCTTGTGCAGAAAGGGCCGATATCTGTTGGTTAGTTAATCCTTAACAATAATGATGTTTTGTTTTAATTAACATTTCGTTCGCTTTATTCTAATGCAGTGATATAGTTTGTTTGTATATCTTGCGAAACTAAAAATTAGCATGTCGTATTGTGTTTAGATTATTAAATATATGTTCAAACCGTATAAGAATATAGGAGGTTACGACTGTAATAATTTCCTCTATGTCTAAAAAAGTCTTAGGTTTTACTTTAGCTTTTAAGGTACTGAAAATTATCTTACTTATTTTGGGGAAAAATAAATTATTTTACTAGCTTCTTAAAGCGTAAAAATGGTTGCAAAATGAATGACTGTTTTTCGAAAATGTGATCACTTAATACCTTAATTTAATCCAGAAAACAAATATGTCATGAAATAATGATCAGGTAGGTTGAAAATTTCTGTTGTACTCATTGCTGATTTAAATTGCTTTTAATATGTTGCCGTTTTATTCCATATAAAATATAACAAATTCTGAAAACTCTTCTATTCATCTTACTAGGTTCATCAGTTATGCCATCTTTGAAAATAATGGATCCTTAGAAGTCTTACCGAATTTAAGCAAAGTAAAGCCTTACCGAATTTTTACCGAATTTGGTTTACTCATTCCGAATTGTTTTCAGACTTCAGTTTTTGGAATTTTCTCGTTGATTTGCTCCATGTTCATGTTTCTCGTTTTCCATACTTCTAATCTATCCTAAATTTTGATCTCAATTTAAATTTTAAGAGCGAAAAAATTCGCGACTTTTTTGAGAGATATACCTTTTTTAAAAATTGAGTGAAGAATTGTTTCACTTACTATGGGCTCTGAATGAAAAAAAAATTAATCACTTTAACTGGTGGTAGGTTATAGCAATACCAAGTCTTTATCTGGAAGAACGCACTGCTAGGAGCTAAGGCACTCTGCAGAATCCTTAATCTTGGAGGCCTTACCATGGTGAGAAAGTAATTTTATACAATTTTTATAATTAACTTTAGTAAAATATAGAATGGCAGTCTGCTTTTAATTTTTTTTCAATTTCTTAAAGATCAACGAAGATCAAAGAAACAAAATTATTTTTTCAAAATTCTAATTTCAATCTGAAGTACTCATCTAACAAATATTATGCGATAAAGCCAACATAGTTATTAAAGCAGAAGAAAAAGGATTGTAGATAAATAATTGATTTAATTGCGGCTCTGATAGCAGTATTAGCAAAAACCAAGAAAATTTAGAATCAGTAGATTTGAATTGAGAAGTATTTCATTGCAGCGATCAGATTTATATATTTAATTAGAGTATAAGTTTGGTTGATGTTATTAGGAATGTATTTACAGAAACAAATGTAAAATGGAAGAATTTAATTTTATCCGAAAATGTTGATCAAGATTATGATTTTACATTAATCGATTGTCCGCTAAAACCTTCTATTTCAGGTTTTTCTTGTTATTAGTAAAGGTTGGTAATAAAGATTGGTAATGTATGGGCAGTCAATATTTTCTACAAATAGGAGATCGAATTTCTGAGGAATATTGGCTTAACGATATTGCACAATAAGAGTACCAAACTATAGAAAAGTTTAGTTTCCTATTAATCGACTAGTAGGAAAAAAGATGGTGTCGCTTGTTCGCCTATTCGTTTTTTTTTCAATTTATTTATAAATTAAGGTGGTTGGTAGTGGTTTAATTTATAATTCATCCCGTTAAGTAACAGTAATTGACTGGTACTTTACAATATTGAACAAGCGAATTAGATAAACTATGAATAATGGATTTTAAAAAATCTATTAATAGAAGAAAAGGAATGAGATTTGAATCCATTTTTGTCTCAGAAATTTGACAAAATAATTGATAAAGTGATGCTATTTAGGCAATAGAAGATAATGGCTACTATATTTTTAATTCAGGTATTCTGTGACATAGATTTTAGGTGGCCTAAGAGTGCGTCGCTTGATCTTTTTCATTCGACGCTATGTGAAAGTAATTTGAGAACGAAAGAAGTAATGTTACTGGACATTGCATGAAAAATTTTTTATTCAAGAAAGATATACAAAAAAAAGATTTAGAAAATAATCCAATTTCGACCAGGGTGTGCTAAGCAGAGCATTTTGAACATTTTTTAAAGGATGTATTAAAATTATCAAAGTATTTTATCACTAAATAACCAGGTTAGCGTGAATAAAGGAAAATCATACGTGTGCAGTTACGAAATTTCCGTATTTCGCAAATGAGAAAGGATTACGTAACGCTGTTGGATTGGTAACTGTGAATGTCGAGAATTTTTCATTTTCATTTCATCCAGTAGTTTACCATTCCATAGGAATAGTACGGATTGTAAAGCCGAGTATATGGATAGTATGACGAATAGTATCCATACTGAAATTAATCTGTATATTCAGCGAATTTTAGTGAATACAATGTTCAACCAATTAGAATTTGATCAGGGTCATCAAGATTTTTGAAATCAAATAAATAGGGTATTATGAAAATTTTTTAATTTTTCCATTTCCTCATTTCTCATTCATTTAAAACTGTGAATGTTAAAGCGACTTACATAATATGGATAATATCCATAAGACCAAGCTTCACTTTCTTGTATAACCACAGAAAATAGTAGTATCAGTCTAAAAATTACGATGAAGAAAAATTGAAATGATGTAAAATGGAGGAAATCAAATTTTTTGATTGTAACGGTTTTTTTCACGAAATCTTTCAAAATAATCTTCGTTGGTTTAATTTCTTAATCGATTTTATATATTCGTAAATTTATGGATTTATTAAATTTATGGATTTATCAAAATAATGAGAGAACTTACAAGATGATCAACTTCATAGTGATTGCAGCGCTACTAAAAATAATAATAAAACGCTTCGTTTTCGAATTATTGCTATTTATATAGTATTTATACAACATTTATAGAATCATCGAATTTATATACATTTGGAGTTATTTTCTTAGGTTTTTCATTTATGTGTTTTCATTTCTACTTGCATAAAATAATAGTTTATGCGCAACAAAATGGATCTTTCATTCATGCTGAAAAATGCTGATGAATTTATGTTTTGTTCGTTTTGTATGTCAAATGTCAATATTTGCAAGGCAAAGTCTAAACGAATGTTTATGTCGTTTTCTTTTTTTATTCTTCGCCAATTTTTTCCAGCTTATTTTTATAAATTTTATTTTTTTATTTTATAATATAACAGAATGTCGAATTATTCTTTTTAATAGTTAAAAAAAATATTATTAAAGGAAAAAAAACAGGTTATTTGTCATTTCCGAATATACGCAATAACTTATTGACATTTTACAATAACTTTTCTTATAATATTTACAAAAAAAAGTTGAATCTAAAAATCTTTCATTTTCATCGTAAAAGATAACGATTTTTTTTTTCTTGAATTTCCATATGTTTTTGGTGATCGATGCTGGTGAAATATTCAGTTGAGCCATAATAGTTAAATTCGAGAAAATTAATTTCGTGAATAAATTATGGTTCAATTTTCAATATTTGCTTATCGTCGATCTTCCGAAATAAATATGAATATGATTGAAATTTTCCTAGATTTTTGATATTTCTTGATAGATTTCTTTGTTATAAATAATTGTATAATCGTTAATAGAATTAGCGATTTGCCTAAATATAATCTCTAAATCGAATTATACAAACCGTTAATATACTGATAAAAAATATTCAACCTATTCTCCAATTGTATTTTATAGGGAAGCTTGGCAAAAGAAATCATCTAGCTTATCATTTCAAGTGTTGATGGTTCAATCCTAGCGCATATTCATCAGTAAATATATAATTTAAAAAAACCCGGGTGATGCGAGGACCAATTTGTTTCTTTCCCAAATGGCTCCTTTGCAAAAATATCTCTCAGCCTATTTAATAATCAGTGGAGCGAAACTAATGAGGAATGGTGAGTGCTATCCAACATAATGCATGTTTTGTGATATATGTTAATGCTTTAAGTGTATAACATTTGATAAATCCTTTATAGTTACGATAATGAAATTAAAAGTCAGTTCAGCGTAATTATATGTCAGAATTTTTTTTAACATAAGATTCGCATGTGCCTTAATCTTTTTTGCTGAGATTATTTTGCACGCCTGCATTTTTGCTGAAATTATTTTGCACGTCTGCATTTTTGCTGAAATTATTTCGTATGCTTGTAGTATGTATTGTATGAATGAATCATTTATCAAGAATGAATTTGCAGGAGTAAATGCAAATAATTTGCAATTTTATCGGCGCGGTATCACGCATCCATTCAAATGGTTTTGTTTGCCAGGATTTCTCAATCATGGTGTTCTTATTGTGGGATACGGTGTGGAATTCAATAAACCATATTGGATTATCAAAAACAGTTGGGGCGAAAAATGGGGCGAAAATGGTTACTATCGTATGTATCGTGGCAAAAATGTTTGCGGAATCAATGAAATGGCAACAAGTGCAATTACTTATTAAGGAGATATAAAATTGTTTATTTTTTTTTGAATATTTTTGCCTTCTCTCAACGAATTGCAAAAAATGACGGCTCATTATTTTTTTACAAATCCATATTTTAAAATTTTATTTTTGTTTAGTTATATTATTTTGTTTGTTCGCCTTTGGTTTTTAGGGAATATCGATGCATGCATGCATGAATCAAAAATTTTGAGCATCGAATTTAATTTTTTCTTTCTGCATAAAATTTAAATTTTTTCTTAAATATTTTATTGGCTAAAATGCTAAAAAGATTGATCTTCGTTTTCTTATTGCAAAAATTTTTTTATGTAAAATTATTAAAATTATTATAAGAAATATTATCGAATGGCTAAAATAAGTTTTTTTTTTTCGTTTTTGGATGTGTTGAATTTTGTTTTATTTACATAAAAGTTTAAATTATCGGAAAGGAAATTTTTGTTTTTTACGGATCGGTTTTCGCCAGGAAAGAACGATTTTTTTTCGAAATGCATTGCTACTTATGATTGAACCAAAAAAGAAATTTTTTTTACTTTATTTTAATTTGAAAGAAACCATTTTTTTTGATTCTCCATAGAAGAAGAAAATTTTTACAAAAATTAGATTGGTTTGAGAAATAAAATTTTTACAAAAGCAACAAAATTGAGCGCATAATTTTGGTTTTGAAATCGCGTGTGAAAACGAAAATTTTTACACACTTCATCGAACCGAAATTACTCGAATTAAAAACAACTTAAAGCTTGAAAATGGGTTTCGCATATTGGGGAGATCTGAGTAAGTACCATTGGTTCACCAGTCTTTTATTTTTCTTGTTCAAAAAATAAAATTTTTCCTTAAACACTACAGCGATAGTACAGAAATGAATGACATGCATAGTTTTGAATTCCACCAACATCCATAGAGAATTTTTTATGGAACATCAAATTACAATTATTCGTGGACTCTAATAGGATATTTTCGTTTGAATTTCAATTTCTTTTTTTTAAATTTCGTAATAAACTTGTTGAGAGATTTTTACGGGAAGGAGGTGAACCGTATAAGATGACAAAGTTGATGCTTTTAAGGCTTTGGCTTAGCGCTCAAGGTCAAACTTAGGATATTTCGCTTAGCACGCATGTCGAGTGATTCGAAAGCATTGCCTTATCACTAATAATTATAGCGCTCATATGATTGAAAAACGACAACTCAGACCTATGGTACTTACGACCTGGAACTATGAATTGATACTACTTGCACAATAAAATCACACGATGCAATTCGCTTTCGAAAGATCCGCACTCTGATCTTTTTCATCACAACGATTTTAAAAGTTTTCATTTCGATACAATTTTTTTCTTGATTATTTTAATAATTAAAATACGATATTCGTCAATTTCCGACGTCTTTTTTTGCAACAAAAAATTCGTAATAGATTTTTCTCATGAAAATCTGAAAAGTTCGAACAATAGCTACACAGGATTGCTTAACGAATAAGTTATGGAACTACGGTTTCGTTATTCAGAATATTCGGATTCGGGCCCTGGTAGCACTATTGTTTACATTTTTCAGTGCATGGTACCTTAATGTAATAACCTTTAATTCCTTTAAATTTCATAATTTTCGCTTATTTTGTGTTTGTGAACATTGCACATATTTATTGCAGTGTTGGCCTAAAAAAGTGTAAATTCAAATATAAATTTTACATTCTTTTTGTAGCTCGCACGAATAGCGCTTAGGCTGGTGCTAGCTAAATGAGTGGTGCGTCTCCAAGTCGCTCAATATTTGGAAATAATTCATCGATAAAAACTCATTTTTTCGCTAAGTTCCATATATCATATCACCGGTCCTATAAGTTCAAATCTAATTCCTACTATGAACACTAAAGAACACGTTCTGACCAGCAACGACGATGATATTCGAACAAAAGCCAGTGCAACCGTTAAAGTGCAGGCATGAATAGGCAAAGATAGATCGACTACTTCTTCGAATCCTACTGATCATGTCTTCCATTCTTGCCATAACAAGAGAGTGCACACCGCAGTATGGTACACGCAAAAGTCCATTTCATCGTTCGTCTTAAGAGTGGACCGAAAATATTTAAAGCCTACTACTTTCTTAACCGATGAATTAATAAAAGAAATATTTTATAAAAGTTCGATAATAAAGACGAAAACTGTTTCGTTTTATTTAGAATATTAAGGATCCCAAATTTTATTGCAATGTCGCGTAGCCTAATATTATAAGCGAAAAATTCAGCCTTAGCCCTCGACTTGTTGTGATATACACTGGCAATAAGTCATAAGTAGGTCATTTCACCCCTCACAACGCCCTCTCTGAATTGGACGGAAGATAACAGCAATACTTTAAAAAAATAATGGCGATGTTTGAAGCGACGTTCCAATATTTTTTTTTTATTTAGCTTGCACCGCTGTCTGGACCCAGCTTAATTAGAGTGCATCCTGCCATAAGCCTAATCAGCAGATGGAAGGTGAAAACCTCCAGGAAAATCAATAAACTGATTCCATGCCTGACACAGTCGTCACAGTATGCATCATTTTTGGGGAATAGAGAGCTGCTTTGCCATTGTTATTTAAGCTCCTTTTTCGATATTAATATGTTCTAATCCGTTAAGTGAGCTGTAAAAGACAGTGGGCAGCGTTTCAAGAATCCAACCTAAACTTGTCTTTTTCAGCTGTTTTGTTGGCTTTATGCTTCTAAATGAAGATTATTTCCTGCTTTGGGCTGCTTGCAACCGCAGCAATATAGACAAGATCTTCCTCTGTGAACGATGCAACATAGTCCAATCTAGTCCACCTTCAATTACTGGTAAAGATTTGCCTTTACTTAATTTTTCATTTAATTTATAATAAGATCATCGCAATATTTTGAGCATTAAAATAACGCAGTGGAAGTATGTACACAGTTAAAATAAAAAGCACGAAATAAAGAAGTGCCATCATTGGTCAATATTCAAGATTGCTCATGGAATTGAATTCCAAATCCATTGAAACCAAGCTCTCTTTAACCATGTCAGATAGGATAATATAAAATATTTTATGAAAAAAAATAAGGAAATACCACCATTGAAAATTGGATTTTCATAAACAACAGACCAAATATGGCAAGAGAACAAACAAATAAAATTTTGCAAAAAATCAATCCAGTGATTCCGGAATAAACATTGCCAAAGGATTTCGTAAATTGGTTGCCATGTACTTTTTCACTGCATGAATTAAATCTACTTCACGTATTAACCGAGACGTTTCGTCATATCTAAAAAATGAAAAAATTTAAAAAATGATCCATATTTCCACCAATTCTTTTGATCCACATTTTCATAATCTTTTTTAATGGCGCTGCCAACAATATTAGAACCTACAGACTGCTTCCTTGCCCCATCAGATCTTTCACTCGATTAACTACAGCAAGCCTACACACTTCTTTAAGATCTGAACCACTTAGATCGGTGGCCAGCTCAGCAACGCGTTCGAAATCGATATCTGAATCCAATGGCTCGTCGCGCAAAATCACACGTAAAATTTTTGCGCGTGATTTTGCATTCTGAAATAAACGTTTAGTGTTTTTTAAAGAAATTTTTAATAACCATTATAATTTTTAAAAACTTTTAGCTGAAGCTTACATATTTATTTATTATAAAGCTATAATTTTCGTAAAACATAAAGTTATCGAAAATTTTAAATTTTTAGAATTTAAGAAAGAAAGTAAATCTACAAACTTCTATTATAATATAAAAAAAACAAAACATACTGGTAAAGGAACGAAAAATCGAGCAGGCATACGCCGAAGAATAGCGCTATCTACGTCGTGAGGTCTGTTTGTAGCACCCATAAGTATCACAGCGCTATCTGGAAAATAAGTTGTTAACATCTGAAACACCCTTTTATCCAGATATTTTCCCAGAATCACAACAATTTGTACTACTGAAATTAAAATATGGCCAATATATCAAAATTAAAAAGGGAAAAAACAAACTTGAGGAAGCGAAACCGTCCCAAAGACTCATGAATTCGGCTTTCATCATGGCAGTTGCTTCATGATCATGCGATTTTCGATCTCGAAGAAATGAATCTAAATACACTGGAATGTAAAAAGAGATCATCCACTATAATATTCGATAGCCAACTATAGAATATCCGAAAAAATCACCAATTTCCAATTCCCATTTTCTTTGTTCATTTATTTATTTATTTAATATTTATCTAAATTAAAAACCAAATATATTACCAAATGTATTACCAAATAAATAAGTTAAATATGCTAAAAAAAATGTGCTAAAAAATGTGTCCACGTCGTAGAGTGCGATCAAATAATTCTTACCAATCTCATCAATGAAGATAATTGTGGGTTGGAATTTTTCCGCCTGAAAATAAATTACAAACATGATAATCGAAAATAAGAGAAAAGTTGTTGGAAAAAACAAATTAGGTGAATAAGACTATTCAGGCTGAAAAAACTATTTCGAAAATTCCAGAATAACCATAATGAAATTGAAATTGAACAATTCACAACCAAAAAACTTATTTCGTACCACAGAAAACACAGCAGCAGCAAGCTTTTGTGATTCACCATACCATTTATCGACTAAATTCGACACTTGCAAATTGATAAATCGAGCATGAGCAGCTCGAGCAAGAGCTTTGGCGATAAGGGTTTTGCCACAGCCTGGTGGGCCATAAAGCAATACTCCTAAAGAGAAAAATACTGCTTTAAAAAAACAAAAATAATAGAAACAAGAATCTGTGATGATTCCTATGGCTGCCCCACAAAGATTTGCCCAGATGAAAAAATTATGTTTCGTTATACATTAATTAAAACGGTTGTTTTAAAAAAACTTCGGAAAGAATAAATAGTTAGAATAAAGCAAGCAACCTTTAGGAGGTGCTAACAAAGTCGAAGATAACGAAAACTGTTCGTCTTCATTTCGAATTTTCAAAGGTAAAATAATTCTGTCATTCAGTTCTTGAATCAATTCTTCACATCCACCCAAATCCGACCAATTTACTCCCAGTAATTGGAAATAAATGTGTTAAATTTGACGAATACCGTAAAAACATTTTCGAAAATCTTATTTTTTTCTACTCGTAAATTTTTAATAAAAATTTCGAAAAATATGGTAACTATTAAATTTAATTCATATTAAGTAATACTAAATTATAAAAATGAATTTCGTGATAAAACCATTACAATTTATTACAAAAAAAAACTGCAATAATCTTTCGCAATAAAATATTCACAATAAAATAATTAAAAAGTGAATAAATGGAGAAAAATTCTTACTTCGGCTGATGAAACAAACTGCGTCGCGATACGATTTTCATATTCATTCAGTTCGATTGATCTATTTAAGCCAAGTGATTTTAATAGATTTGATGCCTATAAAAAATTATATTTGCCAGAAATGAATAAAATATGGGAAAAGAAGCGATATTTTTGGCATAAAAAAAAGCATTAATTCATTCAAATCTCATTTAATAATTACTAAATTATTTACAATTATAAATTTTAAAAGTAATGAATGATATAATTCTAATTATAAGTTCAACAAAATAAAATAGTCGACCAGTATTTTCTCTTTATTATTCTTTCTTTTATTCCTTATTTCTTCAACCTATAGTGTTTATTTTTATTCAAAAATAGTTCTTCATCTCCTAATAACTCGCAAAATTGACTAATTAACTAGTAGGATGGGCGGGTAAGTTAAATGGGGATAGAGATATAGGTGAGTGCCAGGTAATTGCACTAATTGCATGGACTATACCTTTAATGAAAGGTTTACATTTACCTAGTAAACGGAGTCAACAATTCATTCCGCCATTCCTCTTGGAGAAAGCAATAAAGGACCCAAACACCCCTCTCCTCAACGAATTAAGCAGACTGAATTTAAGAAAAAAATCCTCAAAATAGAAAAATAATAAAAGAACATGGAATACTTTATGCTTGTCTTGTTCTTTCGCTTGATAAGCCGGATCTATGTATTTCGCGATCCATCGAATCGACGTATAAGACACTGCCAACGCCCCCACAAGCTTTGCAATCGTTAATATCACCTCACCTTTCGTCACCCCCGAACTACTCGACATCGCTTATTTATTTTTCCCTTAGTTTGAAATAAACTTGTTGGCTGCTAGCCAATTTTCGTTATCGTTTCAAAATCCAATTTTTCAAATAGGATTTAGAAATGGGTTATTGGAGTCAGCGGTGTTTTCTTGGCACCGTTAATGAACTTGGCTTTTGGACCTTTTCAAACGCATTAGTGCTGTTGCCTGCTTCATTATCGGACCATTCGCTATATTTAAAATTAAATTTTGGAAAAATTTTATGTGAATCGGTTCGCATTAATAATAATAATAAATAAAATTTATAAATATAAGAAAAAAATAAAAAAATTTAAAAAACAAAAAAAAAAATAAAAATAATAAATTTTCGTTATTTTTTAAGCGATTGATAAACGAATATTTTTTTCAAAAATTTCGGTCGAAAAATTTTAAATAAATTTTTCAAAATTAATTTTTTTTAAAAAAAATTTTTATTGCCTAAAGCGATAATTTCGCGTTTTCCATTGAGAAATATATTTTTAAAAATTCATTATTTATCAGAAATCATTTATAATTTTATGATTTATATTCGTGTTTTTTTTCTTTTTTTCTTTTTCTCAAAAATAATTTTTATTTTTTAAATAATAAAATTTTAAATTTTGAATATTTTAAAGACGATTCGTATACAACTGAACAACTAATAATAATAATAATAATAATAAATCATTAAAATCATTTCCATAAGAAAAATGCCTATAAATAGATTTTCGATTATCGTTGAATATATAATTTTTGTATACTTATTTTTTTTTTTTATTTTTTATTTTTATGTATTTTTATTTTTGAAACAAATATCAACTTTAAGGCTTTTTTTTTTGTTTTCTTTTTATAATTCTTTTTTTAAAAATAAAATACAATGAAATCATTTATTTACACATAATTATCAAGGATTTGAGCAAGAAACTTTTAAAGCGATGGAACTCGATGGAACTAAACTAAATTCTAAACTAAACCCTAAAAGAATGATAAAATTCATAGATCATACACGAAATATATATGAAATTCATCCGTAAAAAGAATATTTTTGATAATTTCGTGAACTAATTCGTGAAAATTTGGCGTTTAGTTTTATTATAGCACAGTTAGAAGGAATTTTAGATTTCTCTATTAAAGAGAACTGAATAGTGTTCACCAATAGATGAAGCGAATTGAGTTCTCGGCAAAACTGAATGGCAGCCAACTGTTATAGTTTGCATTTCACGAACATATTCATAGTGACCTGTTATAGGATTGCACAGAATCCTCCTCAATACGGCAACTTCTCTTTTTATTGGCATACAAAATGCACCGGAGACTCCTCGACTTTTTCGACATAAGCAATATGCTTCGGATAAGATTTTCGGTTCGCGATGCTCGTCATGATTTAATCTGAATAAAGAATATTCAGATTTAAAAATTAAAAAATATAAATGGAAATTTTCAAAATTTTTCTAGCTTTTAAGCCTAAGCTTAGGTTTTGGCTTAGCAAGAGCTGCTTGGCAATCAATGGATAATCTTCGGCTGCCGATTCACTACGAGGGTAAAGTATTTCGGTTGGCCAAATATTCACAATATTCGTTATTTTACAGGAAATTTTATTGACGAGCCAACAAGATTTAATATTTTTAAAAAGGTGTGAATTTGTCTAATATGAGACATAACTGGAATGGAGATTTTGGTCTCATAATATCGAACGTACTAGCTAGTACTGATATACTGGCACTAACATTTTTTTGTAAGAGCATTCACCATCACTTGTTAGATTCGCTCTGCTGGCTTGTGGTACGAGATAAATATAATAGAGAATCCCTTGGCGACAAAAATACAGGTAATTCGCAAGCATCGCTCGCATTTTTGGACAGATTTACTTTTGCATGGAGTAGAGCCTCAGCATCGGCACTCCGAACTAAGCAACAACCCACTGATCCATCCTCCTTGGACTGGTATATATTTAATATGCTCATTATACCATTAACATGCACTCTGTTATTAGAGCAAGCGCATGACGCTTGTCGACCGGCTTGTTTGTTTTCAAATAAATAAATTGAAGCTGGAGTTTTTCTTTGTCATAAATGGCAAATCATGTCTTCTTGCCTATTGCTTTCTCTAGGAAAGGAAAAAAAAGGGGAAAAGGGGAAAACTTTCATAATTTCGACAACAATTTTAAATAATAAAACTAAAATCCAACAAATATTGTAATTCTATTTCAATCCCACTTATGAAATATTTTCTGCTATGAACATCTTCTGATAACTTCTGATAACTGCCACACGAAACTACTCATTTAACTAATCATTATGCAATAAAATTTATACCATGCAAGCTAGTTAATATTTTTATTTATATCCACATTTTATATATTGCTAATTTTAAATTGCAAAAAAAAGAAATTTTAGAAAAATCAACGCAAACCTCCACTGCCATGGGCAAAGTGATCGTTGCATTGTTGAAGTGTCTATACCTGTTTCTGGTAATTTTTTACAAATATCTGGCTCTGGAAACATGGGAATCCAATCCTCATCAATTATTTCCGCTGAATACGAATCTGACGATTCTTTATACCAATCGAAAAGGCGCAAATCCTATAAGATTTGGTTCATGACAGAGACTATAGATTTTTTTCAATATTTTCCAAATTTTTTCTGGATTTCGATTTCGTACATTTTGATTAACATAAGGCTTCAATGTTAAAAATTCAACATTAAACAAAAAATAGATTCATTAATGAAAAATGAATATTTATTCATTTCTAAGAATAGGAATTTTTACAGGTCACAAACAAATTAAGTTAAAATTCTTTAAAATCGGCAAAAATCTGCTCTAAATTCTAAATGAATATTGCCGCCTGATTTGATAAATTCTTTCAGAAACATACAGCTTTGTTATGGCCATAAAATCGGCATTGATATTATTGAAGGCATTGGATCTTTTTTTGTAATATCATCAAACTTGATTAAAGAAAAAAAATTGAATCGGGGTTTTTCGGAAAACAATGGTCGATCGCTTGTTATTTAAGAAATCTTTCACTTTCAGTGAGACGATTTTTATATCATCAAAAGGAAAATAATGGTGTTGTTTGAAGTCCAATGTTTTGATAAAAGGAATAAAATTATTGATAAGAATCACCAATTCAGTGGCCAAAGGTCGATCCTTGTCTTATAGTTAGATTTTTCATCATACAATTTCCAACGAAGCAGATTATGTTATGAGCACATTTTTCCTTAAAAATCCCAATCCCAATTCTCAAGGAGTCTAATAAAATATATATTTAAAAAATCTTATATCGTAACAGATAAAAATATATGAAGAGGATTTTTCAAGGATTTCTTGATTTTTCGGTTTCTAATTGGTTTTTATTTTCAAAAAGCGATTTTCCATAGTGAAGCTGTGGCACTACATATACTTATATTCTGGAATATAGCCGATTCTTTATTTGCTTGATTTTTTAACGCATATATGTAGGTGCTTCAAAATGAGTGAATAAGTACCAAAGTATTGCAAAACAAATTTTTTCCGGCCTTTTGGTCTATTTTTATAAATCATTACGTAATCATCCACAAATTTTGTAAAGATAACTGATAACTGATAAGATAACAAATATTCTATGAAATTATGTGACAAACCCTGTAAGCTATAATGTTTGAACTTTTGGAATTAATTAAATTTTAGCTTATCGCACGAACACGAACATGAATAAGACAATTAAGCATTGTTCGGAAGCTCAACTAATCAAACATAAAACCGCTAAAATAAATTGAATAATCGGTTAATTTAGATAAAAATTAGTAAAAAAACTGTTCGAACATCGCTAAAAAACTGAACAATCGGTTAATTTAGACAAAAATCCGTAGAAACTCGATCTTTTTTATTAATTTTTTTGTAGAGATTGCCATGGAATCAAAATTTCGCGTCTATCAATTTTTCAATTTTCATTAATTTCACAACTAAATTAGAGCCAAATTGTTCAATTTCATTATGTTCGACATGAGCAGAAGCACCATCGTTAGGTAGCTTGCATTAAGATTAAGCATTATGGATCCTCTTAAACGAAATCAAACTGTCGTTAAAAGCAAAATTGAGGTTCTACTGAAAAACTATTTATACTTTTATCCTAGAGATACTCTCTGGAAAAAAGAATTCATCCTAAGAATCAAATGAATTGATCCAAAGCGTGAACTTTTAGCAGAGGAAGAAGTGGAAAAAAGAGAAGAAAATCGCTCCAAATTTAAGAAACTATATTAATTCGAGTAAATAAAACTCACAATAACAGTCAGTACCAATGATTATTTTCGATATATTTTCATGAAAATTCTTTCAATATTTCATAAAAAAATATACGTAATTCTAAACACTTCAAATTTAATCAATTTTGGAGCGATGTAAATTTCATAAAATTATTCTTATAAAAAGATATAGTTAAAACGAATCGCTCGATTTATTCAAATATTCTCAAGGAATTGAAAAAGTTGTTCAAGGAAAATATTCTTTAGAAAAGAAATAAACGAATCCAAACCAAATCATCCGGTTCTTCGCAAATTGTTTCTTCAACTGAAGATAGATGAATTTTTTGACGACGAGTTGACGCCGATCTGAACGTTACGGACATGGATATATGGATAAATAAAATCGTAACAAGCTTCATGGCTCTAAATCTTCCCCAACATGTACTATTATGATCATTTAATGATCGACATGAACTGATGACCCAAAAACCTTTATCAAATCTCTCTTTCTTTATTTAAACCGATATTATTTCGGAAATGAAAAGTGCACCGTTTAAATCAACTGTCCATTCTTAAATCATTAAATAATTGCCGTGAAAAAAAGAAAAAGAACTGATAAAAAAATAATCGCAAAACAAGTTATTTTCTATAAAGGAACTTCCTAAACCTGCTTAATGGAACAATTTGTTTTTTTTTGATACACATATACACATAAATTCAGTTGATATACACCATAAATCTTCATCATTGATTAATAGAGTAATATTTTTTTCAGCGCGTCTTTTATCAATTTTAGAAAAATTTTGATAACTATAGATCAATGAAATTATCGTCGGTTGCGGTCGTTGTTTCCAAAAATAAGGACCCGAGGATCCAGAAGAACCATAAATTCCTTTCAAGTGCTACAATAAGTTACTAGATAACATTGCACTGTATACAAAAATTTTTTAGTTTTATTTTTAATACGACAAATATCGAGATTTGTAACTCAACGGAAGCTTTGCATGTTACGTGGTCGGCAATTTACAAGAGTGGACTCACATCGAATTTTCAGAACCCCTCGCTGCAGTGATTTTTTGATTGTAGTAGAATCATCATAATCGTAGTATCGTTAAAATTCTTATAAATCCGAGTCTGAGCCTTATGAAATACTTGAAAATAATAAAAAGCAAAATGGAAATTTGCAGTTTTTGCATATTACAAAAAGATTTTGAATATTTGCAAATATTAAAATATTTTTATTTTTTCAACCTCCCTCTTACGCATATTTGGTTCCATTTGAAAGTAAAAAAATTTAACGCAATTATTTATTCGATGTAATTGTATACGGATGAGGATATCATAGATTTGGAGGTCTTGAAGAACAATGCCAATTAGAATCGAACACAGATCATGCGTTTCATTTCATTCTATGTAAATTTTAATAATTTAACTACTATTTGCAAAAAATGATCGTTCATGGTATTTTTCTTTGATCAGATATTTGTATTAGATTTGTAGGCCAATACGATGATGATTGATGATTGATACGGAATAAGCTTTATCGATAAACTTAGAAATTGCTTTTCAGCTGACTCCTACAATTTATAGAATTCATGAAGTTGTGTTATTTATTCAATTTTTCGTTTGCCATTCATCGATTTACAATATTTCAAACATACTAAATCCCATTTCGATTTATCAGAGAATAAAAATTGTAAATTTCTTAATTATGGAAAAAATTTATGGAAAAAATTTCAATTTTTTAAAAAATTTCCAGTTAAATGTAATCCGTGATAACTGATTAAATGACTTATCAATTAAATTTAGTAAGAAACTCTTTATTTTCAACAAAAAAAGAAATATTACCCTTATTGATATAAATGAATGTTAATTATCGTAATTATCATAATTGATTAGCATATCATAATTGTCGTATCATAATTGCAATAAAAAAAAAACGATCCTATGAATTCGTAAAGAATTTAAAAATATATTTCCACGTTTATTTATATTTTCGTTCAATTTTTCATTATTTCTTATGAATTTTTTATTATTAAAAATATTTTTATTATTATTTTTATGAATATTAATTTTGTTGAAATAATTTTTTAATTAAAAATCATTTCTCATAACAATCCATTTCATATTTTATGATAAATCGACAAATATATGCGAATCATCGTTATCAATGACGTGCTTGCGAAAATTTATTATCAAAATCATTACATTGAACAATAGATGAAAGGATTATATATACACATATATAATTAGTACATTGTGAATCGCAACTGTGCAAGAAGATAGGGAAACTGTCACTTGTAATTATGCATTTCAATGCGCAATAAATCATCGGGCTATGCGTATAGAGAGAGATAAATGGCGATTTAGGTGATCAACATTTTGGCCATTTTCATGATTAATTTTCAATTAAAACTAGAATCCTTACCCTATAAAAATCGCAAAAATTCAAATTATTTTATAGGAAAATCAAAATAGAAAAATACACTTTCATAAAACATTTCAGCGATCAATTATTGCCAATTTATTGTTTAAATTTTTATATCCTTTTTAAACTAAAACTCAATCTAAAAGTAAGTATATAAAATTGATTTAAAAAATTTCAAAAAATGTAAATCCTCATTTCTTTACTAATTTTTTTATTATGAAATTTATATTATAAAAAAGAAACGTGAATAAAGAATAAAGAATAATTCACATATATGAGGTGAAGGCATAACATCGCTATAATAAATGAACCGTTCATTCTAATAAAGGAAATGAGGAAACAATAGCGCCTGCGCAAATTTTAAAATGCAACGCACATTAAAAGCCGCAAATTATTATAACCGATAATTAAATAGTTATCATATCATAAAAAAATCAATTTACATCTAAAATGTTGTATAAAATCAAATAATCCCCAAATATTAAATTAGGCAAATAGCCTTCGTTAATTTTAAAAATTTCTCTAGACATATTAATTTTATAACTAATAGAAAAATCTCACCTAATCTTTTAAAAATTGTGGAAATAACTGAATATACCAGTATAAATGAGATAAATGATAAGTATTAGGATTTTATTTCATTTTTCATGTGATCAATTTTCCTTGAAAGTTTTAGCACAATTTTACCTCTTGAAATAAGCTGAAGAAATAAATTTTTCTTTCAGAAACTTTCAGTGTGAATTTTTAAGACCTCAAGGCAGAATATCTATCCTTATGTTAGCAAAAATACAACCACATCATCAGTTTCTTTCCCTCACCTTAATAATTGATAATAATTGCAATGGTCAGAGAAATTTTTAAATTTTTTAAAATAAATTTTAAAGAAGTATAAATTGAAGAATAAGTGGAATTCAACAAAGTTAAATTATATTTCAAAGACTGCTTTTGTACAATATCTGCAACATTTCAAAATATTCAAATAATTTAAATTTCTTCCGCAATCTTAAAAAATCATTAGAAGAACAAAAATTATTTTAGAAAGCGAAAGAATCACCTGGAAATATAAATTTGAAAGTAAGCATTCCGTTTTTCTTTCCATTTCGAAATGAAAACAGCATTAGCGGAACTTTTAAATCAATCTTAAAAAGTGATTCAGGAGAAATTTCCGGAAAATGCATTTGAAGGTCATTCAAAAGTCTGAATGCTCACATCAACACATAAAAAGAAGCACAAAATATAAAGGCTAATAAAAAGAAAAACAGACACCAAAAATACATCGAGTAATATATCTTTTTCATCTAAAAACAAAAAACCCCGATAAAGAAAATATAGCTGATAAATTTCATGAACCTGTAATAAATAAATATATCAGATCGACAAGCTATAGAGATAATTTATAAGCATCATGTAAGAAAAAAGGAAAATCGGATTCAACAGCAAAGGATAAATTCAAAAAAATGCACGAAAAAGGTGAATGAATTCTTCGTTATTTCTTTGTTCTTCGTCCTGCGATAAGGAAAGAACGACGAATTTCACCTGGCTTATTCAACAGAAGTCGCATTGCTCATTGCATTAATTTAAAACTGATTAAAAGGAACAAATTGAAAAATCGAATTATCATTCCTCGCTTATTTTTGAGAAATCTTATCGAAAAAAGATGAAAAATATTAATTGAAATCCATGGGACTCAGCCTGGATGAGCCACCGGAGGAAGTAGGTATATGTATTTGTATTTGGAGAACAATCTTTTGCGGCATGATGAATCAGAAACTATCCACAGAATACCATCACAAACTTCGCGCTAAACGATACCTTCTCTTTTTCGATGACAGTTATAAAGAACTGTGAACAGAAACTACGATTTATGTCGAAATAGCGAAAACTGGTCCTCAAATTAATGCAGATTAAGACGAAAACAAATCAAATACTGATAAAAAATTATTTTTATAAAGTTAACACAAGTTGAAACGCGAGATTTTAAACATTCTACTATTAGAGAAAATAGTTAAACAGGCCAACTCGAACTCAGCTGTATCTAAGAAATGCTGTCTTGTATCTGGCAAAATCATTATGGAAACGCCTAGAAATTAGCATCAAAACCAAAACATCTGGAATTAATGCTCGAAATAAGGGCAACGAAACATGGCCAAGAGAGTGAAATAAAAATCTATCTGCAGCACTCTACCGAAAGTACCATTTACGCGCTGAACAAAACCTAATATAGCTGCATCCTTCGCTCATATATCACCTGCATTCATATTATTGAGGTCACTTTTTTCGCCACTGGCCATATGAATAGACATACATTTTCCTATATGCCAAATCTAGTGATAATTGGGATCAAATTCCAGAATATTCAGTCCAGACAAGGATAGATATATAATCATGAGAGATCCTGAAAACGATGTCGAAAATGACCCAGCAGTATAGGGATTTACGCTGCGGACACAACGAACAAGTGCCTTCCATAAATTTCAAAAGTGACATCAGATCACAAGACTTGGGAACAATTTTTCAACTAGCCTAACCAGCAATGGTGAGCGTTGTTAGAAGAACAAATAATGCAAAAAAAGTTAATTCGTGAATTTCAGAAATGCGACTGTGCTTTACGAGCACACAATGCCAAATAATGCCTTCCACTCCATTAAGTTGCTCAGTATAATGATTTAATAACATCACTGATATCACAATGAAGTATTTTTCCCAGGATGAGGGGTGGAGGAATGCGGAGAGAGGTGGGCATGAAGAGAAAAGAATGAGAATTACTGCTCAAATAAAAAATATTGAGAGAAAAATAATAAATCAGTTAAAATACAAAGAATCAAAAAAAACCAAAAAATTATGGGAAAACCAAATGAGAAATGATGATGGATCAATTTCTTAAAAATAAGTCTTGAGAATTTCCATAGTTTTTCATTAAAAGAAGAAAATATGATTTTGCCAACGTTTATGAATATGTTTCTGAAATCTACATAAATGATTTTCTATCAGCTCAAATTTGAAAAAAAAAAATGCTTAATGTTTTTTTAAAAAAATCCTTAAATATGTTTAATTAAATGTAGTGAAGTATTGAACTATAATTATATAATATAAATATAAATATGTAATAAATGAATTTTATATAATATAGCGGCTTAACCAATTACAAAACTGCATTTTGCCATTGCAACTACGCCCTCTATTTTTCGGAGCATTTTCATTATAAACTTCGGTGTACTTACTAAAAAATGAAAAATCGAAGAAAGGTTCGAATCCTTCTTACTCTCCATTTTAAACTCAGGCAAATTCACTGCAAATATTTAGAAATTTTTATAGTTTTTTATAAACAAAATTCAACAGCACACAGTTTTCACTGGAAAAAAATTATAACTTTCAGTGTTTTTGAAAATACAGTACCTACACCTACGACAGTAGGAAAAAGATAATAAAAGTGAGACTATGGCAGGACTCAAACCTGCAATCTTTACATCCACAATCTGATTTTATATGTTGAGCCTTTAAAACCACTGATGACAGAAAAAATTTACTATCTGGATTTCTCATTTTCCAATGAACCTAAAACTTAAAGAAAGGAAATTTTTTTAATACTTCCTCCCTTCCAACAATTTTATATGTGCTATTCATTAAAAAAAGTAAATTTTCAGTCCGTGTTATCGTGGGTAGAGCCGTAAAGCTCCACAATCACATAGGGCTAATAGTTGCACTGAACTATCACAATCGAAATGATAAAAAATTTATGTAATAAAAAGTAAATAAAAGAAAAATGATACTACAAAATTTAAATTAAAATATATTTAATAAAAATAAGTATAGTTTACCACTGTATTGTTAGGAAAAAATGGAAAGGAAAGACAAGCCTTTACTTATGGTAAGTTTCGTGAAGCAAGAATATCTTCAACTACAGTACGGGCAGAATGAAAATTCACATCGGGTGGACAAGTCTGAAGAACATCGCCAACCAATTGATGCATAATTGATTCAGCATCCACTGCATTATTACCACTTTCTTCTAATATTGCTACAATGAAAAAAAATGAATTCACAATTATATAACACCATTTTTTCTTCGCGATAAAAAATATGCAAATGTTTTATACCAAAAATTCGTATGAAATGCAATATGAGATTACCGACGACTCGACTAACAATTTTCATTTTCCATTCTTCTTCTTTTTTTACTGCTTCTGGATCGATCTGCGGTGCAACTTCGAAACAAAGTAATATTACTGTCATGTTATCCTTCGAACCTTTTGAAAGGCATGCATCAAGTACCTTCAAAACAACCTTTCATATAAATACTTTAATCGCTATAATTTTTCATAAATACTACTGTTAATTGTAAGAAATTATATCTTTTAAACCAAGTTTAAAATTCATTCACCATCATAAACCATAGCGAATATATTTTCCTTGATTATAAGAATGTATTTTTCAAAATAACACCGTTCTGAAGAATCTTAGAATTTTCTAAATTTTTCATAAACAATAAACATTAAACCACTAAAAGTTTGCCAAAAGTGACCTGATTAGCAACATCTTGAAGATCACTGGTTACTTTGAGACGAGAAGTCACAAAACGACAGAGTTCAGAATTATCCATGACATCGACGACACCATCACAAACCAGCAACAAAAATTCATCCACTTCCTAAAAAATTGAAATGATATAAAACTTTCACCTGCACGTAGCAGACATGTCTTTCCCATCTTTCCCCACTTTTTATACTTCCTTTCTTAAAAAGATATTGGAATGTCATTTAGAATAGGTTAAATCCCGGATGGTGGAGTTCCACTCCTTCAGCAATAAATTTACCTTCCAAAATTCTAGATGAAGCTGACGACTCACCTGCACTCTTATTGCCAAGTGACTCCCTAGCAAAATTTGTCTAATCAGACCAGCTGAGCAAGCGTAACCAGTGGCAAACGCTCTCAGAAAAAAAATTATAAGATTACGAACATAAAACAATTTAAATTTTTATCATTCTCAGTAGAAACTTTTACTTAAAAAATATATCTGATGAAATATATCTGATAAAAAAATATATCTGATGAAAGAGGAAATGAAAATTAGACCCGATTTCTGACTATTACATATACATCTGGCTCTGGACTGATCATTTGTTGGCTAGGATTTAAATGTGATTCTGATTTATATTCAAAATCTCCAAGTGCACGTGAAACAGCCAAGTTTCCATTGACACGCTGAATCATAACCGAACCGCCAGCATTTTCAATGCGCCTACGCTCCTGCTCATTATATGGCTTATGATCTTCCGTACCAAATGTAGGCGCATTACGGCGAGACAAAACAGCTCGAGAATCACCTGAAAGTTGTTAAAACATTTTTTTCAAAGATATAACAGGAAAATAAAATAAAGATAAAGTAAAAAAAAATATATTTATAAAAATATATTTTAAAGTGTCATGAAGGTTAATTTTAATATATTTTTTAAATCTTACCGAGATTTACAAGTATCATATGTGTTGGCGTAATCATAGCACATACTGCTGTCGTCCCACTTTGTTCTTGATGTTCCGGCCCGATTTTTTCACGCATTTTTGCATCGAGATTTAAAAAACCAGTTTTTATTCCTGCTTCTAACTGATGTAAAACATCATCACTAATATTCCCATCATTTTTCTTAAGAGTTTCAACGACCTATAAATAAAAAATCAAATCTGCGCTAACGAAAATGGTATTAATAAATGGGGTAATAACGAATCCTCTATATTCAAGAAAATCTCATATCCATACAATTACTTAAAAGATACATAAACAAAATTATTTCTTATCCCACTTCAAACTATATAAAAAACAATTAATGAAAAATAAAGCAAAGTCAAGTCAAGTCTTAGTAAAGCCTTTTACTTCTTTAAATTGCGGAGTAGCCAATATATACTGAAGAAGATTTTCGGCAGACTGTTGAGCAATATTAGAACCAGCATGTCCATCAAAAACGGCAAAAAATGACCAATTCAAAAAAGGCATCTCATTTGACATTGAAATCTGAGTAGTATGTGCATCTTCCATGTCAGTACGCCAGCCCTGCATAGCAGCTACGGCATATTTCACACCCTAAAATATGACATTTTGATAAAATTTATATTGGAACCAAATTTATAATGGAATTTATATTGAATATAATTCATATAAATGAAAAAATGATAGCTTACATGGGCCTCGCCTTGTTCGTTCAATTTCTCAGTCCTTGGCTTATCCAAAAATGAACCCATCTTCCACAAATAACGAGGAAAATTTTTAGAATTTTTAGAAGAGATTTAAAACGATATTAAGAAATCCGAAATATGTTTCCAATTTAACCACTAGCTAGCACAACATTAAATGATAGAATGATCGGCAAAAAAAAAGACCGCGCCCTACAATATACCTCAAAAAATCGTTAAACACCTCATTTCCTTTGAATGTGGTACAAAAAAAGTTACGAAGCAACATTCGTCATCAATATTAAATATAACATATATCTATATATATAGACATATATATATATATAAATATATGTTATATTTAACATCCATTTTTTCCATACTTCGCTTTCATTATAAAGTGAAATACATTTAGAAAATAAAATCAAAGATTTAATTAAAATAAAATTTAAAACAAATGAAAAGAATAAATAAAAATAAGCGAATTTCACCACCGTTACCGTGTAAAATACGATATAATCTTGTGAAACAAAAATCAAGCAATCATCAGGGCTGCGTTTACTGTCCTATAGTTTTGCATAGGCCCTAAAATCAATTAAGCAAGATGATATTCCACTTTAGCGAAAAAAGATCCTCAAATCAATTCAACGACATAACAACTCTCTTTACCGCATAATATATAATATAAACTGGTAAAATATATGCATGCACCATTCATTCGAATAATTCAGTTGGCTACAAGTGTACATAAACATGTTCAACGCCATATCTGAGAACAATAGAAGTCACTCTCGTTTTTACAATCCATATATATATATATTTAAAATATCTTGGTTATATCAATCCAGGACTGCTAATCCCCCAATAGAAAGATATGTCCTATGACGCACTGCGAAGGTCTAAGCAAGATAAATATTTTGGCTGATGTTCGAGAAACGGTGGGTGCAATCTTGTGAGATTTTATCTGCTTAGTACGTAAGGAAAATCAGTCAAAGGTTCCTGGTATATAAAGTCTAGCACTTCCAAAACTGATGATGAACTTATAAACGAAGATTTTTTACAAGAATTTGCTCTGTAAGACGAAAAAATCGTCTGTCCAGAAAACGATTTTCGTTGCATGCATCGATACATGCATCTGTTGCAATTCCTCTTGATGTCATCAGCGCATTCAAGATCAATTATAATAATGCTCTGGATTGAAATGTACATCTCGTGCATGCAACGAAAATCTTGAGTATTGATAAGCAGTGTCCATTATCCAATCCATCGCACAACGAATAGAGGAAAGAATCAACCATGACGGATCTTATTTCAAAAGATGTGCAATTCCCCATACATACAGATACACTGGTAAAACGCAACAATGGATCAGACCATCCTCTTTTAAGCACTCCACCACTCTCCACAGCGCTACTTTAAAAACTGAATCCAAGCCAGTGCTACTATAGGTAACGGTGAGTTAATATCTCACATATTAAGTCAAAATTACTCCATCTCCAATCACTGTTGATAATATTAATTTTCAATTTATATCTTTAGTAATTCAGATCTCGGCTTAATGAATGATAAGTAATGGATGAATTTTAACTTGAACAACAGAATTACTGTTAAAAGGTCCTCAAAAATTTTAGCTTGTTTACTTAAAATATTTAAAAATTCATATACATTAACATATATTTATTGAAAATGTACAATAAATTTTTAAATCTAGTTCTAAAACATTTCTTATAAAAAGTAAAAAACTTCCGTCCAATCGCATCTATAAAATAGGATGATTTTTCATCCAAATTTAAAATGATCGCCTGCAAAAATATTCTTTTGCAGTGTTTAAATATAGATTATTCAATAAATTACATACCTAAATTTGAGATACTGATTTAAATTTATTAAAGACTGGAAGAATTAAACAAGAATGACTCGGTACTTTTAAAGCATTATTCGGTTTTTACTTATAAAGGTGGTTTATGCGTATAGCCCAATTACAAGACTATCTACTTTTGACCATTTTTGCACAGAATCTCTTATAATTTCACCTATTTTCATTTGAATACCAAGTGAACTGACGGTACCAACAATGACCACACTAACTAACTACTTTCTAGCATCAAATTTCGAAATAGGACATATAACAGAACCAATCGAAATGTGGGCTTTACAAAGCTAGAAGCGCTATTGAGCACTCAAAAATTATTGAGCACTGTACCAATATATAACTCTTCAAACTGCTCAAAAAGAAATGATCTAATTTTAAATATGATATCGAATATCAGAAACGTCGAAACGGCCATAACAGCAAAGCTATCCAAGTCAAAAACTTTGTATACAGTTTATACTGTATAAAGAATATTTAAAAAAAAGTAGCTAATGTAGCGCCGCGCTTTCAAAATATATTTAACAAAATCTGTTTTTTTTTTTTTTAAATCATAAAATGAAACAGAAATTTGTAGCAGAATCCGCACTATCCGAACAAAAAACAAATATATTTCGAAATAAAAATGAAATGAAAAGAATAATTTCAGATATTTTCAAATCAGAAAATATCTTTTTAAATTAATGATTAATGATTAAAGAACAACTGAAGCGGTAATGAAATAATAAAACAAAAATTATTTTAAAATTAGTAATGATAAATGACTGTAAACTATCGTTAAAAATCAATTTGATTTTCCTAATTTCCCTTGAAATTTTCGTCCAATCAACCAATAATGCTAAAGAAATTCTGAATTCTCAACAATTTCCTTTGTATTCTACAAGAATTAGACAAAAAAAAATCATAACTGTTCAAGAATAAGATTATTCTCGAAAATTCTAGGTAAATGCGAAATCTATTTCGGAAAAAGGATTGACACATATTAATTTCAGGTATAGCATGAAGTAGAAAGGCTAGAAACTACCTCAATAGAACAGTAAGTGAAGCCAATCGAATTCGAAATCTAGAACGCCATTAGAAAAAGAAAATACTTCACCATTAAACAAGAAACTTTCTTTCAAAAAATATAAAATCAATAAGAAATTCGTTCGAAAAAGAAGAAAAACTAAACAAAAATTTCAAATTTTTTTTTTCATAATTCTGTTCAATATTTTTTATTGAATGAAAAAATGAAAACGACCGCTTTTTTAAAAAATATTTCTCGTTAGATTCGTTCAACTAGCTTGTCGGGTTTGACAAATTTTGTCGGGGAAATCATTTGGTGATAGAATCACCAGCACAACTCGCTTTTTTAAAAGATAAGCTTAGCCCAGCTGGTAACAGAACGCAAGTATCGGCTCTTCAAAATGCGAGGAGCAACAACCCACTCTGCCATTCTACACCCATCAAAAGCATTAAAAAAAAAATAAAATAAAATTTTAAAATATCATTTAAAATTTAAATACTTTAATAAATAATCAGATAAATTTTTTTTCTGAAATTTTGAATAATAATTTTTGCAATAAAAATTTAATAAAAATAGGATTTTTTGTGAATGAATGAGCCTTTTAAAGAAAAAAAACGATGTTCACAGTTCACGCGAAGATAAAACGATAAAATCGTTTCATTGCGAATCATCTTTTTCTTACAATAAAGTGAATTTTTTGCCTATATTAACTCATTAAAAAAATATTAGACTTAGATTAATAAATGAATTACTAAAATTTACAAAATTTACAAAAAATTTCAAAACCATATTAGTACACAAGGAAAAAAGTGAATAGAGGAAAAGCGATCTGGTTGAAGTAGAAAGTAGAAAGTACCGTACCCCTCTTGAATCAACCAATGCCCCACAACCCCCCTCTTCCACCACCCACCCTCCCCAATCTCCCTCAAAAAAAACCCTCCTTTCCGAGCAATTTCAATAATGCCGCGTTTTTCCCTAACATACTGACAAATTTATAGGATCATTTTCTTTAAGACCTATTACTATTTTAGTAGCTAAAAAATTTTCCAGAATTTGCAAAGACTCTAAAACTTTCTTTTATAATTTCGTTAATAATTTTAGTCATAGACGACGATTTTTTGGAAATTGGATTATGCAAATATAGCGAATAATCAAACAGTCGAAACTATTTTACAATTTTCAATTAAAATTACTCAAAAATTTTTATTTAATAAATTTTAATAATTTTAATAATTTTTAATAAATTTTAATTAAAAAAACGTCTCTCAAAAAAAAAATTTATTATTATTTTTATAATAAAATTAGCGGTAAATTTCGGTGAAATATTTATTTATTAAATAGAAATTTTCCAAAAATTTTAATGAAAATTTTAAAGTAAAAAATAAATGATTGGCGCTTCTCTTTCAACTTATTTCAAATGCTATTTTGATAAGCAATAATTTTAGTTTATCAGATTTTAATTTATCGAAATATAGAAATGCGGGATGAACCGCGAGAATAATGCAAAAAATGAGAACGAAAACGAAATGCTTACTTCTTTTAAAACTGTGAATTATTCTATATAAGGAATCTTTTTTTTTAAGAGTCTTCACCATTACTGGTTAAACTCGCTCCGCTGGCTTGTCGCATTGGGAAATATGCCAGCGAGTCCCTTAGCGATAGAAATACGAGGGAGTACCTTGGCGATAGATAGATGGATAAGTGAGTCGTTATCATCCATTTTTCGAACCCTAGTGTCGCCTCTTCGAATTGAGCAACAACCCACTGAGCCATTCGATCCCCCCATATAAGGAATGTTTTCATGAGTTTCCAATTTTTATTACAAATTCAAATTTTATTATAGTTCCAATCCCTCAAGCATCGTCAAATTAGATTTAAACTGAAGAAGATGCATACGTGCGTAGACCTAAATTAAATCTAAATTTTCTAGGATACGAATATTTATCTTATATGAAACTGGGATGCAATGACTTAGTGGGTTGTTGCTCAATTCGGAGCGCCGATACTTGGATTCTATTCTATTCCGCGCGGGAGAATGTTGAAACCTGTCCAAAAATCCGGGTGATGCTGGTGACTCATTTGCATATTCTCGCATATTTGTCCAATGCGACAAGCCAGTGGAGCGAGTCTAACCAGTAATGGTGAGGATCTTAAAAAAAAAAAATCTTATATGAAACTACTGTACCTATTTTTTTTTTTTTTTTTCTGCTAATTTAAATAAAGTGCATTAATTTTTATAGAAATATATATTAAATAAAGATTGCTGCGAAAATCGTTCGTTCGCTTCGCTTGCTTAGTTTGTTAATGATAAATTTTTATAAAAAGAATATAATAACTGATAGAGTGCATTCATAAATTATCACCGAAGATGAATTTCGATTTGTTATTAGTTAAGCAATATGACTTTCATCGAAAACATCGCAAATTACTCTAATGAAGTATGTATATTTAATGAAGCACAATCGAGACAAAATGATCCTCATTATATTATGAAAATGCATCAATGAATTTAATGAAAATTTATTAATTTTATTTTTTATTAGACAACTGATAAAATCTTTTCTTATCCTTGTTATCTTATTTTATCATCAAAATAATTTATCAGCTTATCAATTTTAAGAGAGAAAAAAAAATTTATTTTACGATTGTTACTGATTTTCACCTCAATTTTCTGAATATTATTATCGCTAATAATTTATAAATAAATTTTAATTAATAAAGTTTGAAAAAAAGAAAAATTTTCGAATTATTTATGTGGAAGAAAATTTAATAAATTAATTGGCTAATTAGTCTATTAGTTATACATATGCAAAAATATTTTTGATAAAAATTTATTTTTAAAATCCGATAAATTATTTTATAGAAAATAATGACAGAAAATTTTATATTATTTCTTTGTTAATATTTAAATTTTTAAATTTAAATTTAAAATTGAATTTTATTCAGTGGATTTTCTATATTATTTCTTAAAATATTTGCAAAAATTTGCAAATTTTTCTTTTCATAATAAATAAAATTTTTGATTTATTTTGCTTTTTGATCATTTTTAATCGCTAATTTAATAATTTAATTTATTATTTTTCTTTTTTTTTCCTTAATTTGTTCAACAAAATTTAATTGTATCAAATCGCTTATCTTCTTCCATTCATTGTTTTTATTATTATTATTATCATTATTAATATTATTTTAATATTTCACTGGTACATTATTTGTCAACAATAAATTTTTCGATTGATTTTCCAATAAAATTTATGAATAATTTGCAAATTTTATTTCAATTTTACTTTTAATATTCAATGGAAAAACAGTTTCAGTTGTTTTTTTGTAAAATTTTCATGTCATATTATGTAATAAACCTAATTAAATAGTGTGCCATAGCATAAAATTTTATTTTGTTGATTCAGACTGCACGAAAGTCTGTGATCCATTCATTTCTCTTTTAGCTTGAATAATGATTGAGATTAATGGATAGAAGAAGCGAAAATTTGCTTGCAGGATTAAAATGTTGTTGCATAATTTTTTCATTTTCCAGTATTAGCGATTGAAATAAATTACCTACTTAATGCAGTACCATCAGTATTTATTTAGCGCTATTAGTATTTATTTCAATTTTAAAAATAACAAAATTATTATCGATGGCATTAGTTGTAATGAACAAATTTTGAATCCATACTTTTTTCTTTCTTTATTGTACTAATATTGTTAGGTTTTAATGTTTTATATTCTTATTATTAAAAACAAGTAAAAAGTATCAAAATTTCGACAATAAATGAAGAAAGACAATCAAATTTGAAGTGTTCGAATGGGTTATTGCACAAAATTATTTAATTTTTTATGGCTTGGCAAACATATACGGTACTTAGTTGATTGCTTGGTAACCTGCTCGCCTATTTTCCTTTCCTTAATACTCGACAAATACTCAAGTAAATATTCGACAAGTATAAGGTGGCAATCGCCTTATCTTCCTTCCTCTTTGTCTTTATGAGGTGGATTCAGTGTAATGTCTAATAAATAATTGATACCAAATATATTAATAAATTCTTATTTTTAGCTAATCAAATCGTGGTTTCCGCGAATTGCTCATAAACATGTTTTATTGGATTTTAAATGTTCAGTACAACTTATGATAATTATAAACCCAGAAATATGCCTCAAACCATTTTAAGCTAAAAGCGAAAAGGCAATGAACTCATTTCGTTATTATTCATTTTTATTATTTTTCTTATTCATCTCTAAGAATTTTGACGATTTTTTTACGAATTATTTAAAATTGAAATTGCCATAAGTTTTATGAACGAAAAAATAGAATTCAATAATATAAGTTGAGCGAAAAAATAAAGAATAAAAAATTTTTAAAAATATCTTGAAGAGTAAATAATTCTTTATTAAAACAAAAATCTAATTCCGTTAAATGTGATTTCGTGCATGAAGTTCAACTCCCTCCCCCCTTCTCCTTTCCCATCCACGCATAATTCCTAATAAAAAGGAAAGAAATGGCTGAGCTAAGAGTAATGTATAGATATATAGGGTTTATTTCCACAGTGTTTAACCAATCTATTAATTCTTACGATTTGCAAACACGTCTAAAATAAATTTCTTTCTTGTCCTCTGTATGTGGTATAGGTCGCCCTCAACTTCGAATCCTTTATCACAGACTTGGGAGTTTGGGAATTTTGCAAATCTTAGTTGTTCCTGTTGTTCATGTTGGTCCCAAAGAGCTGTTCTGAACAGAGATCGTTGATGTTGCTCCTCATCTTTTGAAGCTACTTTTTCAGCTTTTGCGTTAAAGCACCAAGAGCTCTTTCTACCACTGAAACCACTTTGGTCTTCACTTTCCACATCCTCTCTACTTCCTCTTCTAGGCCCTAGTAATAGCTTTTCATATCTCTTCTTGATTTTCTAGTCTTAATCTTGCTAAAAACGCAGAAACGTGTTTTGACAATTTTAAAAATAATTTTGCTTACTTTTCTTCATGAATGATTACCATTTCTGCCGTTTTCTGGCCCTTGTCTATCACCACAATGTCTGGTTGATGAGTAGCATTTGCTTCGATGAAGAAGTCCCATAGGATTTTAGCCTTATTATATTTAAACGATTTTCTATGGAGTCTCTCATCTGATCTTAGGAGGATCTAGCCCATATATTGCGCAGATATTTCTGAAGGCAATGCCAGTCACTTGGATGTGATGTTCTGTGTATGCTAATCCTACTTGCTGCTTGGTCTTTCTCGAATGTCTGCAAGTGCTTCGGACATTCTCTCAGCAGTATATCCTTTAGTGATGATGTATTCCTAAATGCTTCTGGTTTCGATTAAGGCATTGGTTTTAATACTCACCAGGTGGGCAGGCTTTCTAGTTCGATCGAATCTACATATTCTATCTTCCATATTATTTATTTACATTTGACTGCAATCAGTTTTAGCTTTTTGCAACAAAAAACGATACCTATTAGACATAGAATTATAACTGAAAATAATTTTTTTAAAAAAAATAACTGAAGTGGAAGAGATTTCGAAGAAAATTTGGATTAAATACTAATTTGCTTCAAATAAACAATCTGGAAAGGCGAATTTTCCTTCCTATATGACTAAATATCAAAATTCATAGATTATTATTTAATGCAAAATTTTTAATTGCTTATTAAATTAAATATTAGTTAGCTTAATTAGTGAAATAAATTTTCGACAATACAACTGCCATATAACTAAAATAAAACAAACAAATAACATCTTTAATATTTACAAGTTAGTAACCCAATTCATTATATAAAATATTGCCTAAATATTTATCAATTAAATAATAATTATCGGATGCCTATCATCCATCACTATTAATATTTAATATTTAATGCTTAATGCATTTGGCATAAGCGTAGATGCTTATCGATGACAAGAAGAGATTTGCCTTATATTTCCGATTTAACAAAGAAATTAATTAAAATATTTAAAATATTTTAAAAAAATTTTTTTAAAAAAATTACAATTCTTAAAATTTATTCTTGTTTATTAGATTTTCTGTTCATTATATTGCTTTAATTAAATCTTTATTGCTTAATATTTAAACTAATCTTATTTTCCAAAGCAGTATTATTTGCATCATTTCCTTTTCAATAGTACACTGCATATATTTATGAAATATTATAAAATGAATTAAAATATATTGGAATCGAATGGGTTGAGAAATTATCACAATAAACTTTTTTTAAAATAATCATTATTATCAATATCAAGAAAAGATTTACTAAAATAAATTAATTTACAAGAGAAACAAATATTTGTTTCGCTATATCAATGAAATATTAAAATAATTAAAAGTACAATGTGAATCGTTGTTTTATTTTTATAATATAATTATCAAAATGTTAGTTTATTGGTTGATTTTATAGAAAAAATTAAAATAAAGAATTTGTTTTTTAGAGAGATTAAGAATAAAAATAACAAAAAATCGTTTATTTATTTTCATCGAACATTTTAACAATTATTTTTATGAATTTATTTCTTTTGTTATTTATTTATTTCATTTTTTATTCGAAAATAATTTATTTTTATTCTATTACCCGTCAAATTTATTTTATTTAGTCAGATTATATTTCCTCAGGGCAAATTTTTTAAAATCAATATTTAAAATAAAATTTTTCTATAATATCTACGTAAGTCTATTTACTATATACATTAATTAATTTTTCTCAAAAAATTGTTTTAGAGCTTTTTATTCTTAAATTTCTTTTCACTTTGAATATAAATAGAAATCCTCAGTAATAATTTGCTTTATCAAATATATGCTTTTCTATCGGATCGGATCTAATTTACTTAGTAACATGAACTACTTGACAAGTAAGAATAGAATGAAAATGGCTCAGTGGGTTGTTGCTAAATTTGGAGTACCAATGCTGGAATCGATTCCCCGCAGGAGTAAACCTGTGCAAAAATCCAAGTGATGCTGACGACTTCCCTGTACTTCTATCGCCCAAGGGACTCCCTGGCATATTACTCGATGTGACCAGCCAGTGGAGCGAGTTTAACCAGTAATAGTGAGGACTTTTTAAAAAAAAAAACAAGTTATGCCATTGCTCGCTTGGTTTGGTTGCTCCACTGGTGACTAGAGAAGGATGTTAGCAAGCTTTCCGATCTGATGCCATTTTTCGTTCTTTTATTAATAATAATAATTGCATTGCTTGCATCGTGTCGTTTCGATTTTAAAATTAAATATTCATGGATTTTTACTGTGTATTGTATAAAAATTTTAGCAAGAGCATGTTGCCTGAGAGGTTAAAATTTATTTGTTTGTTCCACATACATTCATAATGTTTATATATTTTTTAACATATTTTTTATCATTTTTCTTTTTATAAATTAATATTTATTTAGACGAATAGCATTATAATTAAGGAAATATTAAAAAGGTCTTTGATTTCATAAACTTGTCTAAAAATCCCATCTAATTCAATTAAACCGTTCTAATAATTTAATTAATGAATCAGTTTTTAAAGAGTTCTATGAAAAATGAAAATTTAAAGGCTGAATTATTTCGAAATAATTTAATTTAATTTAATGTGCCTTGAAATTTTCTATGTGATAATTTAACGAGATTATGTCTGGCTTCGACATATTGGCTGAGTCGTTCTATGATTTTTTTTAAAGAAATACAACACAAAACTGTGGCAATTTTTCGAAATGAATGAAATGGTTTCTTCAGATAAGAAATTCATGGAAATACTAATGGGAAACATGATGAATAATTAGTATTTAACATTTTTTGCAGAATTACTCCCATTCTGTTGAAAATTTTATTTTCATTAATTTTATTCATTTCGATTAATTTATATTTGAAAATTTTATTTTATCGAATGTTCTAAGAAATTTTTTCTTTCTTTCCTTATTTATTTGTTTTTAAACATTTAATGCATGAAAAGAATAGTAGTAAATAAATCGGAGAGTAGTAATGAAAATTTTTGTTAAAGTATTAATGAATTAATTGATGCAAATTTTCTCTAAAATTTTACTCGACTATAAATCTCTTTGAATTTTTGCCATAACAATAAAATTTTTAAAATTGAAAAAAGAAATGAAGATCAATCGAGAAGAAACAGTTTTAAATGAAAAACTCAAAACTTTCATGAACTCTCATGCTTGAGTTATTTTTCGAGGAATTTCTTCTAAATGCCTTTTCGTTCGACTTTATAAGAAATTTATTGCTGCTCATATTTGTACATATATATTTGCTAAAATTCATTTGAAAATTTATAGCGGAAAAAATAAGGAAAGAAAAGCCCTTCAAGAAATCATTGATTAATCAAAAATAAGGAATTTTTTATTTCGATTGCGATTTCTTCAAGATTTATATTTTAATTTATTTTTATTTTTGTTAATTTTTATTCTTATGTTTTTAATCTTTTTATATTTCTCTTCGTTTCTTATTTTTGACGCGATTTTTTTCAATAAAATTTATTTAATTTGAAAGTATTTATTTATTTATAAATATTATATATTTATATTTAACTTTGTTTTTTTGGTTTTCTTTACAGGTTTTTCTTTCTTTAGGTTTTTTCATTCGAAATAAATCATTAAAATATTAGTTTTGATTTTTTTTAGTTTTTTTTAAATAAATAAAAATTTTGAAATATTTTTGAGCAATTAACATATTAAAATCTGAAATTTTCCTTCTTTAAACGATAAAAAAATTTACAAAAAGAATTTTCACGTAAATTTCACTTCGCATTTTTGTTCTTTAAATTTCTCATTTTTTTAAAATTAATTTTATTTTATTTTAAAAACTAAATTCCTTCAATAAATTTGGTATCAAAATTTGGTTAATTTTTTTTGTCTAAGTCCTTTTCATATCATTTATCATTTGTTTATAATAATTTGAAACTATGTTAATTTCTGTTAGAAGTTAGATACCAAAGCTATTATCTCCCTTCATTAGCTAAATAAATGGCAAAAATTTCTATAAAAGCTTTTTTTTTCAACAAGTTAACAGTACAGTACCCTGCGAACTGCACTCTCTTAAAAGTCGGTAATATTTCCCAAAATCCTTTAAAAAATTCGACCTCTTTGAACTGTATTCTCAAAACTATCATTATTCTCTCTTGATAATTGCCCTCCACCATCCTATCGTTATAATCGCTCAAATCAGTGTCATGCCACTGCGATTTTACAGCATATGCAGCAATAAAGAATGCACTGAGAGGTTTAACGCAAAATCATGAAAATATAATAGCCGTAGCCGTAGGTGATATTCAAAAAAATATTACCTACAATTTGATTTGAACGGGTTTAAAGGATAGAAAGAGACTTAAGGTGACGGTGTTATTGGCCTATAGCAAAAGAGTGGCGCTTTGAAGATTTGAGTATGAATGAATCTCTTATATGATAAATTTTGAAAGATTAAGAGGTTTCAATATGACTTGCCGAAATCTCTCAGTCTTGATCAAAGAAGCGATGTTGAGATTGCCATTATCAGTTGCTATTATTTTATTTTATCTTATTTATTTACTTAAGCCAAAATAGTGCCTCATTAGTTCCTATTGAATGATATTACCAAATCCATATTTTGAGACCAAAAAACTGATATGTATGAAGATCATATTTTTTTATTTTCTATTGCAATAATCATTCTCAACAAATAATTTTGGTGCAAATTTTATAAATATAAATAAATTAATGTGACTTAATGAATGAAAAACAGAAGATTGTTTTATAATTTTATAATTAAACCCAACAGAATTGTTTAATGGACCAGTGTAATGATTAAATTAGGCAAGTAAATTTAGTTAGCGCAAATTATTTCTTGTTAAACTCACTTCATATGGATAAAGGTATAGAATGAGTCCACAATAGCGCTGAATGAACAGCTTATTCTTGTTGGAGATAAGGACTAAATTTTCATGCTTAAGACGATAATCTGATCATTTCGCTATCGTGCTTATTTATTTATCATTTCAGATTGATAACAATCGCTGATATCAGTGAATTTGAATTTCTCGAAAATTATCATTCATTATCGTTAATATCATCTAAATTCGTTCAAGAAATCGCTCTTTTAGCAATATTCTAATAATATTTTGATGAAAAAGATTCGCAATGATTGATAAGATTGATGATGAGCAATTGAGAGATGAAAATTGGCCATTCGGTTTAGGGAATATATTGCTCGATTCATGTTGAATAAACAACATTTTTCTAAAAAAAAATATCCAAAATTTAGTTACTATTTATTGATTTTGATTTCCTCTAAAAAGTTCATTTGAAAATTCCATTATCATCATATATAAATTTTGAAAAAATTGATTAAAAATTGTTTCCTGGAAAAAAATTTACCTTTTAAAAAAGCAATGGTATTCAGAGATCCTGAAATTTCTAGGAATTAATGGGTAGCTAATACTTAAAATTCATATGACAATTTCTTTCAAATTTATAGTATAAATAACGATAATTATTCCGAATCGTATCCGGACATTATCGGAATTTTTCGCGCTTATTTCGTCCTCATAGGATAATAGGATTTAATTTATAATTAAACTCTAAATAACCGGTGAATAATTATATTCAAATGGATTTTTGATAATAAATTTTTAATAATAAATTAAAAACAAAGATAAGATCATTTGATCATTTGTTTCATCATGTAACTCAATCATTAAGATTTTTTCCTTATAATTCCTTATCATTATCATAGATCGATTGTCTATAATTGCAACTTCAATTTGTTGTTCAACTAATTCTATGCTTAAAATTAATTTTTTTATATTAAAAATTACAAAAATTTTTTTTTTTTTCCGATGTTAATATTTTACTAAATAACTAAAGAATGAAAAGCTATTAGATAAAAATTTCTTCTCATTTTAGGAATTCGAGATTTACTCGCTAATACAAAAAATAAAAAGGAAAGAAACAATGATGAAATGATGTTTGAGTTTTTCCAGCTATCCTATGTTGGCATTTCATCGCGCCATAACCTAATTTATTTCAATGCACTTAATCCATTTAGCAATCGTTAAATATTTATTTACCATAAATAATATAAGTAATTTCTAATTTAAAGCGATTAACTATGCTTGAAGAAAAGCTTCTTTTCGCTAAATTTTATTTAGAATTTTTCAACGTCACTAAATTTTCACTCATTATTAATTCAAATTTTTTTAAATAAGAACGATAAATAAAAATTGATGAAATTCATTCGCCGATTGGTAACGTCGAGAAATTTTTTTAACAACTTTCCTTGCAATAAATTATTTTATTCATCTTATATATTCATTTAATTTTATAAAAATATGAAAAAAATAAAATAAAATAAATAAAATAAAATAAAAAATAAAAATAAAATATGAATAAAATAAAAAAAATAAAATAATTTAGATTTTCTCAAAATTATCAATTTTGTTTGACTCATTTTTCTCATTAACTTAAATTTGATCAAATATTTTTAATTTTTAATAAAAAAAATTCGAAAAATGTCGGAATATTTCATAAGATTCTCCCCGTTTTATTTCATTAAAAAAGCAGATTAACCAAATATTTGTTGATTTAATCTTTATATCGTTATTCGTTGAAAAAATCCGAATAATGCTGGTATTCTTTTGTCAAATACGACAGAGATTATCCTATTAAACGCTTAAGCAAGAATTATTTTTGCTAATAGCTTCTACTTCTTCCAGCAGTTCTCATCATTACCGGTTAGGCTGGCTTCACTGTCTACAAAGGAAAGATGTTTCCAAGCTGCGCGGTCTGATGCCATCGTCGACAGTTATAGAAGCCATCTCTTTTTCCATTATCTAAGACCATATATTGTTGGTCCACCTATACGTTCAAAATCTTTCCTAACAGCTTATTAATTACTGAATTTTTTCTCTTAAAATTCTGGATATATGATATTTTATTTGGTAATGTGATATTATATTTCCAATTAATTGAAATAATCTGCATTTAATTAGAAAAATCACATTTCTCGTACCTTTTTTTCGAATTATCCTTAAATCATCCTTAAATTTAGTTCCTTTTTTTCAAAAAAAGACGCATTAATTTCTTTAAGGAAATTTTTTGATGCATTTTGGTTCTTTTAAAAGGCGTTCTACTTTTTCGTTTATTAAATTTGCTTCAACCACACGAATTTTCATCTTCTTCTAATAGCTTTTACCAATTCTTATTCGGTTGACTTTTTTTTTTTCACACAACGACAGCTACAACGACAGCTTTTTTTTTCACTCAAAGAATCACTTCTGATGTAGAAATACAAAGATGAATTAGCAACACCATTCCGTATTTCACTTTCAACGAAAATATTTAATAATTAATTAAAATATAAAAAAAAAAATTACATCGATATCTACAATTAATACATAAACAATGAGCGCGATGTTGTTTTCAGATTATTCGAAAGACCATTTTATTTTAGATATATAAACTTGAGCAAAGATAAATCATCAGATCATCAATCATCAGTTTTCTGTAAGTATTAGTTAGTTAAATGCACGAGCAAGGCGTTAAGAAAATTCATTTTGTTCTCAGAATCGTAAAATTTTATTATAAGAAATCATTTCAAATCGTTAAGGAAAATTTAAGTTTAGCAATATTTAGTCAACAATACTTCCATATAATATTTCTGTGTCTTCGACTCTAATAATATATTAGCCATTATCTTATATTATCTTATCTTATCATATCTTTACATGAAATTTGATAGATTAATTACAAAATAATTCTAAAAAAATTTTTTCATAATTAAAATTGCCAGTACTCAGTTGATTTTTTTCTTTAACTGAAAAATATAAGTTAAACAGAAATGGAAATCTTGTTTTCTGCAAAAATTTTCATCCATTTTTTATTTCATGAAATTTCATAGAAATTTTAATTAAGTTTGTCAAAGATTGACGAGTGTACTTGTATTTTGACATGAATTTTACTTTGATCGATCTTAATTCAATTTTTTTCTTTTCTTTCCAGAAGTCTGATTTTAAAAACGATATATTTTAACATAATAAAACGCAAATAGTAATTAAATATGCTTCCATTTATGGTTGTATATATCGCTTAATGAACATGAAATTTATCATGAGTATTTATGTATAAAATGCGAATCTTTAAAATAGGATTAGATCTGAGCGAAATGGCTAAAAGATAAAATATATAAAGATAAAAGATAAAATTATTTTCCTCGTTTTCTTCAGTTTCATTCGGATTTTTCGGATTTCTTGGCATCATAGCATTTGTTTTATTATAAAATTTTTGCGTTTTTTCAACTAATGCTTTCGCGATTATGCTAAAAAATACTACAAATATCCGAGTATAATGGGAGGTGCAAGTATAGCATATAGATGCACATGGTAACGAGTATAATATACAATATGGATGGTCAGTCATCGATTAAGCAAATAATAGAAGTAGGGCCATCTTTTGAAAATGTATAAAGAAAGGTGAAAAGCATTATGTCCTGTCTTCACGCCTAAAGTGCTAATTATTTCTCTTTAATCGCTTGATTACTGAATTCTTATGACCTTCTATTTCCGCTAGTACCTCGCACTACTGCTTGCTAAGCTGGCTACGCTGGCTAAAAAAGTGAGGAGTTTCCAAGTTGTTTGATTCTCGTACCATATTTTATTGCCCTATAATTATGCATTTATACTTTCGATTAGAAATTCTCTTGAGGCAATTAATCTTTGAAAATTATTAATCAGTATGACACAATAAATTATCAGTAAAATTTGGATAAATTTACATCATAAAAAAAGTTAGTTATATTATTATCGCGTAATTATTAATATAATTGTTTCAAATTTTTCATTAAATAAATTCAGTTATCGATGTTGAAATTTGAATAATTGAACCATTTGAGAACAAGAAAGAAGGCATTAATATTTATCAGTTATATCAATTATTGTTGTACTGAAATTCGAGATTAAATATATTTTGATGCAAATCCATTACTCATTTCAAAATCTGAAATTTGATACTTTCAGGCGAATTTTGAAAAAAAAAAAAAAATAGGGAACAGATGGTACACATTTCGTATTTCGTTGTTATTATTTAATTCAGTTAATATTTCGGTATTCAGTTAATATTTTTTCAAACATTTTTTAGCAATTACAATTTATTTTATTATTAACATTTATTAACAGTTAACAGTTGTTTCAGTTAATTTAAAATTTATTTTTTTTCACTGTTTGACAATATATTTTAATTTCCAACCTTTCACTATTTTCCTTTCAATTAACTTTTACTAAAATTAAGAATAACCAAGTTGATAGTTGATAGTGATTGAGATAATCTTGTTGAAAGATAAGGATTCATTTCCTTACTCCAACAAAAGAATAAATCTACCATCAAAAAATACAAGCGATGAGCCATATATACTTTGGTATTATCGAGTAACTTCCTTGCAAAAATTTCCAATCGTACTAACAGGCAGTTTGACCATAAATAGTGATCGCTAAGCACCTTTTTTTTTAAAGAACGCTCACCATTGCTGGTTAGTTCTGCTAGCTCAAACTATATCAATATGCTAGGGAGTTCCGTGATGATAGAACAATATAGGCGAGTCGCCAATATCTGCTTTATTAATAATAATCACGGAGAGTCGCCTTCGCTGGTTATGGTTCTTCGTCGTCCACCGCAGGAATTGATGCATATTTCGCAACCCTGTGATGGTTGACATTAAAAGCGAGGAGGGCCAATCAAAACCTGGACTGATACAGTCAGGAAATTTTGAACGTATAGGCGGACCAGCAATATATGGACTTATACGATGGAAAAAGGAATGGCTTCTATTATTACTAGCAATGGCGTCGGACCAGGCGGCTCGGAGACATCTTACTTTTGTAGCCAGCGAAATATCCAACCTAACCAGTAATGGTGAGAGTTGTTAGAAGAAGAGAAAAGAAGAGTCGCTAGCATCATCCGGATTCTTGGACAGGTTTACTCCTGCGGGGAGTAGAACTTCTCCGAATCAGTTCTCTGAATTGGCCAACAACCGAGTGAACCATTCTATTCGCTAAGCACCTTACTCTTGCTTCTTCTAATTTTCTGTTTTCAGTATACTTTTTCTAACTTTTAACTAACTTTTTCTATCCATCTTTTACCACTTTTTTAAAAAATATTTCGATTATAATGGAATTATTAAAATTTCATTTATATGTCGAATTTTTAAGGAAATTTTTGCTACCTTTCTATCAATTTTAAATTAGCAATTTGCTTAATTATATAGAGAATTACATGAACGGTTACGATCATCTGTGCTAAAAATTAATCGCTAAATTTTTGGTTGATTAATTCTTTCTCTTTTTATTTTAATCAATTTCATTAGAATGAAACTTGTTTTAGACCGAGATCGGATAACTTTATATTTCGAATTTGTTTTTTTTAACAGTCCTCACCACTGCTGGTTAAACTCGTTCCGCTGGCTTGTTACAAATGAACGAATATGCCAGGGAGTCCCTGGCGATTGAAGTACAGGTGAGTCGCCAGCATCACTCGGATTTTTGTATAGATTTACTCCTGCGGGGAATAGAACCTCAGCATCGGCGCTCCGAATTAAGTAACAACCTACTGAGCCATTCTACTGCCATATTTCGAATTACGATTTTTTTACTACAATTCGTAAAAATTACGAAGGTTGAGCTATTTTTTTTAGCTTTTATCTAAATTTTACCTGTATTACCATAAATGTTACTAGCTGTTTTTCAAAAAAAAAGAAGAAAAATTTTGACTTTGAACGTAACATATTATCACTAATTTCATCAACTCGACTGATGCATTCATGCGGTTCTTTCTTTAGAAGAGTGGATCATAATCTTGATAAACATGTATGAAATATTGTTCTAGAATGATCGAACCATAAATCAATTCTGCAGCACTTCCATGTAGTTCTTTGTCAACTTGTGTATGTGATTTGAAATCGTATTTCAACAGTTACGAGGAGTTTTTGACAAAGATTTTTTAACTTGGTAATTGATTAATGATAATTTGAGCTTGCATTTCGCGAAGAAGATTATCTTCTATTTCTCAATAGAAATGGAAATATTCGAGAAATCGAAGTGTTTAATAAACTAATCTAAACTAATGAAATAAAAATAAAGAAAAGATATTCCTGTACAAGAATATTTGCGCTTTCTATGTATGCATCATTTGTGTAAAGTAAATATACTGACTGACAAGTAGCGTAAGAGGAAGCATAAATGGAGTTGCACAACCGAATAGTTTTAAAGAATATTTTCAATGAGCTTTCTACCAGTTTATAAATGCCTTCCCATCGTCATTCCTCGTGGGCAAAGAAACAAATGGCATTCATCGCCATTCAGCTCTTGGATAAATTATGGATTCATGAGATACTTCTATTTCATAAACAATTGACTTCATAATTGATTAATAAATTAAGTAAGAACATTAATAATTTAATCGCTTAAATAGAATCAATTTTTTTCATAGAGATGCGAGAGAACACATAAGAAAAGCCTTAACGACGATTGTGATAAAAGTGCTCCTTCCAGTGGCTTTCTATTTAGCTTATATATCCACCAGTGACTGGAAGAAGACGTCTGCAAGCCACTCGATGGAGTGGAGTGGCATATCTGAAAATAACAGAAACCACTTTTTTTTCCAACCCCTAAGCTGAAATATCGTTATGTGCGCTCAAAATATGACCGTAATAGTTTAGATCTTTGTTGGATCTCGTCGCTGTCCATTATAGGTCTTAACAGCAAATAGCGTGATGCCAGTCAGTTCCTTTCCTTCTCTTTTTCTTTTAAATAATTTTAATTAAGTAGTGAGAAATGCTAAGAGCCACTGGTTTAAATTATTTTCGACTGATTATTTGAATATGCAGAATTAAACGGAATAATGAGCATTCTGTAGATTTATTAGCATTTCTTCAGCATTTGAAAATTGAAGAAAAATGGCTTGTATCTGCTTTCGGTTTAAAAGGAATTCGACGGATGAGACAAAAATTATCCCAGAAAGCGATGTTAACTGCAACACTTTTACTGATAATCGAATTCCGCTAACAGAACGGCAAAAGTTTTTGCTAATTAAAAATTGGAAAGGAATTTCGAGAGAGGTTACTGAAGCGGGCGCAAATATGTTTATCAAGTTAGTGTCTTAATTTCATCGTTTAGATAATCTGCCATTTTTTTTCTTCCATAGCTTGCACAATAACAGTAGTGAAAATTTTGTTCCAACCGAAAATGCCTATAGATAAAAGCTTAAATGCGATAGAATACAGCGATAGGTCTGATAGGATTCGTGGATTCATGGTATAATGCATGGCATTTTTTATATGCAATATTGCAAAAGAGTTTTTCAAAATGAATAAATAGCAAATTATTTAAAAACCAAATGATAAGAAAATGATCTTTTCAACGACTTTATGCTTGGAAGGAAATTTGTCCAATTCCAATGATTGCCAAAAAGCAAAACAAATGTAGCATTTCAAATTGCTTTATGTCTTGATTACCGAAATATAAAATTTTAGAAGAGCAAACGGCCATTTCCAATCATATTTTACTGCAAATTCATTAATTTAACGATAAATATATATGTAATAAATAAAAATATTTTGCCTTATATCATTAACCAAAGCTAACTTGAGCTGGATTTTTTTCAGATTTCTTTCCGAAAATCAAGAATATTTCAATTTTTTTAATTTTCGATCTATTGTCGATGAACCGAAAGAAACACAACTAAATGACGAACGCTTAAGAGCACATGGCAAAGCTGTAATGACATTAATCGGAGAGGCTATTTGGTACAGTTTTAGAAGTTTTGTTTTCATGCGTTTTTGTCAAATTCTTAAAAAACGAAAAGCAAAATTAGGTACATCTGCTAAATATTTTATGATATTTTATCGCCTACGAACTCTACAAAATATGTGTAAGTTTTTTTTGACGTTATAAGCTATAAGCATTTGTTATATTTGGTAGGTTAGCTTAAAATATTCGCTATATAAAATATTCCTTCTTTCTTGGGTTTCCATCTGAAAATGCGAATTAATCATTTTCTCTTTTCTTCTTCCTCTTCTCATAGCTCATTTAAGTTGGGTTTAATGGTTAAAACGGTAAAGCATTTTTAAGCGGTCATATTTCATATCCGAAAGGATTTCTATCTTATATATCTTCTGAACTTATCAATCTACGTTTTGATTGGACCTGCTATCTTTTGATATAAGATAATCGTCAATTTCTGCTGCTTGCAACGAATAATATGGCGTAACCAGCGTAAGCGACACCATTAATGAGAGATTATAGTCGAACGAAGATGTATGCAATTATGAGTTCATTTGCTTTATCGCTACGTGAAATTCACCTTGGATAGAAGTGGTCAAAAGCAGCTTCCTTGTATTTCACAACAGTCTTGTCTATTTTCGTTTCTTGATGATTTTACGATGATATATTTCACCAAACGGAATTGCTGGACAATTCAAATGCATAGCTATTTTATAAAAGAAATTTTTCTCCTCGTCTGAACTTAATATTGAAATCTTTAAACCATGGATTTAAGCGATTATAAAAAAAATTTCATAAAAAAATTGCCATCCACAATATAAACAGAATAGAACGGAAAAAATAGGCTTAATTTTGGATTTCGTGAGTTTTTCTTATAGATATCAGCCAAATTGTTAGGAAGAGAATACGATCTAAAATCAAATGGTTATGAATCGTCTTTCAGCAATATAGAAGACAATGCGAAGTTTTTTCGAATCCTAAAACAAAATGCTGAACGACATGCTCGAAAACCAAACTTTCAGCCAGAAATGTTTCGAGTAAAAATTTTTTAATTCGGATAAAATTTTACCTTATGAATCTTTTTTTTTTTTTAAAGTCCTCACCATTACTAGTTAAACTCGGCTTGTCACATTGGGCAATATGCAAGGGAGTCCCTTGGCAATAGAAATACAGGTGAGTCACCAGCATCATCCGGATTTTTATACAGGTTTGTATTCCCGCAGGGAATCGAATCTCATCATCGGCCTTCCAAAATGAGCAACAACTGACTGAACCATTCTATCCCTAAACTCATACCCGAGGTGAGGCATCAACTCACAATCTTCAGATTATGAGACTTAGTGAATTAGCGATGAATGAACAGCAACATGTTCTTCTTCAAAATCTTAGCGAATAAATTTCGAAGTATTAGTTAGATTATCGCTGAATATAGATGGAAGACAGTAAGGAAGAGGATTTTTTTCTTTTTTTGATTTTCAAGTAGAAAATCACATATTAAATTTAAAAACCTTTTATTATTACTACAATAAATATTCATATCATTTTTTTTTATAAAATTTTTACTATTTTAGAAAATGGAAGATCCATTTCTATATTCGGTGAAATTAATACTCGATGAAAGGTACACAGATAATATGGATAAAATCTACAGAATTGTGGTTAAAGTAATGTTCGATTATTTGGAAGACGAATGCAAAAAAATAATGAAAAGCTTGTGAAATCTAGAAAAAAATGCATGATCAACTCGAGAATAAACAGTTCGAGGAAACAGAATTTTTTTTTTTTAATAAATTTATTTTTTTAATAAATTTAAATTCGTTGAATACAGTGATACATTGATAATTTAAATTTTTTCATTTTTGATGAATCGTACAAAATTTTGCAAATATTGTGCAAAAAATTATATTCCATGCAACTCTCATAATTACATGCATGCAGCAACAAAATCGTTGCTTCATGTTTCTATGCTCATTAATTATTATTATTATTTGGATAATTTTAAAGAATAATTTAAAATAATTTTTATTGAAGAAAATTTTTATTTTTATTTATCGGTTTGTGATTTGTCAATTTTTTGTTGATCAAATAATCAATAATCATTTATCATTAAAATTTAAAGGTTTAAACTATAAATTAATTCGTATTTTAAGAACTATGAGATTGATTATAAGTAAAATAGTACTATAAATAGAGAAGTATTTTTCATCGTCGCTTATCTTATTTAAATAAAGGAGAAAAAAGAAATTTAAAAAATATAAATTATAAATGATTCTCAGTGCTCATTAAAAATACATGATTAATTAAAAGTATAGAAGAGAATTTTATTTTTATCAATTTTTATTTTTTTTCTTTTTTTTTATTTTTAACAAATTCTTCGTAAAGCTCCTTACTAAGCAAATATTGTATTTAATTTATGATGAGAGTACCATTAGTATCTGATGTCATGTCATATACGATATACGATGAAAGTACCACTGACGTGATTTTTTTATATATGAGATATTGGAATTCGAGCCTCGTTACGAGAGCTTAAAATTCGAAATAAAATTCTCTCTCTCTCAAAATGTCGTATGATTTAGTCGTATCTAAGCAAACAAACGATTTTATTAATAACATATTGCTTCTTTACATTTTTAGCAAATTATTATTGTTTGCATTAAAAATTTTATTTTATTTTTGCATATATATTTAAATGCACTTTTTTTTGAGAAATAAGTACATATTTTGATTGTAATTATATTTTATTTTGTTTGGAGAATGAAAAAGTAAAGCAGTGTTGAGTGCTTTATAAAAATGAAGAAATTTTATGTTCTGCAAATATTTTTAGAATATTAAAAATAATTATCGATAGCGAACTGAAAAATCATTCTTAAATTTGTTATATTCTGTGCATTTTTTCATGGAAAATTTTAATTTCGACTATTTGTGAAGAATGATTCATTCACAATGGAATGTTAAATCTGTTAGCCAAGCATTTATTTATTTTATTTTAATATTAAATCTAAGCAAAAAGAAATATATGGAAATTCCGCGATAGCACAGAATTCTGAATTTCGGAAGGTGCGAATTCAGAGATTTTAGAGAAAGAAAATAGAGATATCTTTCTAAGGCTGATTGAGGTCACCGAAGAATTTTTTTCTTCAAGAAATTGTCGAGATGATTGTGATAGAAAGTGATAGTCAGTTGGGGATAGAATGGCTCAGTGGGTTGTTGTTAAATTTGGAGCGCCGATGCTGAGGTTCTACTCCTTGCAGGAGTAAACCTATCAAAAAATCCGGGTGATGCTGGCGACTCACTTGTCTCTCTATCGCCAAGGAACTCTCTAGCATATTTATCCAATGCGACAAGCCAGCACCAGTAATAGTGAGAAAAAAAAGTCGGTTGTTAAGAGATTCGATTATGATGGATAAGACAGAGTGAGCTACATAGTCAAATTCGTTCATAATGATCTTTCGAGCTGTTTGCGCTACAATCGAATTTAACTTTTTAGACGTAAATTTAGCAAAAATCGTTTTTTGACACATTAATTTCACAATTCAAACGATTGTATTTGTATTCAAAAATAGATTATAATGATTAAAACGATAAAAGATTATTTATAACATCACATCATTTTTATTTAAAAATTAAAAATTTAAAAATTACTGAAACAAATTAAATCATAAAATATGCATTAATTTATTTGCAACCTAACATTATATGGAGGCATAATGCCTTCTCAAGAAAAAACCTTAACCTTAAGCAGGTGCCTAATCGATTTTGGCATTGGTGCTGAACCTGGCTAATACGATATATTAATTTTAATTTCGATATAAAAAATTTTTCGCGAAAATGAAAGAACCGAATTTGATTGCCACTTATCACTATGTTATTTCCTCACCACTCGTTAATCTTATCAGGAATCTCTAGGAGGATATTGCTTCGACCATGTGACCAAGCATCATGGAATAAACGAGGCTCATTAAAAGGAATAAAGATGCCACTGAAAATAAAATACTAGCGATAATGTATATTAGACTAAAAGTACTGGTGACCTAATCGTCTTCTCTTCTATCACCAAGTGATTCTCTAAAGGAATTTAAAATTGGCTCTAATTTTTAGTCTATTTTTAATCTATTATACACTATGAATATAAGTTTTATTTTTTTCCTGCATTTGCAACTATTTTATTTCATTCATTTCTCGTCTATAATTTTACATTCCTTCGTTTCTCTATTCGATCCCAAGGCATAACCATTTCCCAATCGATTAGTGGAAAGCCCTGTGGGGCAAATAACCAACAAATATTAAATTATGAAACATACATATTTCGTGAATACTGAATCAGAAATTGCAGTTGCATGAAATGCATTCTCATCATCCAAAGTGCATTCGATCTCGGATCAGAACGACTGAAGCGATTCAAACACAGATAGGGCTGAATGAAATTGTTCAAACAAATATTTATATTTGCACAGTGATAAAGCCATTAAAATATTTTCTATAATTTATAGTTTTATAAATGAATAATTAGTTTCTTAGCAATTTTATACACTTTTAATAACTAATAATAACTAATTTTTAATAACTAATGATATTAATTTAAAAAAAAAGCTTTTCATTAATGTTATTGATGATTAGAATGATTAGAATGATTAGAATGTTTTATTCCATAAAAAAATGCAAATAGAAAATGAAATGAGTTTCGATTTAAGATATTTAGCCCATTAGTGAAGGAACAATTGCAGTTCGACGATATAAGTCGAACTATAAATGAGGTGAAGAAGAAGAAGTGGTTAGCACTTAACATGCATACTATCATTCTACTCGCTGATAGAATAATGAGAATTTTTTGCCAACGAGTCACTTGAGGATAGAAGATAAGCTCGGTAACACTATTTTTTTAACGATAGGTCTATTCTTATCAAAGACACGACTCGCACTTTGGTGCTCGAGACGATAATTTTTGACTCAATAAAAGGATGAACTGATTAGGAAACCATATCATTTATCAAAAAAAAGATTGATCAGCCAAACAAGCTAATTTATAGGGAAATAAAATGTAAAATATTTATATGCATAAACATCACTGAATACTGTAAATGATTGATATTGTTGCAAAGCTTTTATCAATTGCAATTATCATTTTTGACGATATCTCTCCCTCGTTATAAGTACAAAAAAAAAAATTGCTATTATAGAAAGGAATTGTATGTCTCAGTGAATCAGAATTTGCATCTATAACATGCAAAAAAACATTGAATCACATATATCGACGATCATCGTTTCGCCACATCAAAAGCTCGTTCAATTTATTTTATCGTTAGATTGGCAATGCTATGTAAACTTTATATTTCCATTTACGACCTTTTTTTTTTTTTTTTTTGATTATCTATTATGGTGAGAAAAATGTTGATTTTAATATTTTTTGACCAAAATGACCTAAAGATTTTAAATTTGAATATGTAAAATTTGATGAAAAAATAAAGAAAAGAATGTTGAACAAATGAGAATAATCTGGATGAATGCCGAGATTCGATTTCATAAAAAAATTTAGATATTTAAAAAAAAAAAAAACTGACTGATAAGAACATATGAACGGTAAGATAAGAGGTGAAACGCTTCCACCAAAATGTTTTTTCGAGTTTTTTTTTTAGCAAAAATAAATGATTTAATAGAGGAAAAATGAATGTATGAAATGAAGGAAAAAGCAAATTAATAAATTAGGAATATACCGATTGCTAATAATTTTGGTCATAATTTTTTTCCACTTTTTTTCTACACAAGATTGACGAAATTATTGTGAAAATTTTCCGAATGAAATTTTCTTCATGTGAAAATCCTTCTAACGATTTGGTTGGGATAAAAACTAAAAACAAAGAACGAACTCATTATAAAGGTTGGAATTCAAATTTTGGATGCAAGTTGAAGACTATAAAATAATTTCAACTACGTAATACATTTAAAAAAAAAAAAAAAATTAAATTAAAGAATGAAAAGAAATGAATAATATTTGTCCTCCTTTAATCGTAAGTTGCCGTTCTTTATTACCCTTTTTCATTCATTCATGTTTCCTATTGAATATATAATGGCTAAGAAAGAAATTCCTCCACTATCAACAACACTCAAATAGTACCACTGATTATTTAGATGAACTTTCTTCGCTGGAGAATCGTTTGACGCTAAACATACAGGTCGGTACCCCAGCGTTCATCTGAGTTTTATTTTTAATTTCTTTATTTTTTTCAAGGGGCTTGGAACGATCCTATTATGAAGCAAAGTAGCTTTCGTAACCTTTATTCAGGAACAAGCCCAAAAGAAGTAAAAAAAAGAGTGCTGCTGGCCATCTGTCCACTGAATAAATTCTCGACGATTTTTGTAATATCTGGATGAAGAGTTGCGAAAAATTTGAAGAAATTTTATTGTATAATTTACACGGCAAATGCATCGTAATAGGTTAGAATAATACAATTATAAGAAATACAAAAAATGAAATCTCATTAGAGTGGAACCTAAAGTTAAGGTTAAGTTCAATAGAGCAGAACCGAAAGAATTTCGAAGATTTATTCCTTTTATTCAAAAACATTTTCACATTTGTCAAAATCCATAATCCATATCTTTTGTGATAAAAAAAGAAGCCAAATAACAAGTGATAAGATGCGATACACAGTTCAGAGGTCAATCTTACATCTTTAGAGCATAAATTCAAGCTCTGATTTCTTTCTAATAATGTTTTTGTATGTGCGAGCATAAAAAGAAGAGAAGTCAGTTGAATCTCAATCGGTCATAGTGCTTTCATGCTCGAGCACATACCACTGGTTGAGATTGTACTGCTCATCTCTGATATAGATGACCCCTTGTCTATGTGATAATAATCTATAGAAAAAGGAATCAAACTCAACAACGTGACAATAAAATACAATATAGAAGAAAGACAGCCAATATACAATATAGCTGTATCAATTATAGGACGAGAGAACACAAGCGGCATGCCAATGTACGTCGACTTAACACTAATAATAAATAAATGCATGAGCAATAATTCAAAGCCGAAATGTTTCCTCTCAAGTTTTTTCTTTTTTTTTTTCTTTTCGGATTCATCCATGCTTGAGATGATCGTTTATAAGTGTAGTGAAATACTAGTTGAAGAAAATATAAATAAAAGGTGAACGTGGGCAATATCGACAAGTGAGTCTGAACCTGTATTCCGCCAGAAACAACTTGTTGATATTGTCCTCGGGCAACCAATAAATATCGTCTAAATCAATGCTGAAATGATAAATAACTTAAGAAGATAAGTACATAAAAAGTTCTAAAAAAACTTTTTTTCCATATTTATTTTGCATTAAATTTAAACATTTACAAATCATTTTCTTTGTTCATTTTTCATACTTTTTTCTATTTTCTTTATATTTCTTACTGAAATTTTTATTATTTATTTAAATAAGCGAATTGTTTGTTTAAAAAAAAAATTTTTTTCATTTATTTATGATAAAAAATTTTTCATTGTATAACTTTGCAGCATCCAAGTGAGTCGCTGACTGTCCGTTTTCATCCTAAATTAACTCGTATAATAAGCGAAACCAGAAACGCTAAGTGATTTTCGAGGAATTCACTTCATATTCGAATTTAATTAGATAAAATATTTCACAGAATCGTGTTAGAGAAAAGATTTTGGTCGATTTTTTTTTTTAGCGAAAATAATGAAAATAATCGTTGTTGAAAAATAATTAAAATATTTTGAAAAAAGAAAAAAAGTTAAAATAATTTAATTGATGAAATGTAAAATCTGTCGCGATTTTTCTTAACTATTGTAAAATTTAACTATCGAATGATCATCTTGGTTAGGAAATAAAAAAGTGGTTAGCGCTCACCGATTTTTGACTTGATTCGCTCGATAGGCCTAGGTATAATTGGAAATTTTTATCTGAGGAGATCGCGAACACCACTCGGATTTCTCAGTGTTCGGTTTACTCTTGTGAGAGACAAAATCTAAAATACTATCCGTCTTGCTGTCCTGCCCCTTTTCCAATTAAGAATTTTCAAATAATGCGAGCAGAAATAATAATCAAACTAATTGTCATCAAAAAGTCGTCTTAAAAAAATTGTTGACTTAAATGCTGTGTAATGTATCGTACGTAAAACTGATTAATTTGTGTCTTTTTTGCTTCCCCTAAGGCATAATTACTGAGTAATTGTTGTTCAGATTATTGTCTTATTACGTCAATGTTCGAAACATACCTTCAATAAGAAAAAAATGAAAAATTTTTTGCATGAAAAAATTCAGATGAAGCTGAGGATGCATTTTCTATTCCCAAATAACTCTCTACAAAAACTTCTAAGCGTATTAATAGCAAATGCATCGAATTCAATCAGAAATGGAGAACACTAATCGTTTTTTAATTTTCTTCAGCTATCTTGAGAAGGCAAAATATGTCTCTAAGATTTTTAATATTTGTATTTTTATTAGCTGTATTTCTCGTTATACTCGCTCCGCTGGCTTCTTGGACTAGGAAAATTTTTCTAGGGAGTCACTTGACGATATGATTGGAGTTGAGTCGTCAATATCACATAGATTTTTGAAAGACAGATTTATTCCTGTGGGGAGTAGATTCTCAGCATCAGCTCTCAAAAATAAAAGCAACAACGACCCATTGAGCCGTTTTCTCCCTAAAAATTTCGAATGTTTAAAACATCGCTACAATTAAATTTTTGGAAAAACTTTCATATAAAAAAAATAATTCTTAAAATATTGCTTCTTATCAGCCTCTTTAAAACATTTGTTTATATTTATATTTATTTTTTTCAAACATTTGTTTATATTTATAAATATTTTTTATATTTATTTTTTATTTTTTAAGCTTAAGGAATTTAAAAATTATCGAAAAATTATTTTTTTAAAATAAATTTTTACAAATTTGTATGATTCTAATTGATTTTAAGCAGATAAAATTTAAGCTCAACTTCTAAACTCCGAACTATCAAGTTTACGATAAGGCAGAAACGAAAGAGAACTGCAAGAGAACTCAGCTAACTTCCAAATTTTTCCTTTATTTTCCTGAATAATGTGGCCAATGAATAATGTTATTTAACTATGTGGCTTCCTATAATTGGCAAGGAACATGGATTCGACTCCTCTCAATTGATTGAAAAAAATCTGCCCGACTATCCCAAACTGATCCTCTGCCGAAACGGTCTCATAATAATCGGTGGAGTCAGGCAAATTGGAATTGCCGAGCGCAGTTATTATTATTATTCTTATTTTTATCGTTAAGGTTAATACAACAGCACAAGGATATTTAAATTAGATTGATATGCAAATTGTAATCTTTTTATTTTGTGTTATATCTAGAAGTATAAAAAAAGCACAGACTTCGGGCATTGTTGGATGGAAAATTTTTGAAGTTTTTAATTTATTGATAAAACGATTAACAGTGAATGCCAGTGTTTATCATGCAACAAAAAAAAAACAGTAATACAATAAAAAATTTCCATTAATAATAATATTTTTATGACTCTAATATGGCTAAAACATGACTTTAAAATTTTTATTTATTTTTAGTTAAAATAGAGATTCGAGATAAAATATTATTATTATAAACAGTCAATTATGGTTTAATTTCAGTATTATTTTTAAAAAACTGCGAAATTTTCAAGCAAACTGATTGATCGAGTTGAATAACAGTGCAATGAATTAATGCAAAATGAAACAAAATCAAAATTCTAGGGAAGCGAATTTTAAAAGCATATAACTACGGGTTGAGATAATTTAGTGGGCTTCTTATTTCGCAGCGCCGATGCTGGGCTTCTATACTTGGCAGGAGTAAGCCTGTTTTGTTCGTCTAACGCTAAGTGAAACTCTGGCAAAATTTGTCGGGTCCAACGAGCAATCGAAGCGAGCCTCACCAGAAATGATAAGTGCTTTTAGAAAAAAATATGCACGTTGCAACTAAACGTAATAGTTTATAATAATTTAAGGTGGCAATAAAGAATAATTTCTAAGATTTATAAGGATTCACGTCGCATAACTAATTTAGAAAAATTTTTTAACGATTTATTATAAACGTTTAATAGAATGTCAGAGAAAGTGAAAAAAATATGCCAAAAATACGTCTTTAGGCTTAATTTCATTGAAAAAAAAACATTGGATATAAATAAAATTTATCCAAATCGCCTATTTATTCAACCAGATTTGTCGAATAAATGAATTTAAATTTAGAAAAAAATCGTCCCTTACGACAAATATCGAAAAATTCAGATGATTCAAATAATTTAACACTACCACCGTACCACCAATCTTAAATAAGTTAAAAATTTTCATGGAATTTATCGAGAAAATAGAAATTTATTGAACCAAATTTGAATCTTAAATTTTAGAAATTTTCTCAATTTTTCCAACTATATTCAGCTATTCTAAATAATTCTATTTAAATGATAATGATAAGAATAGAGAATAGTTAATCAACTAATAAACAAATTTTATATATTCATTTACCACAAATTAGTTCACCAAGTTAGTTGGTTGGCTTGGCTTTCATTTTATAATATTTTTCTACCATTAAATTCTTCTCTCATAAACCCGATAATTTAAAATATTAAACGTTTTAAATCATTTTAAGCTTAAAACTCGAATAAAACCATTATTTAGTTGAATCAAAAAGGCATATTTTGAGAGCATTGAAAGAAGATTTGATTTGATCGAGGAAATCTATCATAAATAAATTCATGACCTAAAAAATTTGAGAGAAAACCATATAAAATATTTTCGTTAGCCATATAGCTCCGATCGCTAATCGTTACTGAAAATCTATGAGGCGCCGATGATTTTACACAAAATTTAGAAATCTATTAGCAAATCAGCAAAAATCATAGGAAAAAAAAATTTGTTTTGCTATGCGAAAATTTCTATGATTATTTTTTTTCGTTTTTTTTCAACGATCAAATACATAGATTGTTTCGTTCTTCATTATCGTATAATCATTATCAACATTCATTATCATCATTAAATATGCATTTTCATGCATTCTCATGAAAATGATTTTTCATTTAAAAAAAACCGTTCAATCGTATTGTAAAAAATTCCATTAATTTATCATTATTACCATTTAAAAATGTGAAAAAGAAACGAAAATTTTCGATAAATTTTTATTTCGAGGAAATAGAAAAAAAAATAGAAAAGAATGGAGTTTTAAAAATGAATTTCAATAATTCAATATTAATTTTTGAACGAATTTATTGTAAGTTAAGGTTAAATTTGAAAATTAAATGGTTTGAAAAATTAAAATTAATGAAATTAAAAATTTACGTCGTGAAAAGATTTATTTTAATTAAAATAAAATTTGAAATTAATAAATTTAAACCAATGTCCGCCAACTGATGAAATTCGATGAAATTTTCAATGAAGACCTTACTGGAAGTACATCGGATACCCACACATTTTAACTCGCCTATTCCCGATTGATTTGTGATTCTGATTTATTATCGTATGCTTGGAGATGGATTTAAAGTATTCATAGAACCAATAATAAATATGGTACTTTCCATATTTTACTGGACAACTTAATTGATAAAAATTATTACTGATAAGAAATTGATGCATTGATTACATTGACAAGAAATCAGAATTATCCAAATTATAATAATAAAATTTGCTTGAAAAAAAAATTTTCAAGATGATTATTGTTCAATTTTCAGATCCTTCTGAAACCTAAAATACCATTCATGTAAAACACCAAACTTAATTAGCTTATTTATTTAAAATATTCTCTTTGAACGCATAAAATTTTTCACCTAAAACCATATATATCGTTCGAAAATTTTTCCCATCGCGATTCGCTTCTTTTCAGTTCCTTTAGCCTATCAAATTTGTTCCTCTCTTTTTTCTCATTTTCATATTTTATAACCTTTTCCCTATAAATAAAAAGGACAATTGAAAAAACTTTAAATACAACAAATCCAATCATCAAGAATCGATTTAGATTTTATGTGTAATATTTAAAAATATTTGAAAAATCATTTAAGAATAGCTTTCTCGCAAACAATCTAATGTAATAAAAATGACCTTAAATTATAAAATAGATTTTCAAATTTTAACTTCCATTTTAACTTTATCAAATTTTTAAAAAATGTTAATGATAACGATAATGATCAAAAATTTTAAAGATAGTAAAGCTCAAAATTTCATTGCAAATACATATATATATACATACGCATAGAAAATATACTTCATGGAAATAAAATTTTTCAATAAAAACGATTTGAATAAAATCTTCTTTCCATAAAAATTAAAATAAAAATGCCAAAATCATACAAATATTTGCTGCTGTGATTGAACATAAAAAAAAGGTGCACGCATAAACAATGAAAAGACTCCTATTTTCTTTCCTTTCCTTTCCTTTCAAGCTCGATAAATCATAATTATGAGGAAGATGGTAGCGAAAAAAATGGTTTCTCCAGAAACGATGCAATACAAGCGCCAATGGTACCAGATTTCTTGACCGTCAATGGTTCTTCCCATTTATCTTGTAAGACTTCTCTCCATCTCTCTTTCTACCCCGCCCTAACGATCAAAGTAACTCTATCAACTATTTAACTTCCAAAATTCAAATTCTTTTCTATATTTTGCAACGCAATTACTGCAGATGAAGTTAATTCTTTTTACAGTATGAAAATGATTAGGAAAAATTTCATTAAAAATTTTTGTGCACTAATAAATTTTTTATATACAATAAAAAAAAAACTAAAACCGAATCATTCATTTTTCAAACCTCATTAAATAAATCTTTTCTAAAAATCACTAAAAAAAACGACCTATGACAAATGGCCTATAGCAAGAAAAATATTTACAGAAGAGTTTAAAGCAATTTAAAGAATTTTACAATATTTTGGCTATTTTCACAGAGCCAAAAAATCAAGGACAAGTAATGAGTCTTTTCTCGTGTAAATTAAGAATTGATCTAGCAATTACTTCATAACTATTTCGCATGTAGCCGCCACTCGTCAACATTACAATAGGAATATGATGTTGCCTAGCCAATCCAAAAACAATTTCATCACGCTTGATTACTGCCTGCAAGAAAAAAAAGTGAGAAAGTTGAGCTCAATGAACTATTTTGTTGCTATTTCGTTACTATTTTGCCACTGATTTCGAATATTGTATACTTTATTGAAAACTACTTGGATTATAAACATTTTTATTCAAACAGAATTAAGTTTTCTGGTGTGGGTGGTTCTACTAAGCAATAGGATAAATGCAATTCCTTCACTAAAGAGCAGGAAATTTATGAAAAGAAGTGGGCCTACAACGCCACAGGTATTTCATCCTTAATAATAGGTTAATCTTTTTCCAGGAAAAAGAACCATATTTGCGATGAATTGGTCTTAGATGAAATAACATTATTCTATCATTTAGAAGAAAACCATGATGAATTATTAGGTGAAAAATTGAAAACGACAACAATGAACAAACAATTAAAGCCTAAGAAGCAACAATTACCTTCGCTGAAAGCGACAATAAACCAAGTGCATCACCATCAAGACAGTCTGTGCCGGCATTATAAATGATAATGTCAGCAGTAAATTCAAGTAAAGCATTATTAAGATTATCCAATAGTTGCTGGATATATTCACCATCCGAAGTTCCGATAAGTAATGGTACAGGTCGAGTGATCGCTTCTATGACAACATTTTTATAAATGAGGTTTATCTGACCTATTTATTTTTGCCATTTTCCTCAAATATCTGTCTTAAAATTGTTTTCTTATAAATTTTTTTATGGAAAAGGAATTGTGGTTATAAAACTTTTCACCATATATAATTTTCTAATATATGTATACATTTATTTACTCATGATTTTAGAATAAATAGGAATTTCACAAAATCACCTCGCGCAATTTTATCATTCGGATAAATTTGACAATTAAACATGTCGAATATGTAAACTCGTCGATCGCCAGAAAAATCGCGTTCGTGACCATTGCCCTATTAAAATTTAGTGAATTTTGAAAAACGAAACATATTTATAAAAGATAAATATTAGCGGTTATCTCAATGAAGATGTTAAGCAATAAAAAAGGATCAAACCTGATGAGCATCTAAATCGACGATCATTGCTCGCTTGATAAGATGTTTAAGAAATAAAAATTTAAGAGCCAATGTTATATCAGCATAGACACAAAATCCTCCACCACGAGTTCGACTAGCATGATGAAATCCACCACCAACATTTATTGCCCAATTACGCTCCAAAGCTAATTTAGCTGCCATAATAGAACCACCTAAATTAATAAATAAACCATCGAGAAACTATATAAATCATTGATGTAGTTTATTCGATAATAAAAAACTTGAAAACCAAGAATATTTAATACGCACACGCATAAAATACCTCACAAAATCTACCTAATTTTACCTAAAATATCAAAAGAATAATTCCAAGTGTTCAATAAGACAGATAATAATAGGTTTTTCTATATATACTAAATTTAAAAGATTTGGATTCTCTGATCAACTGATCATATCATCTTCAATTTTAGCATTACTTTAGTCTTTTTTTTATAGAAAAGATTTGTGCTTAATTATAAAGATTTACCTGTTTGATATCTAAAAGATCGAAGAAGATAACGATCGACAATACATGATGGTAAAAATGCAACAAAAAAGACTTCCACGCAACGTGCAACATTGAAAGAGCAATTCAACGAATTTAAATAACACGCAGCATGAGCGACACGCAAATCATTATAAGTTGCCTCAGATGCTAAAACGAATTGATCCTCTCTAATCATTCCTGATTCTAAAAATTATTTTTAATAAATAATACGCAAAATAAATAATAAAAAATATAATAAATATATTAAATAAAAATGCAAGGAAAATTTTTAAAAAAATCCAGTATTTAATAAATTTTTTTTAAAAAAATATTATATCAATCATAGAACTCGTTCTGTGCAAAATTTAATAAGGAAAAAAAAAAATGAAATACCAACCGACAAATGATAAATTAGAAAAAAAAGTAAGAAATATTTCTTTTAAAAACTCAAATTTTTCTTTACGAATGAAATTTTTGAGAAATTTTTATAAAAAAATAAATAAGAAAAAAAAACTGTAATATCTGCAGAAAAATACCGATAAGTTTAGCATAAACACGTCCCCATTTTTGTGAATCGAATGGATGTAATTTTTCGATACCAAAAAATGAAATGTTGTAAAAATGATGATAAACAATTGGCCATTGATCGGATTTTATACTAATGTGTAATTTACTACTTAGTACCAATTTTAATTTCTCACTGAAAAAACTTTTGAAAAATGATTTTAAAAAAAATAATAAAAATAATTTTTTTAAATAATAAAAATAAATTTAGAAAAAAATAAAACCAGTAAACAACCTTTCATTTTTTATCGAATTTTTCGTTCTTAGTAATTTTTCACTCGAATTTCGTTCATTTAATTCAAAATTTTTTTCCATTTTTTTTTTTGTTTTTCAATAAATATCAAAAAAATTTTATTTTATATAAAAATTTCTGAAAATATTTCCTGAAAAAAAAACTTTTTTTCCATTTAAATGAAATATTTAACGATGAAAATAAATTTTAAAAAAATTTTTTCTAAATTTTATAGAAAAAAAAGAAAAAAAAACAAACCGATGAAATATTTTTTGTTGAATAATAATTATGCAAATAACATTCAACAAATCGATTTTCTTTAACCAAAATAAATAAAATTCTTTTATTTAATTCTTTCATCTCTCTAAAAGAAAAAGGAAAAAATCATATAAAAATATAATATGGAACAAGTCGAGTAAATGGGCAGCATTTCTTTAGACTTATGGTAGAGTCTCAAAATTATTTATTTTAGCGAAATATTATGTGAAACATGTCGAATAAATGGGCAGTGGTTTTAGGGCTTACATAAGAGTCTCTAGAACTGAACTGAAAATAAAGGTTCAACATTTGACCCCTCTGACCTTTTAAGCGCCTATATAAGATAAAACAGAATGTTCCTATTTTCATTCGCTTTATGACATTCTTCTCACTCTTCGCTCTCACCAAGTAAATTTTTTCTTTATTTTATTTATTTAGTTTCTATTAATATTTTTTTTTTTCATAAATAAATTTTTTTACTTACTTCACTAATTATATAAATTAAACTTAAATATAAAATTGTAAATATTTTCTTATATTTAAGCGGTATTTTAAGCGAAAAGTGGTGCATATTTAAGCTAAATTTATTTAATTTCTTTAGTAATTCTTTTAAAGTTTTTACTCTAATTTGTCAAATAAAAATAATTTGGTTAAAAAATATATTTATTTAAAAATTTTCACCAAAAAATATTGAAAACGGAATGAATGGAAATTTTGAATGATAAAAAGATTTTTTAAACAAAATACCGCTATTTGTTAATAATAAGTCTCCTATCATATCAAAAACGATAATAAAAATACACTATTACCAACTGATAATAAGTTTTCTATCATATCAAAAATGATAATATGCGGCGGTATAAGTTAAGCCGCGACTGCGAAATAGTGATATGATAAATGCAAAAACTTCGATAATCACGTTAGAAGAATTTGTCGATTTTTGAGAAAAGAGTTGGGTTGATTATTGAAAAATTTTTGTTTTATTCCAAGATCATTTATTTTATTTATTTATTTGTAAAATTTGTAAAATTAAGTATAATTATTTTAAAATTTGATTAAATTTTATTAAAAAGTTTATTTTATAAAAAAATTTTTTTATTTGCTAATAATTTCTGAATTTTTTGGAAAAAAAATTTTTTTACGATGATTAAAAGAATTTACGAATAGAATTTTAATTTTTATAATATTTAAAATTGCGTTTAAATTTTTTTCTAAATAAAAATATTTGTTTTTTTAATAAAAATTGTCGAAAAATTTTAATATTTTCAATTCTTTCATTTATATTTCCTTTTTTTTTATTACTTAATTTATTTATTTATCAATTTTAATTAATAAATTTTTTAAAAAATGTTTTTCGATAAAACAAATAAAATTTGTTTAATTGTTGTAATCTTGTTTCTATTCGCCTCTTATTACGGCAAATATTTCATTCAATTTTTTCGCTATTTTGTCGATTTGAGTCATTTATTCGTTGTTTTATTAACATTTTTCATATTTTTTATTTATATTTATTTATTTTTCTTATATTTTACCCATAGTTCATCGAATTTTAGCGATCAATTAACGTTATTCGTGCCTCGAGTGCTCCGCCCAAACAACAATATTCTATTGATTGTTTAAAGGGCACGCGTTAATTTTAAAAATTTATAAAGTTCTTGACCTTTGAGGTCATAGATAAATTCTTGATTCGATTTAATTGAGATTTGTTATTTATGCAAAAGATTCTGGAAAATACAATACTTTCTATAAATTTAATTTAAGGTGTTTTTTTTCCTTTAGGTAAACTGGTTTTTTATTGTGGACGAGTTTTTCAAATCAGCGATGGTTTCTTTTATTCAGGGACTTCGTAGTAGGGAAATCGGACGTAATCCAGTTGATTTTCTGCATATACTACCAACTTCATCATCACCGATTTATCAGAAAGATGTGAAAGGTCACTATGGATGCGTTAATGCTGTTGAATTTTCTAACAGTGAAGAATTGTGTGCGAGCGGTTAGTTTTTTATCATTTTTTAAAGTCTTTTTCAGACGAATGAAATTTTATATATCATTATTTGTTTAAAATTATTGCTGAAGTTGATTTAAATGTAATTTACTAATGGAAATTTATGATAATTAGAGAAATTCTTCCTGTTTTTTTATCAGTGTAAAAAAAAATTTTTATGATAAATTTTGTTTGAAGGTGGTGATGACTGTGGCGTTTTGCTTTGGCGAGTTAGCGATTTACAAACAGTTGAAGCACCAAAACCAGTTGCAACAATGTCCGAGTTCCATACCTCGAATATATTCGCTCTCGCATTTTCAAATAGGTTATAAATTCTGACATTTAAAATTAAAAAAATAATGCGTTTATTGGATATCAATATATATCATTTTTTTTTAACTTTTTTGGTTTTTTAGTTTTTTCTTTAGCATTTGAACATAATTAAACATTTCATGTTTTCATTTAAATTAAATGATGCTGTTTTGCCTATTTATATTTTCATTTGAGGGATCAATGGATATGTTCAGTTGGAAATGATAACGCATTAATTGTGCACGATTTACATACCTCAAAATTTGTTCATGGATTTCGAGCAAATGGTTCGATATATCACGTAACTTTCTGTGTAAGTGTTTTTTCATTATTTATAAATTCCTATTCTAATTTTAATATTATTTTGTTGGTTAAATGATGCTGAAATCTATTAATCATGCGATAGAATTTTTCGATTGATCAAGTTTAAAAAAATAGAGTGAAGAAATTTGCAGCCATCGGATGATAATTTGGTCATGACTTCTTCTGATGATGGATGTGTTCGTTTACACGATCAGAGATCTTTTGAACAAAATGTTCTTTTAAATCAACGAGGTTTATTTTAATTTTTTCATAGTTTCTTACTATTTGAAAAGGCAGCATATCTAGTGTCATCAAAAAAGTCGTAGTACGACTCACCTATATTTCTGTTTCCAAATGATTTTTTGGCAAAAATCTCTAACTGTACTAACATCCATTGGAGCTGGTCTAGCCAGATATGGTGAAGGTCAACTGTTAAGTTTTTTCCTAATTGTAGAATTTTTCAATATGAATAATATATTATTTCATAGGAACTATGTATTGCGCCCAGTTTAATCCTATACAGTCAAACGTTGTAGCAGTGTCCAATGCTTCTAGAGGTTTAGCTCTTTATGATTGCCGTCAGGTTACCAGGTTATTCGAAATATTATTCTAAATTATATCTAATAATTTGACTATAAACGATGTATTGCTTCATTTCTGTTCGGAATGATCATTATTTATTGTTCAGGATTTATTTGTTGATCATTTTTTAAAATATTCGGTTCAAAATTAGCAAAGTTTTGAAAAACTTCATAAAAATTTTATAGATAGCCACAGATATATGTTATCTTTTTAGAGAATTTCTGCGACTGCTACCTCCATCGGATCTGCTTCAAAGAGATTCAGCCATGTACGCTAGGTGGAATGATGCAGGTAATGGAATATTCGCTACTCGGAGTCACTTTAGTCCGGTTTATTATGATGTAAGTTAATTTAATTTTTTTGTTGTTAGATTGCTTTCTGGCCTTATAAGAAATTTTTTGCATTCTTTTTTAATGTAGTTTATCATGCATTGTCAGATTGGTGCGAAATGTTTGTTGTATCGCTTCAAGCATCAGAGTTCCGACTATACTTCTGACAAAAGAAAATTTTTTACTGAGATATGCGGATGATGGAGGGAAGCTACCTAATTTTAACTCTAAACGAATTCCTAAAAATTTCACATCGTGGACTAGCGCTAGCCACTATCTAGCCTTTATTTAATTACTTGTTATCATTAATCAAGTAAAACTTCATTCATTTTTTAATATTATGAGGGAATGGCTTTGCTTTATTCCTTCATTGACCATTTTCATGCTCCCCTAATGTTTCTCGTTGTATTTAAAGCTTTTACTGAAAAACGGTAGTTACAGCTTGAAAATGGAAATTATGTTAACTTTGATGATCCAGGCTACAAAAATGTATGCACCGTGAAATCATGTTCATTTATTACGCAAGATCTGGTTATGACTGGATCTGATGATTGGAATATTTATATCTGGAAGATTCCTGCCGAAAGAGAAAGTAAGTCCAGTTTAAAATGTGATTTCAAAAATAAAACATGTATATGATCATACATTTTTGCGCATTCATTTCTTATCCAAATATATTATCAGGAAATCCGGTTTTATCATCATCTGTCTATCTCGCGAATAGATCGTTTAAAAAAATTTGTATGAGTTTAAATCTGTTAAACTTTGTTTTAAAAATAAGATCGAGCATTCCGTCTTGGCAGATTACTTTATTTTCGATTATAGATAAGAATTATGTAGGCTATAATCGTTATAAATCTTTTTTCCAGGGCAGACTATAGATTCAGCATATAAAATATTGAAGGGTCATCGTTCAATAGTTAATCATTGTCGATATAGCTCGATTAATAAATTGATAATATCTTCTGGCGTTGAAAAAATTATTAAGGTTAGCCCAATCTTTTATTGAATTTTGAAATTTTCATATTATTTGGTCTAATGCTTCGTTTTGCATTAACCTTTTCTTGATTTTTAATTTCTTTTTTGGAATTGTGAAGAATTTTTTTCTGATTCGATGCTCAGATTTCTTTCCTTATTTTATTTCTCAATTTTTTCCAATTTTCAAATTAATACTACTATTGATATATATTTTATACTTGGATTAATATTATTTTCATTATTTTTTCCTTGCAAATTAAGAATTTTTCTGCATTTTACTAATTTTGCATAGAACTGTTAGATGGTCATTGTCTGTTTTGTGCCTGTTTTGCATTCACTATTTCCGATTTGGGTCTTTTTTGTTTCCATATATCTCTTTTGCTATAAAGTCATTTTTCATAAAAGAAATATAGACGTGGGTCCCGAACACCATTCGGATTTAATGGTAGATTTGCTCCATCGAAGTTAAACTTATGATACCTGATTTTAAGTAGTATAATTGTAGGCTATCGCGGCCGCACTATTCTGTGAAGTTGTAATTACTTTTTATATTAATTTCGCCACCATTTTTACAAACTCTTAATTTCAGCTTTGGAGTTCGATTGAATCTCAAAGTTATTATGTAGAGCCAAAAGTTCGTCAGCCAACTTCACTTGGACGATTGGCTGTGCTACACAGTAATGAAAGTTTGGAAGAAGATGCCAGCATGCTCGCATTTTTCGATTCACTTACTATGGTTTCCCATTACTGCAATTATGACTTAAACCTATCATATGATTTTTTTTTAGCAATCTGATGCATAGAATAGAGTGATGTGCATTTCCTACATTTCCTTTGGTTGGAATCGTAAATATATTGAAGATTAAATCGAATCGGGCCACAATCTTTTTGATGCTCAGCCGAATTAATTTGAGCCTTACACTTCTAATATCTCTTTTCTGCTAATCACATCTTTATAGACTTTTCCTTCTGGCTGAGAAGAGTTTATTTCATTTTATACTCCTACTTTTCGATGAAAATTGGTCTTTTATGGAGATTGAAAAAGGAACGCCTTGGTGCAGTTATTTCTTTGAAGAATTTAAACCTATTTTTAGCAATAATATTTTGCTATTAGCACTCTATTTCTCTTTAGGAGAATTTTTTGGTAACATATTCAGGATTTTGTTTAGTTCTGTTTGGTCCAGATACAAATGATCGATTAACTGCAAGTTACTTAATAGTTTATTTTAGCAAATAATAACTTTATGATTAGTAGGAAAGGTTGATCTAATGTCATTATCCACTGGTCTCATCTCAGATTTGTCATTTTTATTATTACTATCACTTGCAAAAAAAGAAAGTGTTCCAAAATACTGTTTTCTTTGATTTGTCCATAATTGCTTGAATTTTTCGAGATTTTGATAAACTAGTTGGTACTTTCGTTTTGGGTGTGTGGTGTAACGTTTATTCTGTTGTATGGTTAATTTTTCAAGGCAGTGAATCAAACTTTCTTTTGGGGTCGAGTTTTTTTTTCATTTATTCTTTTAGATCATTAATTTAAGATGCTAGTTGGGACTTGCAAAATTTTTTCTTCTTTTTGTTATTTTCTGAAGATATTGAGACTCTAAATACGGTTAGTTTTTTTATCATGAACTGTGAACTGAGGTTGTTATTTTTTAATTTATGAACGAATTATAAATAGGATATTTTTAATTTTTGATGTTGAACAAACTATGATAAAATTTTTTTATTTCGACTCAGCGGTCGTTTTTTTATAACAGAAGAATAGGATTGTAACTTAGGAGTTTATTGATTTATTTTTATATATTTCATTTATCGTTGAAGTTAGAGCAAAAAAAAAAAAACTGAGGATTGAGGAAAGCATAATGCTTAAAAATTACTCTATAGAAAATTTCGCACAAAACAGCAAAATTTTCATTTCTAATATTGTCGATTTTTTAAAAATGCTTTAATTTGTTTCAGGGGCGAAATATGTTTGACGATGAATTAAATACTGATTATGAAGAAGATTCTGATTATAACAATTATATAACATCTGAAGCTAGATTAATAACTGTAAGTATTTTCTCTCACATTTTTTTATGAACTTGGAATTACATTGAAATAAAACTAATAAATTTTTTTTTGTTTCATGGCTATATCTTTTTTAAGGACTCTTCTCCAAGTTATGTGGTCACATCACCCGAATCCTCACCTTCTGGATATTTGATTGAAAGCGATAGTGGAGAACAATTTTCGCAAGTTGACCGTTAGTATTCGTTTTACATTCATTCTGCTGACTTGGCTTGTTTGCTCAGTTTACTTGCTATTAGCTGGAATATAGTTTATATGCTTTGAGTTTATTCACAAAGCTTATTTATTTTTTTTATAAAAATTTAGTATATAATTCATATTGCGGATAAAAATTGTCAGTGGAATCAAATTTTTCTTGTGGTTGATTATACAGCGAAGATTTATAATCAAATGTACAAATTTGAAAAAAATTAGTTTTGTTAGGATTGTATGGAATACAGGATATTTGGTTTTTTCTCTTAATTTCAGTAAATAATTGAATATTTTTCCTCATTTTCAGGTGCTCTTAACTGACATCAATTAATTGTTAGAAAATCTATGCCTTTTTTAAATCTACGATCAAATGATTTTCAATTCAATGGTTCGAATTCTGATTATTGTTTTGGCTGTTTTATGGATGAATTTTTAGGGACCATTTCAAGTAGTCGCTAGTCGACTGAATTTTAACCAAGTTTTCAATTAATAATTTTCTCTTCAATTTTTCATATTTTTTTTGATTAGATTTGTCTGTTTTTTTTTGGTTTAGTTATACTTATTTTAGTTTTTTTCTGTGGATTATTTAAAAATTCGCTTTTGTTTTTATATTTTTTGTTTGGCAGAAATATTTTCTTTTACTCTTGATTTATTTTTTATGCTTTTAAAAAATACTTTTAATTTTTTGGTTAAACTTAGTCGGGTTGACTGATATTTGAGGGCCATTCTACGTCGGGAAAGAATAATTCAGATAAAGCTTCAAGTATTTTTCCATTCTTTGTGATTCATTGATAGTACTTGTTAAACTATTCAGTCTTTCTCTGACGTGATTAGGAACCTCAATTTGGATTTAATTAATATTTCTCTTTTCTATCTTATCTTCATTTTATTTGGCTTCCATCAATAAAATTTTATTTTAGAAAAGTGGGTGAAATTCATTTTTTTGTCATTATGGTTAAGGTCGTTACATGCTTAAATTTTTTATTCATAAGGTGATGATTACAGATTGTTACTGCAAATATGATTTTGAAGACTTTAATTGACGTCAATTTTATTCTTGGTGTGTTCGAACGGTGTGATAAGATCATTTATTATTAGTGATAGCTCTTTATTTTATTTCGATTCTTGGAAGGCCAGGTCAGGAAATAACTGTTGGGTCAAAAGCAGGCTCAGTGAACCGATTCAAAGGTTTATAAGAATAATTAAATTTTTCCTTTTGATTAAATTTTAATTTTTAGCAATTCGTTATAAATTTCTATAAAAATTCTTTGGAATTTAAATTCTATAATAGGGTTTTCAAATTTGGATTATGTAATTTATGCTTAAGCGTACTGATCATCCCAGTGCTTTTCTATAGCTATTTTAATTCATCCTGTTCATTGTCATTCTTCCCATACCTCCAGTCATCAATATTCTGATTTTGCTCAGTTTTTATACATTTCAAACTCTTGAGAATTAGTTTTAGTTTAGAGTTATTTATTTTGATTATTAAAATGAGGCAATATCAAATGAAAAACGATATACTGTAAAAAATCCAAAACGCTTAAATTATTTTATTACGAATTGGAATTGTACATATTTCATTGTGAAATTTTAATATTTTAAAATTGCAGATTTGTTAATTTATTTTTTTATTTTTTTTAAATCGAAATAAATCAATTAAAAGAAACAGTTTTTGTCATAGAAATAATTATAATTTTATAAAGTGTGGAAAATAAATTTTCTCGGTGACATTTATTTCTAATAAAAATTTCCAATTTCTTATTTCATATTTTAAAAATTGTTTCTTGTTTTTGATCGACATTTCTATTATATGTGTCTTGATCTTCTTTATTAATTCATCGCTTATTTTCCTTTCTCTTTCTCTGATCATTCATTTTTTTCTTTTTACGGATTTTGAGAAAAAGGAAAATGAAAAGATATTTTATCTAATTGTCTATGAATATTATGTACAATTACATTTGACAGTTATTGAATAATTAGTTTTCTTTCAGTTGAAAGTTTATTATACAGTAATGATTCTCATTTTTTTTTAAAAATTTTTCTTTTTATATTATATTTGATAGTTAATGCCAATAAATTTTTTGATTTTTTTTGTTAATATCAACTATTTTAAGGAAAAAAATTTCAAGAAAGATAGCTGAGAATTAGGAAGTCGCTCTAAACTAATTGTGAAAAATAAGTGGATTTATTCGATTTGCTTATTGCTTATTGACAAAAAAAAATATGCTAATAAACATTTATATTTTAATGCATGGAACGAAGTTATTCACGCAAACGTAAATAAATATCAAGCTTAGTGATCGTTTTTTTTTCAACGGTACAACAATTTGCTGTTTGAATATTTCTTAGAATTCTCCGTTGGAAATAGAAGCGGTCGAATTATCAGAGAGTAATTTTATGCAATTTTTTTAATGCATTTATTGATAATCATTGATAAGGAAAGTTTGCAGTGATGAAAATATTTTATAGAAATAAATAGATATAGGTGAATGGTGGAACTAAACAAATAGTTTCTTGGAAAAAGAAATCTATGAAAAAATTTATTTAAAATTCATAATCGCAATATATTTTAGTACCATTTATTAATATGTCTTCATGTTTTTGATTCACAGATTCCATGCATGTTTGAACGACAACAAAAATAAATGCAATAGATTTTTTCAAAATTAAAATTTTATTAATAGTATTCTCAAGCAATATCGCTTCTAAATTATTTGCTTTTATATTAAATCTATTATTGATGAATTTTTTGAAAAATAATTTAAAATAAAAATAATTTGAAAAATAAATAATTTAAAATAAAAATAATTTGAAAAATTGCGAGAATAGATCGGTTATCTTCAGCGTGTAAGCCGCCGCCGCCGCCGCTGTCTTAAACGAATCATCAACGTGTTTGATGGTTGCGATACATACGAGTCGCCGCACCAATGGGATTTCTGGTACAAGCTTTGGAGAGGAGCTGAACCTCGGCTTTAACGATCCGAAATGAGCGCAATAACCCACTGAGTCATTGTTGCTCCGAAAAAATGAACATTTAAATAATAAAAGAATTAAATTGAGTAATTTCGATATAAAAAAAGTATTTTAAAATAACATTTTAGTGTAAATTTATTCAATTTTATGAACAATTTTATGGAATTTTACTATGAAAATTTTTATTAAAAAAAAAATTACGACTAATTTTCTCTTTTATATAATTTTTATTGAAAAATCACTTAAATGTTTACCTATCATTTGCAGCAATCAATTCTTTTGAAATATTCATGTTGATTTCGATTATAAATTTTAAGCGATTCCATTATTGATAATTTATTTTATGATAATTTAAAAATTTAATAAAAATTAATAATAAATTAATCAATTAATAATTTTTTAATAAAATAAATAATAAAAATTTTTTTATTCATTCATTCATTCATTTTCGATTCAATTATAACGATTTTTAATAAAAATTTATTAAATTTATTGATTTATTTTTTTATAAAAATTAATTTTAAAATGAAATAAAAAATTAGAATTCTAATAAAAAATGCTAAAAATAAAGCGGATTTTTTGCAATGATTATCGAAAAATTTTTTAAAAATATTCATTAATGCAAAAAGAGGACATATCGACTGAGCGAGCATTGTGTTGTTTTTTCCACCGAGGACAATTTCGATTTCTATCGTTTGTACGCACTAAATCTATTATTAAAAGTGGAATTCCACTGAATCACTTATATTTCTATTTTCAAGCGATTCTCCGGTAAAAAGGTTGTTTTAAAATTACAATTGTAAGTAAGCGACGTAATTTTGCATGTTACAGCAAATGCATGAGTTTATGTATGTTCGTCATAAGAATGTTTGCATAAGATCCATGGATCCATAATGATCAACTTCTTCTAACGATTCGAACCATTGCTGATTTGAGTGGTGGAGTGGTTCAGTGGTGATTAGGCTAAGTGGTGAATTTATTTGCAGCATTATGCTCGTATAATTTAATGAATGAATTTCGCCAATTCAATAATAATATTGCACATATGCAACCGGATTTGAAATGTTTTTCGAATATAAAAACTATGATAATAAATTGTTTTAGTTGCTAAAAAAAAGGAATTTTGAAAAAAAAGAATTTATTGATAATAAAATAAAAGAGAAATAGAAGTTGTTATTGAATGGAAGAGATGACAGCTGATAAGTGATAAATGTCATTTCATTGGTTTTTCTTAAAACTAATTCTTAACACAAATATACCTTTGATTCTTTGCCATTTGACCGTTGTCCAGTTGGCTTTTTTTTATTGCAATTAATAAGTAAGCAATAAAAAATTTAGATTGACAATTTTTCTTATAATTACCATATATTTCCATTTTTATTTCCAAAAGTGCTTTCATTTTTTTGGTATTCTTTTATTATTTGTATTATTTTTTTCAACTTTTTTCAAGCTTATGCTTGCTTTGAATGAAGATAACTGCAAAACTGCAATTGCAGTCAAAGAACCACTCAGTTCTTCGTCTAAATTTTAATAAGTTTTACTATCCAAGAAGGTACGTATTATTACTTTTTTATTATTTGTTTTCTTATCGTTTATCGCGAATTTGTATTTTAAAAAAGTAGATTGTTTCTTAATATTTTGGATATTTTCATGAATTAGTTAGTGATAATGTGATTTACTTGATTTCCGATAATAATTTCTGATAATACTTGATTTCTGATAATAATAATTTCCGATAATAAATTAAAATAATATTTAGCATTTATGATTGATTCCTAAATGAAACAATATAGTTGCAAGCATCATTCACTTCTTCTTAGCAGTGCCAATTCATCTCAGAATGATGCCTCGAATGAAATCCCATTCGTTTTAAATCATACGGATTGATGAATTAGGTGCACACCCATCGAATCGCAGTTTGAAGAAGTGATAATTATTTACTCATCATCGTCATTTTTTCACTGCATTGCAGTTTAAAAAAAAAAAAAAAGTTCCACTCATCTTTAAATATGAAATTTATTAATATCAAATATAAAGCATAATTTTCTTTTAATTTTTTCAAAAATTTCAATGTAGTAATAAATTTTTTATGATCGTCCAAATCAAATATTTATCAAAAATTGATAAATTTCTTTTTTATTTTTCAGTCAAATAAATTTTAAAAAAAAGAAGCTTCAAAATAAAAACTGGTTTTTGGAGAAATTTTCTCGGTAAAATTTTTTTAAATTTTGTTTATATCGTTTAGAAATAAATAGATAAATTCCAATAGTTTTAATCTATATAAATATCGATAAAAATATATTATGTTGCTGAAATTCATAGAGCAACGACTGAAGCGATTCATTTTGCTTCATTTTTCTCGCTGTTTACTCTTTGTATAAATATGTTTTTGTGGATGGTCTTTAATATTATTTTATTTAAATCTAACCTAACACAAAACAGAAATGGTGCATAGCGGATGGATCAAATATAGAGGTGCAAATTGGTTCCCAGCTACCACTCAGGCACTTTATTTTTTATGTTCAAAAATCTCGTTAACGTACAAGAAATCATACGCATATTGCTCGTTCTCTTCTTCCTCTCAGATGAATATATCAAAATAATTTCGATATTTATATTTTTAATAGATAGAAAAATTTTTGAAAAAAGCAAAATGTAAATTATTCATTTAAAATAAAATTAAATAAAAAGGCAAAATATGTGAGTTAATTAAATATTATTTAAATTTTAATATACATATTTCTGCACTTTCCAAACCGATAGAATACTATGTAGAATAAATTTTTTTTTAAAAAGTCCTCACCACTGCTGATTAAACTCCCTGGCTTGTCGCACTGGAAAAATATTGCCAGGGAATTCCTTGCAACAGAAGTACAGGTGAGTCGCCAGCATTATCCGGATTTTTGGACAAGTTTAATCCTTCGCGCTGAATTGAGCAACAACCCACTGAGCCATTCTATCCATTTTATTGTAATATAGAATAATACCCATTTACTATATCCATTTACTATATATACCCATATACATACCCATACAATTTGCTAAGTTGATAGTATGCTATTTAGGATACCCATTTATTGTATATACTCATACCATTTATACCCATTTTTTAAAGCTCATCTTCATCGTAGATTTGAAATATGGTGAAACAAAATGTTATTTGACGGAATGAATTATAATGAAAAGGATTATTTTTCTGCATATTATAAGAGTAAGAAACTTGTGAAACTATATATTTTTGCATTTATTTTGCGGACAAAATGGTGCAATTATTTCCAACTTATTTTATCACCTTATCACTTGTTAATAGAATTCATTAAAAATTAGTTGTGGGTATTGAGTTGCAGATTTTTTTTTTTATTATATATTTCTTGCTGTTGAAATCGAAATTTATTTAAAACCTTTTAGATAAATTTAAAAAATTAAAAAAATTTAGATATTTTTCTTTTCGTCTATTATAATTCAATTCGAATAAAATCGTTATTTTTAATAAATTTTTCTTTTTTTTTTTATTTCTGCAAACTTCATATTGTATAAAGTTTGTTGCAAATGCATTAATGCATTAATATTGCAGAATTTATTCATTTTCTCTTTAAATACAAGTCAAATCTTGATAAGAAGAATGCTTATACAACATATTATCATTAAACCTTCACGGCTTCATTCTTCCGTCATATCTATGCGATCATTGGCTACAGTGCAACATCAAGCGCGCGAGTTTCGTAAGGTGAGCAATTTTGGACTATTTCTTGTTACATTTATTACAATGCCATATGCATTATGCCATATATTTTAAAATAATTTGGAAATTTGTCTAGATAATGGTTGCAAATCGTGGCGAAATAGCGATCAGAGTTTTTCGTGCAACGTCAGAACTTGACAAAGTTTCGGTTGCCATATATTCAGAACAGGTAATTGCTATCACTGATTATGCACACAGATATTACATGAATTATAAATTATTTATTGGTTATTGGTCATTTTCTATGCCAAAATTCTTATTTCTGTTCTGTAGAAAGAAAGAAATTAATTGATTAGTGGTCCAATCTTGCTGTAATATTATATATTCGGATTTTATGGTTATTAGGTTAACAAAAAAAATTTGCCTAAGTTTTTTGCGAAAATTAAAATTTATTCTCTCAATAAGAAATGCACCGTTCTAGGACAAGAATTCTATGCATCGCTACAAAGCTGATGAAGCTTACCTTATAGGTAAAGGCAAAGCTCCCGTTGATGCATATCTTGGAATCGAAGATATTATCGAGATAGCCAAAAAGGTAAACCCTACTTCATGCCAATCTTTTCTCTTTTCTTTGCTTATTTTTTTAATTATTTTGCTGTTAATTAATCATTACCGATGATTTATGCCAGGAGGGTTAAAGAAGGTTAATCTTAAAATTTTGTGAAAAACTAAATTGAAATAACATGAACGCTTCGAAATTCAGTTATTTTATTAAAAATGAAATTATTTTAAATTATAAATAATAATAATTGTTAATAACAATTATTATTATTATAATTATTTTAAATTATTATTATTTTATTAAAAAAATAAATTGAAATATGAATCATTTTTTGATTTGTTCTGATTTGCATTGCATTGAGAAAATAAAAATATTTGTTTGACATGGAAAAACAGTTGCATTTTGCTTAGCCTAAATTGGTTTGTATGTGTAAAAATAAAGATTCGATATTATTTTGAATAATTTTCTTCGTTTATAGTACAATATTGATGCCATTCATCCAGGCTATGGTTTCCTCTCAGAAAGAGCGGAGTTTGCGCAAGCTTGTTGGGATGCCGGAATTGCATTCATTGGTCCTTCGCCAAAAGTTATTGCACAAATGGGTGACAAGGTTTCTAAATTTCCATTAAATTTCCATTAGAACCGTTGAATTCTAAATTTTGATTTCGAAAGGTTTAGATTTGTTTTGTTTTTATTAATTGATTGTACGAATACTTCTTTCAAAAATCATCTATTAAGGTAGCAGCTCGTAAAGCAGCCATCGATTCCGGTATAAAAGTGGTACCTGGAACATCAAATCCTGTCACTTCTGTTGAAAAAGTCAAAGAATTTGTAGCTGAGCACGGTACGCCAATCATTTTGAAGGCTGCGTTTGGTGGTGGTGGTAGAGGAATGCGTCGTGTGGATAATGAAAAAGATGTTAATTATATTTATTACTTTAATAAAATGTTGCTACTAATCATTGAACTGCAAATTGACTTTAGAATAACTTCATGGCACTTTTAATTTCTTTTATTTAACAGGTAAAAGAATCATTTGAAAGAGCTTTCTCTGAAGCGAAAGCCGCATTTGGTGATGGCTCATTATTTGTTGAAAAATTCGTTGTTCGGCCTCGCCATATTGAGGTTCAGATTTTAGGTTAATTTTTTTTTTAAAAAAATTTTATCAAATTTTACTGTATATCCTCAATGATCCCAATGATATATATGATAGAATCATAATTAATTTTAAAGTGGAATCAATTTATAGGTGATAATTATGGAAATATTATACATTTATATGAACGCGATTGTTCAATTCAACGACGACACCAAAAATTAGTTGAAATCGCTCCAGCACCTGCTTTACATAAAGAAGTTCGTGATAGAATTCTTTCCGATGCTTTGCGAATTGCTAAACATGTTGGATATCAAAATGCAGGTTGTAAACTCATTGAAATATTCTATTTCTCTCCTTCCGCCTTCTATTAAAATATTATTTTATCTACGGAAAATCGAAGTTTTAGCCTCATCATACATCGCTTTGAAGTTGAAATTTATTTTTTGAAGCACATCTATTTCCACTACAAAATTTTTAAGGTACAAGAGTGATTATATGAATTGGTGTATCCTTCTCAGTAGCCGTCTTCAATTCTTTATGTTCTTCTTAATAGCCATTTTGAAAAAAAACTGACGTTTTGTGAGCGGTCGCCTCTTCCAATTCCTTTATTAAGATTTAAAAAATAATGATAATAATAATTATTGATTATCACAACTCTTCTTTTGAATACCACAAATGATAAATTTTAAAATTAATATAATTAAAATCTGCCAATGACTGAAACAAACAATCTAGGCACTGTTGAGTTCCTGGTTGATGAACATGGTAACCACTTCTTTATTGAAGTGAATGCTCGATTACAAGTGGAACATACAGTGTCGGAGGAAATCACTGGGTTCGGAGATTTTATACATTTCATCTATCATTAGTAACAAGGCTATATTTATAAATGCATCAGTAGTACTTCAGTGGGAGCTGTTAAATAATTTTTTCAAAAAAGTAGTTGGGAAAAAATCTATATAAAAAATTTTTCCACACTGTATAGGACCATATGGTGAAAAATAAAATAAAAAATTAAATCTTTAGCCTTCAGCCACCTGAAAATAACCCGAAATATTTGGTAGAAATAAATTAGTAAGGAAAGAAAAACAATTACCTTTTGATGTCATATAGAATCTCCTAACAGTAAGATCTCTTTATCTTACAGTTTAATATAGGAAAGATCTCCTTAATGACTAACGATTAGTTATACTAATGCAGAAGATTGAGGTACGACCAATGAAAAGAAATGATTACTTTTGAGATTTGTTAATTTCACTAGAGATTTTGACAGTCGAATTTCCATTTCTTTATTTTAGCTTGACAAAAACTTACTCATACTTTAATAATGATTTAAACATCGGATAGTCTATAAAATTTTTTCTTTTTTTATAGCGTGGACCTTGTACAATCACAGATTAAAATCGCTGAAGGTAAATCTTTAGAGGATATAAAACTTTCGCAGGATGCAATACATGTTAAAGGTTGCTCCATACAGTGTCGAGTAACTACCGAAGATCCGGCTCGTGGCTTCCAACCTGATTGTGGCAGAATTGAAGTAAAAACATTTTGTTAATTTTCTATATAACAAGTCAACTAACAGTTTCGGAAATTTTTTCTGTTTTTGTGCAAAACTTTTTACATAAATTATTTAACGATTTTTTTAAAAATTTATGGATGCCTTACTAATTAAACTTTTTTAAATAGTGGTAGCAATTAATACAAATTTCGACATTAGCAAATTACATTGCAAGTTATGAATTTGCCGTAAAAATTTTTAAGACTCGTCCTTATGAACCTTAACGAATTTGAATTTAGGTTTTCCGCACTGGTGAAGGAATGGGTATTCGCCTGGACTCGGCTATTTCTTTCGCTGGTGCCATTATTTCTCCTCATTACGACTCTCTGCTTGTCAAAGTAATATCTTCTGCTCTAAATCATAAATGTGCTTGCAGAAAAATGGCACGATCACTCAGCGAATTCCGCGTTCGAGGTGTTAAGGTTAGCTTTTAAGGTTAATCGTTGTAAAATCATCAAAAATGCGTTTGTTGGTTAATTCAACAGTGGTTATAAATTTTAAAGCATCGACTGAACTGATATATTGCGCATTGAATGTTTTTTTCCTATTGCCTAAATCCAACCAGTTATCACCGTGGATGTTCCAGTTTTTTCAGTCTAATAAAATAAAAGATTGATGGTTTGTCAATATTTGTCCATAGCAAGATATCACATTTGATTGATATCACAAGAATATATTGGTCTCTAAATTGTTAAAAGTGATTCAGCTGATCGCTCGCAAAATTCATTATCAATACTGCTAAATGAAGTGCGCGCAAAAGGCAAAAAGAACGCGAATGGTCCGCTAAATATTCACATATTCATTAATCATTTCGTTTATTCTCTTTCTGTCTAATATATCAGCTTGAAATTATACTATAAATATAAATAACATAAAATATTTTTGCCTATAGTATTGGGGAAAATGAAAAAAATTGACGGGGTTAGAAAGATGGACTAATCTAGGCAAATATCGAAGGCCAAGCTTAAGCTCGTTTTGCAGCACTAAACATAGGCTTGAATGTAAAATCGCTGACCAGTACCGCACATTAAAAAAAGAAAATTATTATATAGAAGGTACATATATGATACGATATATATATTTTTTTTAGACAAACATTTCGTTTTTGCTAAATGTATTGCGTTCACCGAAGTTCTTAGATGCTGCTGTTGATACATACTTTATTGATGAAAATCCAGACTTGATGGATATCGCTCCAAGCCGAAATAGAGCTCAAAAACTTCTCAAATACATTGGCGAAGTACGAGTGAACGGACCTTCAACACCACTGTTTACAAATTTAAAGCCTTCCAAAGCTAAAGCACATGTTCCAGAAATCCCGTCTGGTTTGTAGTTTATATGAGATTTTAAAATGTAAATTTCGCGAAGTTTGCCTTGAACTACGACAAAAAATAATCGAATCGAAAAGTCAAAATCAATATTTTAAGGGAAAGTTCCTGGAGGTTTTCGAGATATTTTGCTGAAAGGTGGTCCAGCAGCATTGGCAAAAGCTATTCGAAAAAATGCTGGCTGCCTAATCACGGATACAACCTTTCGAGATGCTCATCAGAGTCTATTAGCAACTCGCGTTCGTACTTACGATTTACTTCAAATTGCTCCTTTCGTTTCGCATTCACTGAACAGTCTCTTCTCTCTGGAAAATTGGGGAGGTAATGCGATTATTTTACTATTAAAGAAAATGAAATTGAGAAGGAATATTAGAAATGATAATTGGATTCTATAAATCAATGGTATAAATTTGAGGATAAATTAATTCATAAAACCTTTCCTATAATTTTGTTTTTTTGAGAAAAAAATTTTTTCTCAAACTTCTTCGTGATTCTAATAAAAATTCATATTTATTTTGCCAATTTATTTTTAGATTACCATTTATTTAAATGAAATGTTACAATTCGTAGGGAGTATTCTTTTATAGGAGCAACTTTTGATGTAGCGATGAGGTTTTTACACGAATGTCCATGGGAACGATTGGAAGCGTTAAGAAAAGCGATACCAAATGTTCCTTTTCAAATGCTACTTCGGGGTGCAAACGCTGTCGGATATTCAAGTTATCCTGATAATGTCGTTTATAAGTTAGTTTCAAACGACGGGATTTTGAAAACAATTGTTGCCGAAAATTTTTAATGTGAAACTTTTTACTATAATCGAAATAAGAGGACTAATTTAAAGTGCTTTTATTTGTTTAAGCGGGTTAGAAAGATTTGTGGATCATCGACAATATCCAGAATTTTTTCTTTCTTCTATCGGAGCAAAAAATCGAGCCTATCGACGCAAATCGAACAAACTATAACATTTTCAATTCGTTTATGCTTCATTATGATGGGTTATTGAAGATTCTGTGAATTGGCTGTGAAAAGTGGCATGGATATCTTCCGAGTTTTCGATTCACTCAACTATTTGCCTAATATTTTGGTTGGTATGGACGCAGTAGGTAAAGCTGGTGGTGTCATCGAAGCTGCCATATCATATACAGGTGATGTGTCTGATGCGACTAGAACCAAATATGATCTTAACTATTACGTCAATCTAGCGGGTCAACTCGTCAAAGCCGGTACTCACATTCTCGCCATAAAGGTATTTTTCACTCGAACCTTATTTATTAATTTTTCCCTTAGGCTTTACAATCTTTTTTAGGGAATAAATCAGTGATTGGACAACCTTACACGCTAATTTCCAGTCGGAATTTCCTCATCTTTTTATTCCAACAATAATATTCTAAGCAAAATTTATTCTAAGCAATTTTTTAGGACATGGCTGGTGTTTTGAAGCCAAAAGCAGCCAAATTGTTGATTGGTGCGCTTCGAGATAAATTCCCAGACACGCCAATACATGTACACACTCATGATACTGCTGGCGCAGGTGTGGCTTCTATGTTAGAATGTGCAGGAGCAGGCGCAGATATTGTGGACGCTGCAGTTGATAGCATGAGTGGTATGACTAGTCAGCCATCGTTAGGAGCTATTGTTGCATGTCTCGAAAGTACACCGCTCGCAACAGGTTTTTTATTATTCATCTTGATTTTGAAAAAATGTATTTTTATTCTTATTTCGAAAAATCTTTCTCATTTTTAGGCTGAAGTTGAATTATGAGAAGGATAAAATTTGTGAATAAAGAATAAAATTAAGTATATATTAAAAATTGGGGAAAAGGTTGACAAAATTGGTACTAATACTGAAAGATGTAGGAAGCGAAGTGCAAGAAATTAGCCGGATACGTGGTCAGCACAAAAAATGCGACAGGGCCTGTTGCACTATTTATGCCAAAACAAGATTCAGAGATTCTTTCAGGACTGAACCTTGATAAAATCTCTGAATACAATTCATATTGGGAAACTGCTCGGCAGTTTTACGCTCCTTTCGAATGTACGACCACGCTGAAGAGTGGTAATGCTGATGTATACAAACACGAAATTCCTGGAGGCCAATATACCAATTTGCAGTTCCAGGTTTTATATTTTTAAGCCATATAATCAATCAAACTATTGCAGTAGGAAATTATGATAAATCGAGCAAGATCATTTGAGGCTTTCTCGCTTGGACTTGGCAACCAATTCGACAACGTCAAGAAGATGTATCGTGAGGCTAATCTTGCCCTTGGTGATATCATAAAGGTTTGTAATTTGTTGATTTAATAGCTTTGTATTTCAAAAGCATTTGATTTTTTCCATCAGTCTTGTTCAGGTAACTCCATCTTCAAAAATAGTTGGCGACTTGGCGCAATTCATGGTGCAAAATCATTTGACACGTGAAAGTCTAGTTGAGAAAGCTGAAGAATTAAATTTTCCGCAATCGGTTATCCAGTTTTTCCAGGTTTTCGTTTTTGTTTTTTAATTTTTATACTAATTGAAATTAGCAAATTGCCAAAATTCGTCCCTCAAAATCCATCAAAAAATGGCCTTCGAATCATGCCATCGATAAAAAAATTCGCTGATCAAAATTGGCTTACTATAGGGTCTAATTGGTCAACCGCCGTATGGTTTTCCTGAACCATTGCGAACGAAGGTTTTGCGTAATCTTCCAAGGTATGATGGGCGTCCAGGTGAAAATCTTGAGCCTTGCAATTTTGAAGAAATTCAGACAAATCTTGAGGAAAAACACGGTCGAAAATTGCGGTATAATCTTTATACTTTCCAATAAATGCTATATTTAACAAAAAAACGTAAGATTTTTATAGCTTTCACTGGCATTTTCTATTTAATTTGTAATAAAAAGGATGCATGATAAGAGTAATATATATAATATATGATAAGCGAAATGGCATTCTTTATATTAGCTGATATAAGAAAATGATCCAGTAACTAGTTTGGTAACAAGCGGTGTCATTTCTAATGGTATGAAAGAGCTAAAAATAGAAAACTATTTGTTATACAACAGCTTTCTATACTATACTTCTTTATCACTTTTCTATTCATTTCGATTTGGTTTACCATTCTGCCATTCTGTTTATTAACGAAATACGATAGAAATTTTCCCGTTCATAATGAATAATATAAAACTAATTTAGCCAAATGTACTATTTTAATAAACTTTTGGGATTTGAAATTCTTTGCAAGACTTCTTATTTTTATCGCATTCTTATTGTATTAAAAAATTTTTTAAAAACTTACTAAAGAAAGGCGAAATGAAATGAAATGAAATGAATCTGGTTTAGTTTAATCAATTCACTAATTGAAGTGATGTGGATGTAATGACAGCAATAATGTTCCCTAAAGAGTTCGACGATTTTGAGCAAATGCGACAGACGTTTGGGCCTATGGATAAACTAAATACGCGAATCTTTTTAACTGGTTAGCAGTATTAATTAACTGATTAGGTAAGTAAGAGTTATGCTAATATTTCATTATTTCTAATATTTCAATGAAACGTTCATAACTTTATGAAAATATGAAAATACGGCAATTGTTAAAATTTTACATTTTATAGTTGTTAAAAAATTTGATTTTTAGTTAAATTATTTAAATTCGAGAATTAGAAAAATTATTTAAAATCTAAGTTTTTCAAACTATAAATAAATATATATAATTAAACATTATAATTCAAATATTAAATAAGCACTATTTCATGATAAATGAAAAAAGAATTAAAATTTTTTATATATAAATTACGAAAAGAAAATTTTGTGGAAAAAAAAAATCCCGGCCACTTTCTCGTTTCTATTTTTAATTTCTTCAATTTTTAAGATTTAAATTTTTTCCTATTTGTTAATGTTGAATTAAAATTTTTAAAAGCCTAATAAAAACGTATTCTCAGGATAAATTATTTTTCCAAATGTTGATTAACGCTTCTCTTGAGAATCTTAATTGAATCTTGGTCTTTGATATTCATTAAATGAAGTCTTGTAATTAAACTTTTCAATTTCGGCTCTTTTGGTTCCAATTTAGAATAATTATATAAATAATGGAAAAGTTGAAATAGCTTCTTTTTTTTACTGGATTTGACTCAATTAAGTAGAATGTGAAATGAAATTTTAAAAAGTTTAAAGCGGGAAAAAATTTGCAAAAAATATTGTCGTGAATATGAATGTCGTTTTTTTTTTAAAATTTCATTTAAACTGATTTTTTAATTATTAAAATAATAATTAAAATTATTCTTTCTTTCAGGAATGGATATAGCTGAAGTTACAGAAGTGGAACTTGAAAGTGGCAAAACTTTGATGATCACATTGCAAGCGATCGGTGATCCTAATCATCGTGGTGAAAGAGAGGTTTTCTTTGATTTAAATGGCCAACATCGCTCAATATTCGTACAAGACAAGGAAGCCTCAAAGGTATTGAAGATTCTTAATTAATCCTATAGAAAATGTTAATAAATGTTATTTTGTTTTGATTTTAAAAAAAATCTTAGATTTTAGCGAAAAACGAAATTCGTTGATTATAATTTGAGAAAATAATTCATCCTATTTAGAAAGGAAATTAATGGTTCCTTCGTGTTGTGAATATTTCGTTAATTTTTTACATTCATTTAAATCTTTTAATTCAAAATTTTTTTACAGACAATTGTTGCAATAAGTAAATTTTTTACTTTGAAAAATCTTTTTTTTTAGATTTTTTATTTTTTATTTCTGCAATAAATTTTTACTATATTTAGATTTATTTTAATGTACTTTTAATTTACCTAAATTCGTTTAGTGCTTAATTGAATTCTCGTTTGAACGCATTTGTTCACAACATAAAATCTCAAATCGATTGAGATATATAATAAATTGGAATTTTCGGGATTATCGAAATTTCCATTCTTTTCATCTAAAATTGTTGATTCGGCTTTTTTTTCTTCGGTCCATTGTTGCATGCTTTTTTTTTTTTTTTTTTTTTTAAAAAAAGTAATTCGTGACAATCATTTGCATGAATACAATAAGGAAATAACGAATTTGTAGACGAATGTTATTTGCATTATTATAATTCATTTATAATATTCTAATATAAATTCGTATTTAATTTTATTTGATTCTTTTTAGCAAATAATAAATTTTAATAAATCTTTTTAGCTTTTAAACGCCTTTCAAAACTTCACAGTTGTCATTAAAAATAATAATAATAATTAAAAAGAGAAATATTAATTTTAAATGTTGTACAACAATAAATATTAGCCATCAACTACGCTATTTTATATTTGGCTTGTAATTATTATATATAAATCTTATTTTATGAGAATTTAAAATAAATATGCAATATTTATTTTTTATTCATATCGATCTACATTCGAAAGATAATTTATAATTCGTTTTTAGGAGATGGTAGTACGGCCTCGAGCAAAACTTGGTGTGAAAGGTTCGGTTGGAGCGCCTATGCCTGGTGAAGTTCTTGATATAAAAGTTAAAGAGGGCGATAAAGTATCACTAAAAACACCGCTATTCGTTTTATCGGCAATGAAAATGGAAATGGTGGTTGATAGTCCAATCGCTGGAGTGGTTAAGAAGATTTACTGTGCTCCAAAAACTCGAGTAGCTGCTGGCGATCTCATTATTGAGATTGATCCCGTTGCAAAATAATTGAAATAATTTCATTTTTTTAAAATAATTTTCCATCATAATTTTCCATTAAAATTATGGGTGCTGTGTGTGATTTGGGAATCATACTAAATTAGATGCTTGAAGAAAATTTTACAATTGCCCGCAATTTTTCGGCAAATTTTTCTAATAAAAAAATATTTGAAAAATGACATATGTAGGTGATTTCAAATTTAGTGACATAGGATCCACTAGCACGATCAGCTTAAAACGATGTGGTTTGTTAATCTCGGCCCGTTAAAAAATAAATAATAGAAATAAAAATAATATGATCCGAGCAAATGTTATACGCTCAGCTTCTTCATAAAAAAGACAAGTGAAATTTTTGAAGGCATATAATCAAAAGAAAAAATATCTGTGCATGACCTCTTAAGAGAAATATTTCTGTTGCTTGGAATCCATTGAAACAATACAGAAATCCAAGGATTCGAATTTTAATAGCAAAATCTTAGGCTTAACAAGAAATAATTATGATTCTTGAATATAAAATATCTTTTGATTATATGCCTTCAAAAATTTTACTTGTCTTTTTTATTTTTAGTCGCTCATTCGCTTAGTTTGACATCGTTAATTGATATTGATATTGTTCTATAATTAAAATGTGTTCTCAGAAATTTTTTGTATGTCAAAATTTCCAACATTGCTGCAAAAATTTTATAAAACATATAGAATAATAATTGTTTCGTGCCTCGAATGTTTTTTTTTTTTGAATTACCAATTAAATATTTTCAATTTTCGAACAAAGGTGTACACGTGGCTCTGATCTTATGCTCGAATACAAATTTGAAAAGCGGTATAATGGCTTCGATTTTTAGAATTATATTAGAATAATAACAGAATTTTGAAAATCTGCGAAAGTTGCTGTGGTTAATCATGAAAAAAACATTAAAAAGAAAGTATAATTTGGAAATAAAAAATACTTCAAGAAGAAGATATCTGCTTGTGGTTTTTATTGCATTTGCATTAAAATAAAGATTGCGAAAGTCATCATCAATGAATTTCCCATAGTTTTTTCCCATAGCAGTGGTCAAATTAAGAATTGTCTGCAATACATCTCCATATCTGTAGGTTATAATTAGTTCGGTTTTGAAGCGTGAATAAAAGTGCTATCGTTTTCCTATAGATAAAAAAACTACTGCTATTTGAACCTAAAATAGGGGCTCCCAGTTAGCTGCATTAATTCGTTACTTTTTGCTTTCGTTGTACTAACGTTGATGATTGCTTATTTGTGTGTTTTGCAAGTTTAATTAATAAATATTTTTAATGGCTAATCATATTAGCATAAATAGCCGTTGGCTGCAAAGAGAAAATATATTATCACAGTTGTCAATTTTTCTTTATCCATCCTCTAAAATTAGCGCTTAATATTTCCGATTAGTTAGATTTAATATTAAGAACTCTTAAGACTCTTAAGACGATTAAGACTCTTTCACCAGAAATTTGCTTGAAGACAGAATAATAGGTGAGTTTCCACAATCACCTGGATTTCACTTGATATGCCGTTCAATTCACTAATTGAGAAACTCTATTTTGCACCACGATAAAATTATTCGAAAAAATTTATTGTTGTGGATCCAACCTCTGTTTTTTTTGTCCTATTTCGTTAGTCAATTTATCAATATCCAATCACCTATTTAGCTATTTATTAGTATAAAGCCAGGTTAATCTATCTTAAAAGTTTTTAGTTCCAATGATAATTGTTATTGCATTAACTGCTAATTGATGAGCATTTTTAATTAACGATTTTGCAATAATCTCTTTGAAAATTACGATTAACTCAATTCCATACCGATAAAAATTTCTTCTTTTTTTTTCTTTCTGCTGATATATCGAATTCCAGACTGCAAATATAAATAGCTTGGAATCTCATTAGCATTATCATTTGGTTCAATGGATTCAAGCATATCGCTTTTTTAACGTATCACCTAATTGTTCAATATTTTATTCTTAATGAATACTCTTCATTGACCAATGATTCTTAATAGCGTTGCGGTACAATTAATTAATCATGCGATTATTAATTTTAATAATTAATTCATATAATATAATATGAAACTAAGAAGAGAAGAAGAAAAACGGCTAAAAAATCCTAAATTGATTATATAAAGAAGGTCGGCTGAGAACACCGATCCGTTGCTATTCTCGCTAGCTATCGCTGAACTCGCTATAACGCTTGGCCTTATTGCCATAATTATTCTCTCCTTTTTTTTTATTCTTTTTTTTGCTGCTAATAAATTATAATCATCATGCTACTGGATTTACCGATAAAGTCGAAAATGATCACTGTTCGATATCGTAATAATCAACTTACATCAAAAAGATGTCATTTATTTGTTATAACAATTTTTTTTGGACTTACATTATTTTTCACTTTTTTGTTGCTACGTTTAGCTTTTCGGCGAACTGCAACACCTTTATCAAATATTCCGCCAGAGGGCAACCAATATTTTCGGCTTCCAACAACACTTCAACCATTCCGCTATAAACTTCAAATAAAAGCCTATCTACCATATCGACAAATTTACGATTTTGGTACAAAAAATTTCACTATCGAAGGAGCAGTTCGTATCGATTTCACTTGTCTAAAAAACGATAATAAAATTATACTGAATGCAAAAGAACTACAACTTCGATTAGCCGATGTTCGAGTCTCTAATCATCGCAACGAAGAGATACGAGTCTTAAGTGGTAAACAGTATATACAGGAACGTGATGATATTCATATTATTGAGTTTATTCTGGATGAAACCTTCGAAAGTGGATATAACTATTCTATTGATATTACTTATACTGGAATCATTGGTGATTCGTGGGCTGGAGGACTCTACAAAACAAATTATGAAACTGATAGTGAAACAAGGTAAGATTTTTCATGACATTGGTACTATGAAATGCAAGTCACTTTGCAAGTTGCAAAAGATTTTTCAACCATTATTTATCATATTTAACGAATCTAGCCAATTACACCGTTTTGAAAAAAATGAAGTACCATTTGCATATTCAGTTCATTGTGCAAAAAAGTTGTTTGCTGAAATAATTACGGTCATCCTAACATTATTATGCAATTTCATTTGTATCTGATTTTATCTTTCCTGCAATTTCTACGTGTTTATTCATGCTAACGGCCATATTTGGCCACATTTATTGTAATAACCATAGAATGACCATATATATGTACAACAACGATAAGCAAAACTATTATAGAATAAGAGCGATAATTCTAAAAAGAATATTTAAGAGTAAAATTAAATTATTATCTTTTTCACATCGAAATAGCTCGTAATTTCTCTTCATTAGCCTCATTTCATTTGACTTTTCATTTAATTCCTGGCTAATTTTATTTATTAATTTTTTTTTTATTTTATTGATAGAATTCAAGATATTTGCAAAAATAATTCGTTATCGAGAGCGGCTTTCGATGTACTAGTCTCCTCCACTTTTATTAGGCTGCAAGATGATATCAAAGAGCTACTCTGGTAATAAATTTATCAGTATTAATAAAAGGAATTTTTCGATGTGTAAAGGCTTCATCGGATCAAAATGATTATTTCAATGTTACATTATTTAAAATATTTTGGTTAAAATTAATATTATTTTGGTTAAAATGTTGGAATATTTTGGCCAAATTTCATAAAATCGTCCAAAGAGATTTTGTTTAAATGATAAATTTTGATGAGATATTTTTTCTATTTTTTCAGAAATATAGATCAATTTTTTTCTTTAAAAATATTCTATAAATAGAAGTTTATGAAATATATCTCCAATTTTTCAAACAGTAAATCGTTTAAGCTTTTTAGGCTTTAGGCTTTTTGGAAAGTGCATTGCTTGCTTGAACTTAATGGTAAAGAAAAGGAGCGGAAATAATAGTCGTTCACAGGCCCAGCAATTTTGGCCGATAAATTAACTGAATATATGCATAAAATTTGTTTTGTCTGCAGATGCTGAAGTTTTTCTTCAGATCCTTTTTGGAATAACTTTAGCTTGATTATGCGAGAATTCCTTGAATTTTTTATTTTTCTTCGTATGAAAGATAAAACTTTAAAAAAAAGTTCATCAGTTTTCTATTTATCCTTGCAGCGTATATAAAATGGCACTCATCATTTCTCGTTTCATTGGATCCACAGGCTATTAAGATGAGTATCACCTGGAGAAAGGAGCAGGTGGATCACGTGAATTTTACTTTTATTTGACACATTCACTTCTGTCAAATAACAGTAATCGAACCTATTGTGATACTTAAATTTAATCGAAACATGATACCACTACCATACATACCACTATCCCATTCTAATAATGTTATCTATTTATAAATTTTTAAGATTAAAAAAATTATCATGTTTTGTTCGCTTCGCGTCCCTCCTTTAACATTCCTTTCTTCCACTGATAAAATGTCACATTCGATGTCGCATTCATACACACAGGTAGTAATTCTTTTAGCTTGAAAGAAATAGTCCAACGAATGGTACTTTATAAAGAACTGAATGGAAAATTTCTTAATAGCTCCAGTTCCAATATTTTTTATAAGATTTCATTTTTTTTTCGAGATTATGTTGGCAGAAAAGAGTGTCCTTTTGTCCATGCTATTCATAGAACAACAAGCAACTGCGATTCACTGATGTAAGCTTTAATAAAATTGTCGCATTAAAACTTAAGCCTTAAGCTTATTTTAGCTAATCAACAGGGAAAAAAAGAACAAAGCTACGACTAATAAGCCTTAATGCAAAGTCTTCGTAGTGAATTCAGCGGTAAAATAAAATTAAAGTCCAACAAATACTTCCGCTTTATCGAATGTCCGTTGGCTAATCTATGAAATATAAATAAATCTCTTAATAATTAAATATTTGATATAAAAGAAAGGTTAAAGGAAGGAAATATGCCCGTTAATGGCAATTTCTTCTTCCTATTAATTTATTATTGGATCTTTGAATTTTTTGTAGGCATTAATGATTTGATCATTTCAGGTCATTAGCTATAACTCAACTTCAACCAACCGATGCGGCACGCCTACTGCCTTGTTTTGATGAACCGGAAATGAAGGCTGAATTTATCATATCAGTTATTCATCCGACAAATACTTCCGCTTTATCAAATGCTGCTATAAACAGAATAAAAACTATAGATATGTTCGTATTTTATTTTTAATATGAAATAGTTGAATGCATAAGGATAAATGGAGTCAAATAGTTCAGCAAGTTATTGCTCTCATTTCGAAGTATCAATGGCGGGGTTCTACTCTCGGCAGGAAAAAATCACTGTGACTCGCTACTGTAGTGACTTATGAGTACCTCTATCACAAAGTGATTCCCTAACAAAATTTGTCCGGTTCGGCAAGCTAAACGGTGCTTGTTGAAACAAAAATAGTGAATACCTTTTTAAAAAAAAGGGATGAAAAACTTAGGTTGTTATTTGAGAAGAATGTTTCATTATGCTTTTTAAGATTTTTATCATTCCAATAGTCTTTTATTAAAATTCACTTGCATATCATATCGAAATTGCAAGCAGATCAGCGAATTGCACTATTCCTATTTTCTGTCCTTCACTCTAGTTTATTCGCTCATTAAATTAATCAAATTAAGCTATTTTGCATTTTTCCATTCAAATTCATAAATCCCAGAAGACCTATTGCTTTAGATATAAAGAAGAGCTCATTTAAGCTTTAGGCTTCAGTTAATTTGATACGACTATAAGTTGGTCTCATAACTGCATTAATGAAAATCTCGAACCTAAATTAAAGCCATTATCGATTTGATATAAATTTAGAATAAATTTAGAACAATTGTAAATTTAAAGGCTATGGAAGGAAACGTATTTCGAGCCAACTCCATTCATGTCGACATATTTATTAGCGGTGGTTATAAGCGATTTCGAATTTCGTTTTCGCTACTGCAATAATGTTGAGGTTATCCGATTAGTTTCTTTTTTTTCATGTCTATTTAGATATATTTTCTTCTAACAGCACTAGCTATTTCTATTTCTGGTTTAATTGCCTCTATTGGCCTTTCGGCTGATACCCAAAGAATCGTTTTGGAACAGAAATTTAGGCGAATCCACAGCACCACTTGAATATATAATAATATTGTACATACTTCATTTATACTATAAAAGGCAAAATTTTGTACATGTTGTCCTTGATTTGCATGAAATTTAATAAAAATTCGTCACAAGTGGATTTTTGCAAAATCCAGTAACGGCTAGAGAATAACGATTCTCTAATGAGATACTATTCGAATTTACGATCTAGCAGTGTTTTCAATTCCTTGTATCAGTTTTTTCTGCTAAAGCCCATTATACTGGAACTTGCCCACTGTAAATTAAACACAGCCCATAAATCAAACTCATTGTTCGCTGAAGTGAATAATGCAAGGATAATGCAAATAGATCCGAAAAAGCGTGAATGTGTGAGTGGTGCTTATAAAACTTTTCGTCATCCATATGCAAGAGAGAGATTTACTAGGTAACGATAAAACGGATAGTTACTGAAATATAAAAGCTAAGCTAATGTTTATTATTTAATGCTTGAGTATATAGATAGATTCAGATTGGATTTGGCAATACTCGTAAGGGCATTATTCTTTTAACATTTCCTCATCATTTTCAGATCAGAGTGTGGGCACAACCACAAAAAATCGAAACTGTTAATTTTGCTTTGCATATTTCTTGTCGCATTTTGGCTTATTATGAGGAATATTTCGCAATACCATATCCTCTCAAAAAACTTGGTACTTTCATTTCAGTTTCAACTTTCATTTTATTGAATATTTTTAACATTTTTGAATATCTGAAAGAAATAATATACTTAATTAATACAAAAATATATATTAAATAAAATTCAATTAAATAAAATTGCTTAAGTACATTCAACTGATAATTTGATCAAAGGCAGCTCATCTTAAACCAAAAACTTTGCAAAATTCCTATTCCCATAAATTTCTATTTTCCTATTTTTCTCAGCTTTTATCATATTTCCTTGTCAACTAATATAAATCGACTAAAAGGTGCGAGGCATTTTGTCTTTACGTTTTTGCTTTCGCAATATAATCACTTGTAACAAACAATATTTTAATCTCAGCTTTTTATTATTAAATAAGTTTCATGGCATACCTTTGAAAATCTGAATTAGGATAATTGCACAAGCATGGTAGAGATGGAACACAAATTTTCCGCGTGGAAGAGCATGAGGAACCATGAGGAACGATAATTGCATTGTAATTTTTTGTGCCTAGTTTGTTTTAATTAAAATTTTCTTGCCAAGATATCGTTGCTGTACCTGAATTACGAGTCTTGGCCATGGAAAATTGGGGATTAATTACAATCCGTCAAAGACTCATCTTGTACGACGAAAGAATGAATAGCTACCGAGATAAACGCTTTGTGATTGACGTTCTTGCACACGAAATAGCACATATGGTAACAATATGAATTTTTTCTGGTCTTTCTGTCTTCCCGTTAATAATTAACAATTAATAAGACGAATTTAGAAAGATTTTCAAGAGCTGATTTTTTTTAGAAAAATTTATAAATTTGTCGTTCATAAAATTAAAATAAAGAAAATAAATTCTTGAAAACTATTTTTAGTGGTTTGGAAATCTTGTGACAATGCGTTGGTGGAACGATCTATGGTTAAATGAAGGTTTCGCATCTATGATGTCTCCGAAAGCAGCTGATTTTGTCGAAAATTCAACTCTAAGATCGGTGAAAAATTCAGACAAAATTAAAGAAACTTTTGGGCTTTTTCATGTAATAAAAGAATATGAAAATTTTATCTCATTAATGATAACCAATTATCATTTAAAAATACCAACAAGTATATCAATTTTATTTACTTTGCTACTTTAGTATCTTATTTCATTAGTAATGGTGCTGCTTTGTTGTTAATTGCATAAATAATATTATAAATAATATTATTATAATATTAATATTATAAACAATGAGAAAAATGACATGACATTCTTATAGAGTCAATATTTTGCCGCTGAAGTTCTAGTGAAAGCATTAGCAGCTGATGAACATACGACAACTACTCAAGCCATAAGTTTGAAAAAGGGTAGTGACCGGGTTTTTGGACAGGATTATAAGATCCTATACAACAAGGTCGGCAAATCTTATAATAACGTTGAATTTTTCAGAAGGAAGTCTATTTAAAATATTTTAGAATCATTTATAAATAATTATAAATTTTTTCAATTTTTTCAATTCATAAATTGAAATTAAAAGAATTTGTAAAAATTCGAAAAAGCCAGCGAAAAATTAGATGCTTTAATGCTGTAACTCACTAGAATCACCATTCATAGGCTAATAGCAAACAGTAAATAAAAGGAAACTATATAAATCTTGATTAACATATTTTAGGGAGCAGCTGTTTTACGTATGGTAGAATCAGCAATCGGTCAAGATGTATTTCAACAAGGCCTCAGGCAGTATCTAAAAAAATTTGCCTACGGCAATGCCGAGAAAGATGACTTTTTAAGAAGTTTTTCTCAGTAAGAATATATGTATTTGAAAAGGGTACAAGGGAAGTCCATATAAAATTTCGCCAAAAAAAAATTCCTTTTTATAAAATTGCAATCAAGATCTGTAAAATAGAGAAAACTAATCATTCATTCTGAATTCATTTGATAATTATTCGAAGCCAGATTTCTTCCTAGGGAGTGCAAAATGATAAAAGATGGTGGCGAGCAGTATCCTACCAATTTCTCAGTCTTCGATTTCATTAATTCCTGGATCTATCAGCGTGGAGTTCCAATCATTCATGTGGGCAGTTTTTCTTCTTGTGATCTTTCTGGGCATCAAAGTCAAAATCGACTTTGTAATTCAATATTAGAAAGATACACATTTAAGTGTCCAAACAATTCTCAATTTCTGTTGCTCAGTGCTATCCCGACGTAATCGCATTGGGCACTTTATAAAATGAAAAATAAGATATTTTAAATAATTTCTTCACAAATAAAACTAATTACACCCGCATTAAAAATCAAAATCGTTAGTGAAATCAAAATTAAAAATTTTGACACTCCAAAATGCATCAAAATCATGTGAATTTATTTCTCAATTCTTTTCTGGATATAAAACAAATAATTATCGCAGATTTATCCTATTTAGTATCTAAAATTGTTTTAGGTTCATCGAATACATATTAAACACTTTATGTTAACTCAGCATATTTTCGATAAAGATAACAACAAAGCATATGAAAATTCTTTATGGAAAATTCCAATTTTTATTGGCAGCGGATCGTCGAGAAGAGTGGTTTGGTTAAGTGAATGGAATAACGGTAAGTCACCATCAAATATTTTTTCATAAAAGATTATCAATTTTTGGACCAATTAACATTGCCTACCTTTATTTATTAACTGCAGTTTTTTTCTTAATTTTTTATGAAAGATTAATTATTAATTAAATCCAATTAACTAATCGCATTTAAAGTTACAATTGATAATGAAAAGAAACCTCTCGTATTGGACAATGATTTTCATGGCTATTATCGAATAAATTATGATATCGATACATGGTATGAAATAATTGACCAACTGTTGTTGGATCATAATGTGCTGCCTCCTGCCTCAAGGCTAAAATTATTGGGTAAAAAATATTTTTATTCTGATATCTTAGAAAAAAATGGGAAGAATATGGGCGATGAACAAAAAATATTGCCTTCGACAATAAATTTCTGAATTTTGATTAACTGTCGTCGATTTGTTCCGAAAAAATTTCTATAATCAATTGCTTCATTCAATAAGGTTCAAAGGCTTAAAATATGTCTCTAAAAATCACTGCGATAAATAAACTTGAAAAAATAAAACCTTAAAAAATAATTTATTTTTTTCTTTATTAAGCATTAAATATAAATAATAAAAGTAATTCTAATAGACGATGCATTTGTACTCGCCGAAAATGGTAATATACCTTATGCGATACCGTTGAAAATGAGTACTTATTTAAAAAATGAAGATGAAGTTGTTCCATTAATGATTTTTTTTGCGCGTAGCGATGTGATTTTGTATCGAATTTTTCGACATCCAAATTCTTCATTGCTAAATGTTAGTTCATATAAATTTTGTATAAATCGTTTTATATAAAATCATTTTAAAAAATCCCAAAATCATAAATTTATAAAAATTAACAAAAAGCGAAAATTTTCATATATGAACTATAAAATTTTAGAAAAACAGTGGTGCAAAAATGAAAAAACTAGATGAAATTATCATTTCATTTTCCCTAATTTTATTTTCTATAATCAAAAATATAGTCAAAATATAATCAAATTTTAACACTTCAAGAACCAATAGAATATTTTCTCTTTCAGGATTTCAATTATAAAATACTTTTACCGACTTTTTTAAAAATATTGGAAATAGAAAAGAAAAGGACAACGGCCAACAAAAACATCAAATATGAGTGAGAATTGATGATAATTGTACTAATTTCATATTTAGGAATAGTTGTCATCGATTTATTTCGAAAATGTCTCTGTAATCAATTCTGAATTTATTTAATAAGGCTCTGTTAATCATATCAATAGTATCGGTGTTTTGATCGTAAAAGATTTTTCCTTCTTTTGATTCGAGTAAAACTCTACGCAATTCATATAAAAACTAAAGTTTTAAAAAATTATTTTTTCCATAAAATTTTTTATTTTAGATTCCTTCGTGAATTGATTTTTATGAAAATGACTGTGATGGGTGATGAACAATGCATTCAATTTTTATACGGAAAATTTATGGAATTAAAGAAAAATTGTATGAATTACAGAATTAGTGACACATGCAACCAGTGAATATTTTATTATACTAATCAATTTCAATAATTTTGTCAATAAAAACAATTATTGAAATTGTGATATTTAGAAACTGGCAAAATCTTAAAGTTTTTCATTGCAAAGACAAACTAATAAAAAAAATTGTGGAAAAAAAATTATTTGTACAGATCAGATTTTTTTTTTTGTTTTCATTCTTCATAGATTTAAAATATTTTTATTTCTAAAAATCAAACCAAAATATTGGTAGAATGAATTTAACGAAGCAAAAATGTAAAATGTAATTGAATGTAGGCGTTCTACTGATTTCAGAATCGAACCAAGCGTTCGAGGATCTGTCTATTCCGCTGCGGCGAGATACGGTAACGATAGTGATTATACATTCCTCTGGGAAAAGTTTCATTTAGAACATGATCATGCTGAACGAGATCGTATTTTCTCCGGAATGGCTTATACGACTAATTCAAAACATATTTTACAGTAAGTGCCACGGATTTTGCTATTTTCCTTTCCAGATTTAATTAAACAGCCAACTAGAATGTCGAATGTTGGATGAATGTTAGATTTTTTTCTTTTCTTGGCTTTTTTTTTCTCAGTATTCACCATTTCTGGTTTATTCAGAAAATATAGATAAGTGAAGCTGCAGCATCAATCGGAGAAGCCTACTCTCATCGATAGTCATTCGGCGTTCGACGAATGTTTAAAATACCTCTGAGAAATGCTTATTTCGAAAAATTTGATGGTTTTTTCTCCAGAAGATAATTTTAGATTGGCTCATCTTGTACTCACTATCAAAGAAAGAGATATAGATTTTCGACATAAACTTTTCGAGCTTGTCAGGTAAATTAAATTAATAAATTAAGATAATGCGCGAATAAATGCTCAAAGTACGAAAATTTATGAAGGACTAATTGGAATTTTTAAATTATTCAAATTACTTTTTTTTTCAATATTTGCAAAAAATTTTATTTTTAGAAAAAATTATAAAAACAGCATCGTATCAGATTATTTATTTGAAAATTTCAATGAGATAAAGAAAAAGTAAGTTTTTAAAAAATAAATTTATTCGCTCGTAAAATTATTGCCATGCGAGTTTTTGTTTTGTTTTGTAATTGCTTAATGATTGAATGTAACACAAATTTTTATTGGTAGCCGTAGTTATAATTTCAAATTTGGTTAATATAACCAAATTAACCAATGAAATTATTTATTATGCAAATAAAATATCACAACATTTATAAAATTAATGTACAGTAGAATGAAAATTTCCCAAGTACATTTATAAGCAATATCTCCACTATTCAACCCATCTTATCCTTCAACCAGATTTCCCTATCTTCCTAATTTTTAAAAAAATTTCATGGTACTTTGAAGGCACTCCTTTTGTTAGATTTGGCAAAAAAAAATCGGCATAACTGAAAAACTAACTAAAATTAAGACTTGAAGTATTCTTTAATAAAGAATTTTAGCCATGTGAAATATACAAGTTTCTTTATAATGCAAATGGCAAGAAATTATGCAACTCTTGATGATCTTAGAAAGGTTAGTTTATATTTAATATATTTTATTAAATGTATTTTCAAATTTTTTCAATAAATAAGAAATTATTGTATTTTGAAAAGTTTTATTTGATGATCGAATAATTATTATCTAATAAAGTAATAAATATTCTAAAAGCATAAATACACTTTCAGTTGGATGAATTTGAGATGATACATGCACAAAATCTTCCAAAACTTAAAGGCTTATTAAATCATATTCGAAACGAAATAAGAAAAAAAATGAATTGGGCTGAGAAATATTTACCAGAAATTAGTGGAATCTTATCAACACAATTGGATGTTATTTAAAATTAAAAACACTTATCCTTGTTTTAAACTTGGCTATGATTCCTTCTTTTTATGGCTCCATTTGATTGAATCGTTGGGAAAGAATCTTTCACGAGAGATGAATTTTCCACAGAAATATTTGTAACTTAAAAAAAGTGGGTGCTAAAAAAAAAGAATGAATAGCCTACTTGTTGATTCAAAGAATGTATTTAGAAGATGGCTTGAAATATTTTATTGCTCTCAAAGTTGCCAATATTGATTCATTTCCACCTTCTATAAATTTAATAAATTCCAATAATTATTTCTCCATGTAGGTAATTATTACTGTAAAATGGTGATTGCTGTGATTGCATGGAATAAAATGACGCATTCCTTTGATTATAAGTTTTTTTTTTCAATACCTGTAATTTTCTCGATTGTCTTTTATCAAAATTTGATGAACATTATTTTTATTATTATCAGTGTTTTTTAAAAAAAAACTATCTGTTTTGCTATCCTTCAGACTATCAGCAATTATAACTTTTTGCGATTATTCAAGTTGTATATATTATTTATTTTATTTATTTCATTATCGAACGGCGATATCTTTGATAGTCTAATTCATCACATAATTAGCAAAATAGGTCGATTTGAATTCATTCCTTAAAAAAGTTAACGAAAAAAAATTCATATCTTTCTGTTGTGTTGAATAATTATACTAATATAATTTATGATAAATATATGATAATTAAAAAAAAAGAAATTGCAAATAATTTATTGTTTAAAAAAAAAAAGATAGAATTTAGAATTAACGATAAAAAAAAAAGATTCAAAAATTTTAAAAAATTTTTGAAATAATTTGCCTTAGGCATATTTCCTTGGTAATTGCAAATCGAAATCGAGTTTCATCTTCTTCTTTACCCACAATTCAATTCCTTTAATTTGTTTTATTTCAAAAGCATAAAAAAAAGGAAATTAAATATATAAAATATAATTTACTCGTATAATTTCTATATATAATAATGGCTAAATTTTAGAAATTCCGCAAAATTTTATGTAAATTTTTAAATAAAAATTTTTGTTTTTATTTTTTTTTGAGTCATTATTTTTATTTTTACGCATCTATAAATTTATAAAAACATTTTGGCGACAATTTTTCGCCCATATTGTTCTAAATAATACAAATGGTTCGCTAATTAATCAACTTTGCCTTAGGTTTTAATTATTGAAAAATTACTACAACAAATATTCAATATGAACTCGATTATATTTAAAATAAAAAAATTTATTTTGGCAGAAATTATTAAATTTTTTCTCATAAGAATAAACCATTGATAAGTGGTCGTTGTTATATTCGTATATCTATTTCTAACAGTTGTTTATTATTTTCAGTAACTTTTTCCAAATTTCTTCGATTTTATATTTATACATTTTAATTTTTGATTAAGTTTTTTAATTTTTAGATTATCAATTTTAAAGTAAAACAATTATAAATAAAAATGTTTTAAAAAAAATGAAATTTTTGAATAATTTTGAATAGATATTATTATCGAATGACTTTTGATTAATTTCATTCTTAGGCAGAAATATTGTGATAAATGATAAATGAATGATAAGTCCTTAATGACAAATCTTCTATTTATTCCATCTGATTGTTGTCTAATAAATATTTATATTCGATTAATATAAGTTAAACAAAACAAAACAAATAAACAAACAAAACAAAAATTACTGCCAGTCTATTTATGAAGAAAAAAACAACACACTGAATAACGAAATGCTACAGCAAATTTTTTCTTTTTTTTTAAGAGCCCTCACCATTACTGGTTAGACTCGTTCCACGGGCTTGTCACACTTGACAAATATGGAATCCCTTAGTGCTAGAAATACAGATGAGTCACCAGCATAACCCTGATTTTTGGACAGGTTTACTCAGCATCGGCGCTCCGAATTGAGCAACAATCCATCATACTATTCTACCACAGCAGTCACTGAATACCGCCGTACTACGGTAAATTATTTTAATATATTAATTAATTTCATTGAAAATCCTTAGATAATTTAGTGAAAGGCTCGCTTTCGAGAAATTTAGCCAATCCTAAACAAATATACATTTTTTTTCTTTTTTTTTCTTAACACTTCATTTTCAATGCAACAATCCTCCTAAAGTATACCAAAATTATGGAAGATTACCCTAACAGCAACATTTTTTTCATTCATTTTCGGGTTTAAAGTTCTAAAGTTCTTATCATTCTATCCCCTAGCTGCGGTATAACTTAGTACCATTCAATCAATTTTATGCAAATTTGTTCTTTATATTTATAGATTAACTAATATTCCGCACTGGATTTTGAAATTAATATGATTCTTGAAGAAAAAATCGTGTTTCGAATTAATTTTTCAATTTTCTCAAGTTTTGATCACTATCTTAAAAACTTTAATTATTTTGGAATCGCTTGGAAAAAATATTTCTCTCATAGCTGTCACAGAAGGTGGCCACCGAATATTTGATTTGGTCTACCAAGGCAGAAATTGGCTTTTGTTTGTATAAATGCGAACAAATTATCTAATAAATAAAAGATTGGCTGGTTTAATGGAACGCAGCCTCATACATGTTTTTCGAGCATTCCTCATCCTAAAACCCATAATCCTCAAGTCTAATATTATCCGACTTTAGCCGAATCTCTTCCTATCTTAAAATTCCGCTATACATAAAACTTGAACTATGATGGCAAATTTGTTCATGGCCCCGCCATACTATTATTTAAAAATTATATAATTTGACATGAAATAATTTAGGTACTTTTATGATGGGTGCAACTGTAATAGATGAACTAAAATTTTGTTTCTATATGTACGATCTGCTTAAAGCTTCATTTTTAGCCATATAATCAGTTCTAACTGCCCAATATCCATTTGATTAGAAACCAGCGCCGATGAATCCGAAGCATTACACTTATATATTGAAAAAGTGCCGAAAGTAAAAAAAATTTTGCATTTTAGATAGAGTGTTATGCTCTTTAACGCAAATTCGGTCCAATTTACGGCTTGTGCTAGCAATCAATTTCTGGTACCACATTGAATCTCGGAGAACATCTTTTACTATGGAGTTTTGCATTCTCTCAAGTGAGATCGCAAGAGTAATTATGATTTTTGATATTCTCATTGTTTGCTGCCTCAAGTAGAAATATTGTCCTATCCAATAGTTTTAAAGTCGAATCATTGCAGCTCTCATATTGTGGTGTTTTAGAGATCCAAGTTAGTTGTTTAGAAGTAGACTAAATTAATGTTGGTCCTCTCGGAGAGTTAATAATGGAATTCGACTCTACGCAAAAGTGAGCCTACCTTTCAAAATCCGAGTAGCCCACCTATATTTCTGCCGCCGCACGACTTATTTGCAAAATCTGCGAACCAGCGGTGCACACAAAGTCAGAAATGGTGAAAGCTGCCTTAAAAAAATAATTATTGAAGAAAGTATCGTAGCAACTTTCAATACAATGCGGGCTGTATTTATGTAGAAGCGGGCCGCGATTATCGTTCACCATAATGGTAAATATCTTTATCAGCAATATTTGGTAAGTAAATTTTTACTGGAATAATGTACGGCTTTCATTCGTAGCTAGTAGGTTATTTGTTAATTTCGAAGGTCAAAGGTCATTGCTTCCAAATACCTTAATATATCACCTCAAATGCGTATAATACTCCCGGTTTGAAACCAAAAATATAGTCTTTTGAAAGTGGAAGCGAATTCACCGCCGTCTTTCGCTTTTAATGTCGCATTTAAAGGAACTAAAATCCAGTTTATGTTGGTTTATTTACGCTTAAACGTATAATTACGTTTATTTTCATTTATCATTTTAATAAATGATTTTAATTTTTATGCAATTTTTTTTCGATATAAATAAATAAATAAATAATCAAATAAATAAATAAATAAATAATTAAATAATGTTTAAATTATTTATTTAAGAAAATTTATTCGCTTAAACGAAAAATTTTATTGGAAATAAAACGATCGATGTCGATAACGGTCGTAGACGATTTGCCGAGTTGCGATGCTATATGCTTAACGAAATCAAAAATCGCGAAAAAGATTGCCGTCTGGAATGGCGATATAACAAAATTGCAGATTGATGCAATTGTTAATGCAGCGAATAGTCGACTACTTGGCGGTCTGTTTATTTTTTTCATTAGTTATCGCTGCATGCTGCATGTATATTTACCTTCCTTGAATTTATCCTTTCAAGTTTCATTATCCGATTCTAATGTCTAAATGTCGGACATTTGTATACCATACGATGTTTATATTCTTTGAAATTAAACGAGTTCGTTTCTCTTTGGTAAAAAATTCAATTATTTGGTGAGTTTATTAAAATAAATAAATCTAGTGAATAGTCTTTATGTGTGGATAGTGTCGCGTACGAGTAATAAATAACAAAGATAGCCAGTGTTGTTTGGTACTTTAGATGGTTATAGAATTATATGAGACAACGAAACGCATATAATTTATATAGTTTATTGCTCTAACACTGTTTGTTATAGAATCGAAATATGAATAGCAGAAAGCTATATTTTGTTTTAAAAAGATTAAATTATAAAACGATACATTTTTTTTTTTTGAAATTTTTCGAATAACATATGAGTTGACAAAATTTTCTACTTTAATTACTCTCTCACTCGTTAGATTTTAATTTCAGGAAGAAAATCCTATAATATTTTATGCTTTTTTTTAAAATCTCTTTAAATTTTTTTAAAAAAAGTATTTGAATTTAAATCTTTGTTTTTCTAAATTTATTGAAATATTTATTTGAAATGAATAGAAATATTTGGAAAAATTAAGATTGTTGTTAGTTGTAAATTTAAAAAAGTGGAAATTTATGCTTTTATGTGCTTTTTTTTGAAATTCATTATTTTTATCTGGTTTATGGGTGAAATCAGGTGGAGGTGTTGATGGAGCTATACATCGAGCAGCTGGTCCAGAATTACTTGAAGAATGTCGTAAATTGAATGGTTGCTGTGTGGGCGAAGCGAAGATGACCAACGCTTATAATATGACGCATGTAAAAAGTATGTTAAATTTATTTCATCCATCTGTTTCTTGCCATTTTCATTCTTATTTCTCAATTCATTCTTATTCTTAGTTATTTCTCAATAACCATACTTGCTAAAGATTCATATGCTTCACTTTTTCCAATGAATATTATTCATAATTAGAACGTCAAATCTCATTACCACTTATTAGCCTTGATATAGCTTTTTAAACTTCCCCAAATAAGAGAATGGAATGAAATTATTGTTGTGACATATATTCATCTTCTATTAGATGATGGATCTTTAACAGTTAATTTTTTCCTTTTAGAAATTATTCATACAGTTGGGCCACAAATTCGCAATGATGTTACAGAAGAAAACGAGAAGCAGCTGAAATCTTGCTACATTAATTCATTAGATCTTGCTAGTAGAAATAATTTAAAAACCATAGTAAGTCGTTGAATTTTTAATTCATGATATGGTCAAATATTTGTCCATTTTATTCAAAATTAATTTTAAATTAATTAAATTAATTATGCTTTTTCATTTTAGGCTTTTCCGTGTATCTCAACTGGCGTCTATGGATATCCAAATGATAAGGCATGCGACACTGTTGTAAATGCAGTTAAGGATTGGTTGATACATCATGCAAACTCGGTAAGCTCTTTTTGAAAGAAAGCGGTATTATCGTTAAAGGTTTTAATTTCATTGATTAAAAATCTTTCTTTTTCTGCTAGAATCTGATTAAAAAAATTAGAAATATTTTCTTAATTTGTATTTATGACTTTATTTTATATTTAAAAATAATTTAAGGCCTTATTGCTAATGCTTTTGAAATTTTATCAAAAAGCTTATAAGAATATCTTTGCCACATATGATTATTTTTATCTAGCAAAAAATCATTTCCAGGTTGAGAAAGTGGTATTCTGCGTCTTTTTAGAAAAGGATTTATCATTATATAAGAAGGCTTTGGCTGCTTTAAAGTGATAGAATAGCAGTTCATTTTTATTCAATAGTTGTTCATTTTTATGAAAATTTTCTGATAATGAATCGTTAATTTCATTTGCTAACGTGTTATAAAATACTCGACTATAGTATATGCATATTTTGCATGAAATACGCTTTAAATATTTTTTTTTCTCTGAAGAATAAATCTTCTGTTATTATTGTTGAATATTGTAAACATTTGTTTTTTTCATGAGAATTTATCTGAATTAAAATTAATTATTCCTACCAATTTTTGTAGTTTTTTTTCGATTTTTTTATGTACAAATTATCTGTTTTGAAGGAAAATTTAGTTAAAATTTAAATATAGTGGTCGCTTGCACGAAATACAATATTTGCTTACTTTTTGGTCTTTTGCAGATTATCCGATGGCAAAATTCTTTTAGCATAAAAGTTCGCCTTAATAAATAATCATTTTTTTGATTAATGATGACTTCGCAGCCTTATGCTGATTTTATTGTGAACCTTAATGTTGGGGGATGTAGATTTGCAACATCAAGGCATACTCTAACATGGATACAAGATTCGTTTTTTACGAGGTTTGTTGTTTGATTTTCATTCATGTTTATGCATGGACAAACAATCTCGTGATTTTTTTATATTTCTTCACTATGTGTTGGATTGATCGTCTGCCAGCTATTCTTATTCTTATTAGTTGCAAACTATTTTAATTGAACGGTTTGAAGTTTATGCTTATTTTAGTTTGCTCAGCGGAAGAATACCAACCGTTAGAGATGACAGTGGAGCGGTTAGTGCTTTCATATCTGTCAGTCAGTTTTTTCAACGTTTTCTATAAATAAGAAATTGCCCAAAACTTTTTATGAAGCTGAAGATAATATAGTGATTTACAGAGTGCACAGATCTTGATAAGATGAATTTATTATCGAAGTTTATCAATTCTTCATTGCTTTTAGATCTTTATTGATCGCGATCCTGAACTTTTTCGGATTATTTTGAATTACTTAAGGACCAGACAAGTTGATTTAAGGCTTGTTTTTTTTTTTTATATGTTTGGGCATTTATCATTTTTGAAAAAAATTTTTTTAAACACCAGCGGATTTTATGTTTTTGCAGCAGCACAACTGTAATGACGCTGAAGCATGAGGCGCAATACTATGGACTTAGCCCTCTCATTAAACGTCTCACACTTTGTGAAGAATTAGAAGAATGTGCTTGTGGTGACGTACTTTTTCACGCTTATTTGCCACCACCAGCACTTCCATCTGATGGAGGTGCGTTTTTTTTCGAGAAGGCTGGTTTTGAATGATAATTAAAATAATGAAGAATTAATGAAGAAAGAATGAAGAATTTTACCAGAGTCGTGAATCTGTGATATTCTAATGATTTTGGTTGATTCGCTTGCAAGGAAATTATTTGCATTCTGAGAAATTATTTACCTCTTCCAAATTATATATTTTAGCTCAAGATTTATTAACATCAAGGAAAAGCAGAAGTTCATTGCTTTTGTCGGAATCTCGATCACAGCCAGTTTCATCAACTGCACAACAAAATTCGAACGAAACAGTGAGACCAGTCAGTACTTTGTCAACCCAAAGAGTTATATTGCCTACCCAACATGTTCCCAGGCCATTGCCAAGTATGGAAGCAAAATTCCAAGTAATTTTTGTTCATATGTATTACAATCAAATATTGAGTTTTGTAATAATGGATTCTTTGCTTTATTTATCATTAAATAATTTTTGTTTTGCATTTTGCATATACATTTTTCATTTTATTCAGCTTTAGAATATTCTGTTGTTTAGCTTCGTTCATTGGCAATTCGTCAGAATGAGGCTTCTACTGATTTCACTGATGTGCTTTCGTCTTGTCAGGCTTCTGATACCCAGAATGAGACTGATTGTAAAAGTATGCTTATTATTCTAAGGTATACTTTAAACCCTCAATTTTTTGAACTTTGTTTTATTATTCTTGTTTTTCTATCAAGCTGGAACAATAAGATACGAAACCAGTGAATCAAGCGATAAGAATGCTAGTGAGAGCAAGGTAAACAGTACAAATTGCCATATGCATACTTCTGCTGAATTTGTTAATGTAAGTTCATGATTTTTTGGTTCATAGTTCTCATTCATTTGCATTCATTTCTAAAATTCTTAATTTTTTAGAATGCATTTGGAGGACTCAATAGTCCCTCACGATCATTACAAGGGCATATGAAAAAGAGCTCATATGAATTGACTAAACAGGTAATTTTTAAGACTTTTTTCTCTGTTTATTTAAAAATAAATTTCGCAAAATGTTTTTCGAATTCGTTTATAATATATTTTCTAATTTTTTCGAGATAAAAAGCGAGCTATCGTTGATGTTGCGACAGTCAGCACGCGAACAAAAACAGCTTGATCCTTTACGGGTTCGTGTTATTCGAGCTCATCATAATTCCATTGCCGTCGGTTACGCGAATTTTGTGTGTTGTTACAGGTTAGTGTTCTTGTGTTCGGGAATATTTTAATGGAATATTAGATGATTGTAATTTTTTGTTAGTTAGCACGTTGGTGAGTCTGTAAAATTTCAGCTTGTCAAACTTTATCTTAGAAATTTGTTCGAAAAATCTCGATCCTCGCTGAATGGCTTAACGCATTTAAGGTCCTTGTATTTCCTTCAACGATCTGTGAAATATTATTTTTTTTCTATAACCCCTTATTAATACCTCAAAATTTTTTACGATGTTCACCACCTAGTTCTTTATGTTTTTTGAATGGTCATTGAGACTTCTTCTAACTCTTTTGTTATATCCAGTTCTCTTAAACCGCATTGTGGTCCCTTAATATATTCAGTGCTTTTATTGTTTTTCATTATTATCTTCTTCGAATCATTTTTTTCATAGTCTTTCAACATCCTTTTCTTAACTCGCTATTAGGCTGGAATATAATATTCCTGAAATTACCAAAAGTTATAATATTCAAGTTACGATAGCTTCTTTATGTCCTTAGGAGAAAGAATTTGAGAATGAGGAGTAAGGAAGTGGTGAAGAAATATTATTGAGGCGAGTGATACTGAGAGAGTACAACGAGAAATGGATGGTTTTAATACAATGGGGCTCTGGTGGATATGAAAACACTGCGAGAGCTTCAGGAAACGAGGCTCGAGATGTAGGTCAGCGTTAGTGGAAATGTGAAAAAGTATAGGAAGACGTGGAAAACGATGTTAAAAGAATAAGAGAGCAACTTCATCTCTGGCACTATTAACTTTGGTATCAACTGGTACTAGTACCAATTTAGATTCATTATGACTTAGATGAATAAAACAACCTGCTTTTCATCTGTGAAATTTTACACGGTATATTTTCTAGGTAATAAATTTTGTAATCTTTGAATTCTAATGTCACAGTATCTAATGAATTGACATTTGTAAAATATTACTTGGACAAATTACTTCATGAATTAATCTGTGCTTCATCCATACTCGAAAAGAAGATTATATCAAGTAATATATAATATTATTTAATAGCGTTTTCAGTTTCAAAATATCAATCAAAATAAACTATTATTATATTACATTTCAATAGCTCAAAATTGATGAGCCGAATACATAGAAAGGATGAATTCTCTGGTAATGAATAAAGAAGGAGGGGGGAATTCGTGGCATGGAGAAAAAATTTATGCCTTTGTAAATTTCCATAATTTTCCTTTAGGTTTCCTTTTGTTTTTCTTTAATACAAGCGAATAGCTTTGTGCCTTGCTTGGTTCATTGTTTAAACAAATGAATAAATTTAACTTTATAGGATGAAGGAAAGCTTGGGTTGGCAATCAGTATACACATCTCCTCGAATGGATTCAGCGGTACGTCATGTGGCTCTTAATACTAAATTTGGAGCTCAAAGTAGCGAAAAGATGTTAGCAGTTGCATTGGCTAATAATGAAATTCATCTCTGGAATATATCGGACGCTGACGCTCAACATGGCGTCAAAATTGGTTAGTTTTGAAAATGTGTTAATTTATGCTTATGTTTTCCAGTGGAAAAATTTATTTTTAAATTGATTTTAATAATTATTGTAGCCCATGTTTCATGTAGATTAATTCAAAAATTTTTAATTCTTTATGGCTGTTTGTTTGTAAAATGGTTGCAAGATTGAATAAGGTTTTATTTTAATTTTATATCAGGTGGTTGCATTTAAAGCACTAATTTTTTTAAGAAATGCAAAACTTGTACTTTTTATATAATTTTTTTTTATAATAGCAACTTTTATATAGTAGTTAAGTGGATAATGGCTCAGATTATCTTGAGCAGGGATCAAGAGGCAAAGATTCGGCTTTTACCTTCCATAGGTGTAATGTTTCGCGAAGTAATTCTCTGGCAAAAAATTTCTGGTCATACTTACAACGGAGTAAGCCTGTATAGTCAAAAATGATTAGCATTTACTTCTTTTTTCTATATAATGTGCTTACCTTGGATTGTTTTTTGCATTACTCGCTTCTTCTGGTTTTTATATTATAAAAGCCCTCTGTTTTTGCATTTTTTTTCTTTCTAGGCACCTTTTCATTATCAGGCAATGTGGATAAATTATTTTTTATTGGCAGTCAGTTGGTCGCACTTAGCAAGATAGGTAGAGTTGGAATATGGCATTCAATGACTCATAATTGGCAAGTACAAGGTTCACATTGCATTTAGTTATTTGCTTTTGTGTCAATGTTCGATATTCTATTATAAATTGATAACCGTTAAATTAAGATGTTGTTTCGATTTCCTCCTATGATACAGCTGGATCTTTTTTACTGCTTGGATGCACGGATGGCGCTATATACTATATTGATATGCAGAAGTTTCCTCTTCGCATGAAGGACAATGATTTGTTGATTACTGAACTATATCGTGATCCAAATTCAGACATCATAACTGCTATAAGTGTGTACCTGACACCCAAAACAAGTATGTTTTTTGATTATCAGTGTATCAGTCAGTTTCGCTTTACAGGCGGAAAATTCATAATCATTCCTTATGCTTCCTACTTTAGATCTGTGTGGCAATTGGATTGAAATTGCATATGGTACTTCTTGCGGAAGTGTTCGTGTAATTGTTCAACATCCGGAAACAGTTGGTCATGGGCCTCAACTATTCCAAACTTATACTGTACATACTTCACCTATAACTCGTGTTGCTCTGACAACAAATCATCTTATAAGTGGTAATTCTTAATTAATCAAGCGAATATCAAATTTATTAAATCTATTTGTAATTTATAAATTTATTTGAAGCTTGACTATATTTCCATAAATTAAGATTAAATTAACTAAAATTAACTTAAATAGAAACAAATGGAGAAATTTTTATCATTTTCAGTATGTAGTGAATATAATCATGTTCGATCTTGGGGAGTGACTAGATTCCGTGGTATGATTTCCACGCAACCGGGAAGCACATCACTGGCATCCTTTAAAATTCTTACACTTGATGGCACTGATGACGTTCTGGATTCTGATAGTAATGATCCAGGTAGGTCTGATTTTTTTTCCTTTTTTTTCTTTCCCTTAGTGCATATTAGAATTTGATCCTCTATATTAGAGTGATCTACATACATAAGCGACTGTTTTATTTTCCTTTCTCGTTAATATTTTTGAAGATAATAAATAGATATGTGTCGAATCATGATAGAATATAATGTCTATTCGAGTTAATATTTTTTTGCTTCAATGTCATTACGTGATATATGAAATAATTTATTTATTCTGTTTTGATTCCGAAAATGGTTGTAGGTCCATTTGGTGACCAAGATGGGGAACAAGTATTTGTTCAACGTGTCGTTCCCAATACTAATCAAGTTTTTGTTAGACTTGCATCCAGCGGTGACAGGTGACTTGATTTTATATTTTTTTTCTGTTATCAGGGTAGGAAATAAATGATTATTACAATTATTAAATAATTTACAGATTATGTACTATACGTTCAGTCGATAGCTCTCCTATTACAGCTTTTCTGGTTCATGAATGTGAAGGTTCTACTAGAATTGGTTCGAGGCCCAGGCGTTTCCTTTTCACTGGCACATCAAGCGGTACTATACAGGTAAATATTTTGAAAATATTTGGTGAATTGGACTTGTGGTATACATTTGGAATCTAAAACATTCTGTTTTAAAAGTCGTGAAAGTCGAAATTTTTCATTATTTTTTGCTATTGTGGGTTCAAAAGATAATCAAAGAGAAATCATTAAAAAACTCTCTTGCTTAGGTGTGGAAAAATATTTCACTAAAAATATAGTTCAAATATATATGTTTCTTTCTGTTTTGGTTATTTTTTCTTTATATTTTTTTCATTTTTTTGATCGTCCTTGCTTTGTGCTCCATAATACTATTTTTATAATATTTCGCACATCTCAGGATTTATTACGCATATTATAGACTATGCTTAATGATTATTCTCTTTGAGATGTGGGATTTGACGACGGCGCTTGATCAGTACTATAATCGATTGGCAACATCAAATTTGCCTTTCTGCAATCAACTTACCGCGGATAAAAACACTCCTAATAATACTACTACCAATGCTAGCAATTTTTTACAGAAGCAACAGTCGACGTTATTGCAGGTGTTCCATTCTTTGAGTTTATTAAATCGTATTTTATTTAAATTTATTTGGCATCTTAAAGAAAAAAATGTTATTTAATTGGTAATTTATTAAAATATTAATCTAAAAAGCTCAAATCTCAAAGTTTTGTGATATTGTTCATATGATGATTTTTGTCAAAACGTTAACCCAAGTCTTTTCCTTTTTTTTACATGTTATTGATTTTGGTGAATCTGGCTATCCTATCAGTCAAATTGTTTTTCTTTAATACTACAAATTGTTTTTTCCATTGTTTAGGGGCCGACATCAGAAGAGTTACTACAGTTGATTGATGAATGTGAGATCTGCTGTGCGAGTCTTAATTCGACGCCATCGACCACTCCTTACGCATCACTTGTTAATTTATCTGGTCTCGATTACCAGAGGCAGTACTGATAAATTCATTTGGAATTTATATTATCTTTCTAAGTAATTACTTTCATTATTTGGCTGATTATGGTTTGTGAGAGTTGATGTAACAATATTCTAATTTTTTAGACAGTGGAAACATTTTGTTGTTTTATAATTTGTTTAGGTTGGTGCGGTCCGCTGAGTTTGAAAACGGCAATCTCATTAAAAGCAATTTGATTGCATTAAATTATTTTTTTTTTTTGTTATTCGATTCCTCAGTGTTTATTTGATGTATGTTATAGGTCCAGTAATAAAGTTATTTAATAAATTTGGTAATTAGTGAAGACATTATCTTTTTCTTTTCGATTATTGCCTGTTGTGCGACTAAAGGGTCAAACCCTTATGGGTTCATGTATTTGGCTAATTCTGAACGAGTTGATTCGAAATTAATCGTGATTTTAAATCGTCAAAAAATTTCTTTTCAGAATGAGAAAAATTCAACTGATAAAACAGTAGGGATTCTGTTGGATGCAAAAGTCTCATTGGTTTTCAGTCCTAATTATTTGCTAGTCCATATTCTGACAAAAGTTCAGCCATTAATGAAATTAAAAGCTTGCAGAAAACTTGTTGACTGATGTTTTTTGGTGTTAAAAACTTGTAAAATTCATGAAATATATGACGCTGCTGGCCGTAATTCTGGTTCTGAAAACGAATTCTGCTTTTACACGTTAATGGAAGATTTATTTATAAATGTTCCTGAAAATATCGAGAGCTTTCAAGGTATTTGACGATGCAACTGTAAGAGTTACATGCGATAAAATTGTTGCAGCTAAATTGATGAAGGTCTAAGTTCTATCCATCCAAAGAAGACTTTGGAGGATTTTGAAGAAAAAAGTGATAATCATCGAAAGTAGAGAGAGAAAGAGAGTAATTGGAGATGAGAATCGCTATCAAGAATCAACTAAATGAAAAAGTGATAAAAGATTTTTAAAAAAGATATGAGTTCGAAAAAAATGAAAAAATGATCAATTAATTTTAGTTTTATTATTTTCACAAGAATTTCTTAATTTTGATTTCATTGTCAAATATACGTTCCTTCCTTTATTAGCAGAAAGAAATTCTAATTTTTTTAATATGAAAATAATTATGAAATTATACATAATTATGAAAATTTATACGATAAACGAACTAATTAAGAATTAAGAAAATTGCCAATTGATCTCTCTGCACATAAAGAATGCTCGAAAAGTTTCCGCAGTATCATTCATAATTACTTTTCAAATAAAGAAGAGCAATTTTTAAACATTAATAGAAATTTTTTCTGGACCTACATCAAAAGAAAAGTTGCAAGTCCACATAAACAATTAATTCTGCAACATGATGATTTGATCAGCTCTGATATTGATATTGCAAGTGTATTTAATCAATATTTTTCTAGTGTATTTGTTGACGATAATATTCATAGTTCTTGTTTTAACGTATTTCGAATTTGTTGCACTTCTCTCGTTAACGCTACTGGATGTTTATGATGTTTTAAATAGACTTAAGCCGTTCATTGCAGCTGGTCCCATAATATTCCACAAATAATTTATAAAAAAGTCTGCAGTTTCTCTGAATCTTCCCCTATTTTTAATTTATAAGAACATTAGAAAATCCGGTCTTAACCTCAAAATTTGGAAATTGTCCCATACAAGTCCCATTCATAAAAAAGGAAGCACCTATGTCCCTTCTAATTATAGACCTATTAGCCTTTAACATTCGTTGGTTGCAAGATGTTCGAAAGGTTGATTTGTAACAAATTGCTTACTCATCTTGATGCCAATAATTTCATATGCACCTATCAATATAGCTTTTGTACAAAAAATCTACTTCTTCGCAAATACTGGTTAATCTTTCCGATTAGCCAGCATCAATTGACAATGGGAAAGCAGTATCAATTGTGTACCTAGATTTGGCTAAAACTTTTGATACTATCTCCCATAGTAAATTATTGATCACTCTTAATAGTTATGGCATTACAGGAATTCTTTATAACTGGGTGTCAGATTATATAAGAGATCGTCACCGAGCTGTTGTGTCAATAACATTCTTTCTGCCGCAACACCTGTTAAATCTGGCGTTCCCCAAGGTAGCTGTATTGCGCTAGTGCTTTTTCTATTATATATAAATGATATCACCAATGTGGTACTAAATTCTACCATTTGTCTTTATGCTGATGATTGTAAAATTTATTATTCTCATGGTAGAACAGATAGCCTATCTCCACTGCAGAAGGACCTCAACAGAATAGCTGACTGGCTATACGACAGGCAAATTATCCTTTCTTTTCAAAAGTGTAGTCTTCATATTAATTCTAAAGGTCCCCATCTTTTTATTAATGGTAATATAATCAGTAGAGTCTCACGATATTTCCGATCTTGGAATAATCATGGATGAAAATCTTGATTTGGACCTTCACTGCGGAACCATGGTAAAAAAATCCTCATTATTATTTTTCGTTCGTTTAAGAATAAAACTAAAGGTTTTCTTATCAAAATGTGCAAAACGTTTGGCCACTTCTTGATTGCAATACTACTTGTTACTCCCCGAGATGTCGTAAATCAAGTAAAATAATTAAAGGACTCCAAAAATATTTTATACGACGCCTCTCTCTCAATTGTAATTATAAAAGAAAATATAACCTGGATTCTTTATCAGTTCATCGTAAACAAGATTTAATTTATACTTATAAGATTCTGTATGGTTAAACTAAATTGTTCAAAACACTATAATTTTAAGCTAAATTTGAATCCAACAAGAATAGGCTAAAATTACTAAAACCTACTAAAACTAAACTATGGACTCATTATTTCTTTATTCGTATTATTAATTGCTAACATAAATTACCGAACGACATAGCTTGTGTGCCACCCCATAGCTATCTTTAAAAAAAGATTAGGTTTTTCATTTATAATATTATTTAAAAAGTTCACATCATGCAGGAAGTGTGAAATCTCGATTTTTACCATCCGATTATATATAATGCAGTTCGAATTGTACCTGTTTGGCTGGTTTTCAGTAAAATCATAAATCATTGTTAATATAAGAATCGTTTTTGTAGAGAATCGCTTGAAAATAGAAATGTGATAGCCGAGTAGACAGTCTTTGATTTCATTAATAATGATAGCTTTTATGTGTGAGCATTAAATTTTTTTCTGAATGATTAAATAGATGATTAAATAAGATTATATAAAAAATTGATTGCTCAACTCTTTTTTTCAACTCTTTTTTTATTTTAAAAAATTTAGTTTTCTTCATATTTCCTTCACATAGCAGTGTATTTGCCAGTGAAAAGAGAACTGAACATCTTTGCTTTAGGGCTCTCAAATTTTCAAAAAGATCATAAACTCTAGCGAGTTGCATTAATTTCAGAGTGCCATGGAATTGTACTCGTGAAATAAACTTATGTCAAAAAACCAGAGAGATTTTCAGCCAGTTGATTTCTCGACAAAAAAACTCATCTGATTTGATAAACCAGCTAAGTGAATCTAACCAGAAAAGGTGATTTAGAAAATGAAAATTTAAGCATCTTATATTTCTTGAATTTTGGTTAGAAATTTTAATAGATTCTAAATTTGCTGCTATTTATGACGAATCTTAATTGAGGTAATCAGCTGAAACAGCTGTTTTTTTTTAGGCATATTCAATTCTATGGTTTTTAAATTCTTTAATAAAAATTTTAAAGAACAATTAAAAAAATATTTCTTTATAAAGTAAAGCGTAAAATCATGTGCTGAATTTAGAAAATGAAAAAAAAGGCTAAAAATTCTCGAAAATGTTTCCGACGATTTTTTAAAGATTTCTTATAAAATTTGATAAGAATAACATCATGTGGTAATTTATTCCAATAGTTAAAATCTTTAAACCATAAAGAACTGTGGGACAGAGCAGTTGGTCCAGCAAATAGGCTTCCGTCATTCTTCTTTGCTACCTGTGGTAACATTAAAATTCAAGTTGAACTTATAATAATGAGGGTAGTTTAAGTCGTTATTATGAAATTTTATAAGTAGCAACCATCTCTTTTAAAATGTAAAGAAGATTTGATTCTTCTAAAATCGTTATTTCTCGCTATGTACAAATTTTCGCAATAATAAAACAAACATTGTATGGATATTAAAAAATAAAAAAGATAAATTTATTAAAATATTGCTATTTTTCAATTTTAGTTCGGAGATGTCTAAGTTAAAGTTATTTGTACTGAAATAGAAAAGAATTAACGGTGGATTTTCAAACGGTTCGAGATTTGGTTATTCTTGGTGATTGTTTTTTCTGAACCAACTTACATATCGAATTTAATTTCTTCTTGTTTGTAATAAAATTAATCCTCAGGAAGATCAAAAGTAACGAAAATAGGCTAGCAGTTTCTCTCAAAATTATTTGATTATCCGAGCGATCTAAAATTTCCACATTTTAAACTATTCCAATTCTTGAAGCAAAATTAGCGATTGTAATAATTTATCTCAGCGAAATTTATTTTAGACATTTAATTTGAAAGTAATTCTTAGGCAGCTAAAATTTTGGTGTTTTCGAAAGGCGCTGTGATGTCAGAAAAGTCTTATTATAAATATTTATGATAAGTATTTGATAAGTATTTGATAAATATTTGATATGATATGGTAAATAATATGATAAATATTTGAATTTTGTGCTATTCTGAAGAATTCACTTGTAAAGAAATTGCAAAATTTTTAAAATCAATGCTCTGGATTTTTCATTTTGCTACCTGTGGTAACATTAAAATTCAAGTTGAACTCATAATAATGAGTTTATATTGCTTGCTTTTCTCAGTTCCCTCAGTTTAATAACTTAAAGATAGGTATTTTATAGGTATTAAAAAATGTAGACAAAATAGAAAATGCAAGCGAAATTTATTTTGACAATAAAAAAAAATTGTTTTACAATATTTGCATAAAAATTCTATAGAAATTTTTTTAAAATATGCAACATCTTTGCAATGAAAGAAATAGAGGATTTTCGACTGTAAATGATTCATTTTTATCTATTTAAATATTCAATTTCGAATATGAGCCATTTATAGATCGCGGTGAAAGATCTTATTTTCGCTTACCACGCAGTCCCCTATAATTCTGCGTTGGTGAGCGTTCGGACAACTCCTTAAGTTTGGAGGTATTTAGTAGCGAAATCCAAGGATCTCTTGATCGTTTTAGTGGGAAATACTCGTGTTTTCCATCCAATCGATCAAACAAGGTTGCAGGTATTAGCTGAAAACTATTTCTTATAAAAAATGCAATTTTTTTTTCTTTCATGATATTTTGCAAGTCTTTTTATTAAAGTAGAAAAATTGTTATAAAAGCCAAATTATTTTTTTTTTGTACTTTTTCATCTATTTATTTATTTAAGCAATCAAGAAAAGCGACAAGCGCCATGTGCTTGCATTAATAACAATAAGATAAAGTATCAAATGAAATAGTGATTGCGATTTAAGTGATAAAAGGAATATGATCAAAACTTAACAATGTGAAGAGAAATATTACAAATAAAGGGGAATTACAAAGTAGACGAAGTAGATCAAACTAAATATATTGGTGATAGATTATCGAGTGATAAGTGATAAGTGATGAGTGATCGAGTGATAAGCACATCAAAATATTTTAAACTTCCTGTCTGACATAAAGTTATTTATTTATCTAATAAATATATAGATAATATATAGATAAATAAATAAAGTATTTAAATACTAATTATTTACTTATTGAAAACCAGCCAAGCATGGCGACAAGCCAATTATTAGAAAATTTCTTTTTTTACCTTGAGTAAGCACGACAGTTAATGAAGTATTGGTAAGTAAATATTTCGGCTAAAGGTAAGCTGCAAGGATTCAATTTCTATCTCTTGACTATACTAAATGCTACTGAAAATAAGATTCGAATGGTGCTAAGAGAGTATGCATCCCCAAATGATTATTTGGTGAAAGGTGGATGATAGGAAATGATATGTAGTGTTAAAAAAAATTGAATAAGAAATATAGTTATCTTGAAGAAATTACAGAAGAATAACGCGTTCACAAACAAACTAACATTTCTTGCTGGGTCCATTACGTAGTTCGGGATATAAGCATTCGAAGTTTCAATATAAATAAAAAGTAGTAAAACACCAATGATATGGAAATGAAATACTGATTTCATATTGGATTTCATTTTCTTTGAGCCCCTATAAGCTGAAATATTTTAGATTTAAACAAATTTCCAATAAATGAAAATGAGAATGAGAATCATCGCGTAAGAAAATTGAAAATATGGTTTAGGAATGATATGATATCTTAATGATATGATAAATATTGCTATAATATTATTGAAAATAATGAAGAATTTTATTTTAGATAATTTTATAGGTTTTCTTTTTCCAACATCTCATAATTTCTGATTTAACTAACTTCATTTACTACTTACATCAGATTCCTTCGTAAGACTTAGAGACATAAGTGGATCTTCGCCGAAATTCGATTAGTTAAAACACAAGAGAAGAAGGAGTTTTTTTGAATATTTCTTCGCTCAATATGCATTATGAACAAAACCTATAATATCAATGCTACCGTAATAAATTCATGAATGCTTGGAACGGTTCTCAAATGAATCGTCCACTGAACATTATTTATTTATTTGGCTATAGACCGTCGTCTTATTATAAATTTCTAAAATAATAGAAATCTAATTTAGCCAATATATAATAATAATTTGTTTTCAAACAATTTATAATTGATTTGAAAGAGCATTAATGAGAAAAATATGAATTGAAATATTAAATTGTTAAATATAATAATAATAGTAATAATAAGACAAATGACAAAATATTTATAAAATTTTCATATTAAAATTATTTTTGTGAATGAAAAGATGAAGAAGAACATTTTCCAAAAGATGAGCAATATTTTGATATATTCAGAATAATAAGGCATTTTATCAGAAATAATTAAAAGCGAAAAATGCATCATCCATCAAATAAGAAAAATAAAAGAATAAGATAAGCCGACCGATAGGACTTTATTTCCAATTGAACATTTTTATAGAAACCTAATTCCGAGTTAATTATTTTCATATATAAAATTTTTTCATTTTGTTTATTTATTTTGCAATTTATAGAAGAAGATTTTTAATGTTTTCCTTTCTTATAAATCAATGGATCATTGATGAAATTAATATTCATAAAATGTTGAATTGTTTAATTTTTTTTGTTTCACCCATTTATCCAGTAAAATGTGACACAGTTGAATTTTTTTGCTGAGAACGATTATCGCTTTTTGGTTATCGCTCTATTGGCATGTTGGATTAGACCAATTTTGGCCGGAAGTCACTTGGCGGTTAAAATATTGACAGTTGAGTTGCAGGCATCAAGAAAGAATTTTTGGCTGGCAAGATTTATATACTCATACCGCAAATAGAACTCCAGCATTGGAGCTCATCGGCGCTCTGGCCGCAATGAGAGCAATAACCCACTGAGTATCTGAGAGAATAATTCATTAGTGGTACAATGAATCTTTCGTTTTCGATACCACTGGAATAGTTTTCATCAAAATCGAATTTAGTCGAATAATATGTTTAATAATTTTTTATACGATATGGAAAATAAAGCTTATGGTAACAAAACGTGGAAAGAGCGCTGATCTAAGAAAATAATTAAAATGCAGAATATTTCTTGAAATATATCTTATGAAGAAGTTTTATTAAAGTCAGAATCGATAAGTTCATCTGATAATAAAGCGATTAGCTATGAAGAATCTACTGAAAATTTATGAATTAACGAAATATCTGAGTTGCAAAGCTGAAATATATAACTTGATGAAAAAAAATTTCAGAATTTCATTTATCGCAATAATTCTTTTGATCACCTTATCATCTCTCTTTCCATTTCTGCTTTGCTAGCGATTGATCGCTAAAAATATAATATTACTGGCAAAGGATTAGTCAAAAATGAATAAAAATGCAGGTGCATTCTCAGCAGAAAATCGAATAAGCCATTACAACACCGCCCTAAAAATTTTACTTGCTGTATTAATGATTTCTCCTTTATCCTTTTTTGTTCAATAATATTTACATTTGTTGTATGTTATTTGGTGAAGGAATTTGTACTAACAATATTCGATTTAATAAATGAATATATTTCATTAATTCAAATTAAATGTCTAATTGAATCAAAAATTCAAGCCTTCATTGATTCTCAGAAATAATTTCAGCATTTTAAAATAATAGAAGCAAATATATATATATATGTAAATGATTTTTAACGGAAGCCCATATTTTCGAACTTCCGAATGCTGGAAATTTTCTTGCTCAATAATAATAAATCAAAATAATAAATGAAAATAATAATAATTTCTATCAATATGCGTATTTTTATACAATAAAAATAATTTGCCATTATTTTGTACGGTTATAAATATTCAAAATTTCAAAATTTCTTCGTATAATTTTAATAGACAAATTTGGAATGGTCCTTTAAAATCGAATTTATTAATTGGACAGAATATTTCTGAAGTAAATAACTTCATTCATTCTATAATCAAATGCTTAACTAAGCCTAAGTAAAGGCCTTCCAGGCTTCGTATAAATGCTGTTTAAAAAAAGCTATATAAATGGTAAATATAAAAATGCGAAAAAATTTCGTTGAAAGCGAATCAAAAAGAATATTTTCAAAAATAAAGTCGTAATTAATCTTGCAATAATAAATTTTTACAGCAAATTTTCAGTTGTTACAATTGATAAAAAGTGTTAAAACGTTTTCAAATTAGTGAATCGGAAATGCTTAAATATTTATTAAATATTTATATTAGAAATTTATGAAGTTAATCGGAAATAAAAGAATTTCATCAACGTAAATTTATCATTTCATTTCTCCTTCAACAAAAAATAAATGGCTTTATATTAAGTTTTATGACTGTTTTATCCAGTTTTAACAGTCATATCCAACTGATCATTTTCTTTTAAGATGCGAGGAAATAAAAAAATAAAACGAATTTTTTCGTGAGATTTTCCCAACAAGGCAATTGGCTATCAGTGATAAATGAAAAAAATAATGAAATAAATAATGAAAATTTTCTTAAATAACATAAATTATAAAAAGTCTGTTGGGAAATCTTCTAATTAAGCAAAATCTGTACCGATCATATCTTTTGAAAATCAATTTTCCCATAACTGTAAAACAACGGACCTTTATGCGATTAAACACTTTAAATTAACTAGTTTCATTTAATACCACAAAATTTTATTTTACCGTTGTATCTATACAAATCTTATCATTTTTCATTTTTTCTTTGGTTATAAACTAATATAGTTGGCTAAGTAAATTAGTCAAAAGGCCAGATTAGGCCGAATCGCAAATATTTCCTAGTATGAACTTGAATTAATAATACAAATATAAATAAAAAATATAAATAATAATAAATAATATAATACAAATATAAAATATGAATAAAAAAATATAATTAAATAAAAAATCTATGAAAAATAGTCAATAATTGACAATAATAAAGCAAGAAAATATAAAAATTAATTTAGTATCCACAAGGGAATCTAAAAAATAATTTGTGAGTGCAATTTTTATCTCGTTTTTTTTTTACCGCCAAACAATATTTTTATTCCATTTGAATAGAAATAACTTCGATCTTTTCAATATAAGATTATGCTTTGAAATAAAATAATTGATAAACAATTCTCTCTGATCTGATAGAACAGCTCAGTGGAGATAGAATGGCTCAATGAGTTGCTGCTCAATTGGGAACGGCGATGTTGAGGTTCGATTCCACGCAGGAGCAAACCTGTACAAAAATCCGGATGATGCTGGCGACTCATCTGTATTTCTATCGCCAAGGGATTCCCTGGCATATTGCCCAATGCAACAAGCCAGTGGAGCGAGTTTAACCAGTAATGGTGAGGACTTTCTCTCTCTGATCTGATATAAACATAAATTTTGTATTCAACAAATGCATGAATGAATTTTTGGAATGCTATTTATCATAGGCAATCTTCATTCATACTCTCGATACCTTTTTTTTGAAAGCCCTCACTATTTCTGCTTAGACTCTCTGCATTGGCTCGCACGGAACAAATATGTCAGGAATTCTCTTGGTGATAGAAGTACAAGTGAGTTGCCAACATCATCTGTATTTTTGGACAGGTTTACTTCTGCGAGGAATAAAACCTCAGCATCACTGCTCCGAATTGATCAAAAACCCACTGTGCCATTTTTATTCTAATAAATCGGAAAATGAAGGTGAATTGACTTCCTTCAAAATGAAATGAGAAATTAAATTTCTTCTAATAAAAACATTCCCAGATAAAATATAAAATGGAATGCATAGAAGTACAATTGCACAATATGGCTTTTGCTCTGATTTCGGAGCACCATTGTAGTAAGCAACTCTTTCTAAAAATCTGGACGATGCTGGCTATCTGCTTATTATTCTAGCGCTGAAAGCTTTTTGTGATACAAAATTTGTCTGGCACAAGCCAGTGGAATCAACCTAACCAGAATTGGTGAGTACTCACAGAAAAAAATTAGAATGCAAGCATAAACTTATAGAACATGAAGCAAGCACCAATATCGTATAAGTACTTGTTTGATTATTTCGAAGATATATTCGAATTTTTTAAATGCATCACGCAAACACTTAAAACCTATTCTTTATCAATTGAGTTATTGACGGAGGCTTATTAATTAATGGAGGATGCGAGGATATCATTTTTTTCTTATCAGTGTGTCGTAGAAAAAATTCAGTAATAAATTTAAAATGAAAATTTAAAATTAAAAACTTTAAAATTCTAATTATGGTGCAAAATTTAAATTTTCCTGGAAAAATCCTCTATCTTATCTGCTTAAGGCATATAATTTTGTAAAAAGATAACACTCAATTCGTTCATCGTTATAACTCCTAGTAATTTTAAGCATATTTTAATTCATCGTATTTTTACGTAAATCCTGTTAAATTCTATAAAAGTAGAAGTCATGTTTATCACTGTTTTTCACCAACTAAACGTTAAGTGGGATAGTTCCAGGTATTTGGCCATTAACCACTTAAGAGTTTAATCGATGGTTCCTCGCTTAATTCTTAGTTATAAAAAAAAGTAGTTCGAGTAGTTTTTGCGCGGATCAAATAAAGCAATTTGTATTTGATGATAGATTTTTGATTTGTTTACAAATTTCGACAATTTTGAAAATGCTAAAATATATTCCATTATTAATTCATTCATAAAAGGCTATGAATTGTTTCGAATCTTTCTTAGTAGTGTAATATTGAGTATAAAATTAAAAGTGCCATTATAATATCAAAAAGGCTATTCGAAAGAGCCTTTTCGCTTCGACACCAATATTTATTTCGATTTCGGTGCCACGTTTCACGTTTGAAATATGCTATTGAAACAGAAAGTCTAGCAGAATGCGAAATAATTAATCTAAATGCTTCAATTTTTTTCAATTGTTGGAAAGTTGGGTTGAAAATATTAAAATGCAATATCAATAAGAAATAAAACAGTTTGTGAAAGTTTCACAAAATCCGAATACAAATGGAATTCGCGAATATTTTCGACAATTAATAAAACATTGCTAGTGAGGAAATAAAAATAAGATAACGATTAGAGGGCATATGGAAATTTAGGAAAAGGAGAAGATGGTGTATGGAAATGGAAAGAGGAAAGAAGAGGATAGGAAAGAAAGCAAAAAGCGGGAAAAAGCAAAATCTCCTGTCGTTCGTGTAAAAGCAAAACGAAGCGATCGTTTTATCAAGTGGAAATTCAAAAACTATTATGTTGGATGATTTAAATTTATAATTTTTGACCTTTACAATCTCGGTATTTGTTACTGAAAAGTTGCAATAATCTCGTTTCTTTTCATCGTATTATATGACCTTTCTGTTGCATAAGGCAAATGAATTAAGACCAATCATTTTGATAAGCTATCTTTGTAAGAATCGGGGTTTTCGTTTGTTTTCTCTCTTATTGTCATTCGTAAAAATTAACTGAAACGAAAAAAATGTTTGCTAAGCGATCAGCGAAAAAACGAACAGAGGAAAACGAATCGCATGGCGCTACGGTAATTCTTTAAAATATTTATTTTCTTAAATTAATTATAAAACATGTTGACATTCAAGAAATTCAGAAACTTCCTTTTCTTGCATTAACCAATTCTAAATATTCATTCATTTTTTGTTGTTTGTTAAACGCTTCATTATCAGTATATTGATTTTCTTAAAGTACCAATATTGCCCTATTTCGAACTTTTCTTATCACTTCGTTCGAAATTATCAGCTTTAATATTGCCCCTTGGCTGAATGTAAGCTTCTTTCAGGTTCGCTTTTTTTCCGAATGATCGCATCTCATTTTAATATTTTTAATTATTTTGTTTAAAACCATTTTTAGAATTATCGCTTGATTCGTAATTTTATTCTATCAATAAATCTTTTTTTATTATTACTGAAGATAAGGAAAGAGGGAAAGAATTCCAAGAACGTCTGAGCGCAAGTAGTTTGGGTTCAAATCATGTTCCTTCATGGAAGTTGATCTCTCACTAAAAGTGGATATGTGCTGTCGACCCACTTGTGTCAATGTTTAAAATGCCTCACTCCTAGCAGTCAATGTCAATCAAACCAGGCAAACTATTAGAAGGCAAGAAAATATTTTAAAAGTAGGTGAGAAAAAAATGATTAAAACAATGAATGATTATTGACATTGGCCAGGATTTTGTTTTTTATAAATTTTTAGTCCAATCAACCATTTCAACAAACTGAACCAATTCATGTAGCTACTAATATATATGAGAATATCGTAGCTTCTGCACCTTTTCTGTACCATATAATACAAGAATGTCCAGTTTTCTGTTGTTATTTAACACACCCGGATCAACCACCTCAACCTTCAGCTCGTATTAGTGTTCCCCGGCACCATTTGCAGCAACAAGGTGTCATTTTTTCCTGTTGTATCAGTTCAAAGACTATTTGCACCCAAAGATTAAAAAGATAGTATATCTTTCGTTCCTACTACCCAGTGTAGCAGTGTAACTTGGTGCCTTTCAATCAAATATTACGTGTAATTTACGAATGCGATATTTTAAATAATTAGGATTATTGGAATAATTACAGTAATTTTAAATTTAAATTTTCCTAGTCGGATGTTGAAACTGGTTTAATTCTGAAAAACGAAAAATATTTTTCATTAATTTTTCAGCTTTGCCAGCGCAACATACATCGGTATCTGCTGTCTGTCTTTGTCCAGTAGCTTCACATGTTCCGTTTCAGTTGCCTGTTATAGCAGACGACCATTCTTTTATCCACGCGCAGTTCTCCCGCATTATTTTATTCCATCTGAAATGTTCATTCAAGCAACTCCTAATGTAATGCATTAATTGCCAGTGCACTCTCGGAAATCGCACAAATATCATTCACCCTAACATAAATCGCTCAGATATTCCATTCCACACTCAAGGTTTACTATTCTATAAAAATCTTCAATGAAATTTAAAACATTCTTTAATCGGATTTAAATTTACCTATCTAAAGTTTAAAAAATGTTTAAAGCGTTTAGTTTTTTTTCTTCCTGTAATGGCTTTCTAACGGAGGAAAAAGTTGAAGTTTCATGTATTGGTATAGTCAAATAATCTGCTGTGAAATTTCATGGTAATTTCTGCGGATTATTTTCTTCGACAAGCAACTAGTAAGCTGCTAAGATCGCCGAAGCCCCCCACCTCTCCCTCTCCTATTATATTTAATTAAAATCCCTCAAATCTATGAAATTCACTAAAATCTTTTGAAATTCTTCCATGCCCTATTGCAAACTTATAACATCTTTTGAAGTTATGATAAGAAGCTATTTCTTCTTCTCTTTCGAAAATAGCTTATTAAACTGAATTAATGGCCTTCGGATTAGAAATGCAAATCCTAGAAATATCGTAGATTCGTTCTTTTTGGCTTCTTTGTTGTTGATTAAATAATTTTCTTAATTCGTGTTGAGAAAAGATTTTTTTTTTTTTTTTTGTTCCAGATTCCTGTATAAATGAACAAATATTTACAAATTTGCAAGTTACGAGACAGGTTGGTTGGTTAGTTAGAAAATTCAAACATTTCTGTGGTAATGCAAATTTTTCTATATGGGTCGTCATTATTCGAAATATTATTTTAGCGATTTACGAGGAAATGATAGAATATATAAACTAAATTTTTGAGTGATTTTTTTGATAAATTCCGTTTAAATAGGATAATTCGCAATTTCTATTTGAATAAAGTATATGAGTAAAAATAAATAAAATAAAAGGGTAATTTATATAACAAAAGTTTTCCTTTCTTTTTTTTTTAATTAAATTTTATATAAAAATTAAGAAACCTTATTTTCGGTCGTCTAAAATAATCTGCTGAGTTGAGAAGGTTTTCAAATGGTGTTAATTAGCAATTTTTTTAAAGTTTCGGGTGGTTATTAGCAGTACAAATGGCCAACTTGTAAGTCTTTAAGTTAGTTATGCATATGAGCTTTAATTATTCCAAACCAATGAATTTTGCTCGGCTAAAAAATCAACTGAAATTATAATTTGAGCAATTCAGTTTAGCAATATAAAATTAACCATGCAAAGTTTTGTTATATAATTTGCATTGAAAAATGAATGTAAAATCTTGTTTTATCATTCTAAAACGCAGAATTTTTGAGCTTTGAGTAATTTAATGTGGCACATTCGGAATTAAGACGATGAAGAGTTTTATGGTATTTCTGAGTTTCACTTCTCGGAGCTTCTTTTTCTAACGGCTCTCACTTTTACTGGTTAGGCTAGCTCCGCTGTCTACCTCACCACAGGGTTTAGCAAGCAATGAATCTGTATCAACTTTTATGATGGATAACCAAAAATGTGTCCTAGCTAGCTAAGGCGATACTTCGTGATGGTACTGTTAATGCAAATGGTATTTGAGCAAAGGTAGATGCGATCATGCGAGATTTTATCCACTTTGTAGACCTGTAAAATATACATTAGACTTGAGTGATTAAAGGCAGATAACATCTTAAAATATCCTCCACTCTCATCGGTCATATCTCGCAACCATATAACATAATCTAGCGGATTGCAGATACATGGACATGGTCTTTCGTTTTTTTATGCTTTTGATAAGGAAGGTTTCCCTTTCTGCTTTTAAAATGGCAAAATGCGAAATTCAACAGCCTTAAAGATTGCTTAACTATCATTCTATAGCGAAAATCGAAAATAAAGTTTTATCTGTAGTTATACAAAATTATGAAATATTATTCACCCTAAAAGGTGCAAAACAATTTAATGAAAGGTTGTGGAGCTTATATGAATTAATACGAAGTACTTTACTGCTCTTTATGAATAAAGCAGTCCATTCTTCTTGAAGTCGGTGAAATCTATTTTAAGTACCTTAACAAGGTCGTTCTCACAGAAAGAAATTAATTATCGTTTCCAGGCCGATAAGAAATTTTGCACACATTAGCATCTCCTAATAATTGTGAGTTAATTAATTTTTTTTGCTCTGAAATATTGGCAAATAGATTTTTTTGCTCAAATTAGATGATCATATAATTTATTCCAAATAATAATTCTCCCTAGTATCTTTCCACAGACTCAGTTTTGTTTTATGCGTCTATAATTTGGCGTAGATTCCAAATTCATTTCATGTTTCACAACATTATGTTTTACAATTGTGCATGTAAAATGCATGTAAAAAAGAAATGCAATATGTAATGTAATTTTATTTTCGGACTACTAAAGAGTCCATTAAATGTGGATACTTTAAGCTTAATTAACGCATAATAAACATATAGTGGTATTACCGAAAAAAATAATCACACCTTAGATTTTCCTTATATTGGAAATTTTTTCCGGAGGATCACCATTGGCAAATATATACTCAAGAAAAATACCCATTTTTGAATGAAATATGTTATAATTTATCATTTAGCCAAATGTCAACAAATCTCATGGGAAACGTAATGCCAAATATAAGACTATTCTATGCAATAAATTTGCCAAAAATGGAAATTGTCCATATGGTAATGAATGCCACTTCATTCATGAAAGTTAGAATTTCTCTAAAGATTTATTAACAGTTTGTGATATTCTATCGAGTAGCGGTGATTTTATATGAAATAGATTTATAAAAATTTTTTAATCCTCAAAATTTCGATAATTAAGCTGACATTTTCGAAATTTATAAGTTGAATAATGACGATGGAAATTCCAAGCAAAAGGTTCTGAATGATTTTACTTTACCTTTCTGCATATATCAATTGTTTTTCTTATAGTTTCTGAAGATAAACGTACTTCTGAAAAAGGAAATTCTGATAATTCAAAAGAGTAAGTTTAATTTCACATTTCTTTAAACCGTTTTTAAAGTATTTTAAGTATTTTACATAGGATCTGGAATGGCTCAGTGGGTTGTTGGTAAACTCAGAACGGCGGTGCTGAGGTTCTACTTTCCGCAGAAGTAAACTGTCCTAGAATCCGGATGATGCTGACGACTCTCTTCTTTTTTCTTCTTCTAACAGCTCTCACCATTGCTGGTTAAACTCGCTCCATTGGTTTGTCACATTGGACAAATATGCCAGAGAATCCCTTGTTGATCGAGGTGCAGATAAGTCGCCAGCATCAACCGGATTTTTAGGTTCACTCCTGTGAGAAATGGAACCGCAGCATCGGCGCTCCGAATTAAGCAACAAAGTCTAACTGTGAAACAAAATCTGCTAAAAAGTTATTATTTAATGTCAGTGATTTATCTTTCCAATTGCCTAAGGTTTTATTTGCTTTCTTCAAATGCTTTTGGCCTGAAACCTTCATGAATTTTCTCACAAATTGGTACCCAAACAAATCGCTTATTCCTTTCAAAAATAGACTTAGAATTTAGAATTTAGATTTTATTTCTTTTTTTAAAATTATTACAGTTTTTTCAATTTGAAAAAATTTATAATTAATTGATAATTATTTTAGAATAGAAAATATTGATAGTTCTATTATTCAAGTAAAAGATGGTTTGCAATGCTCAAAAAGTATTGCATTGCCAGAAGAAACGCGAAATGACGCACGTAAATCGTATAGCTTTGGTGATGTTGCACGATTGGATAAAACGCGAAATGACGCGCGTGAATCGTATAGCCTTCGTGATATTGCACGATTATATGGAGCGCGAAATGAAGCGCGTGAATCGTATAGCCTTCGTGATGTTGCACGATTATATGGAGCGCGAAATAACACGCGTGAGTCGTATAGCTTTGGTGATGTTGCACGATTGGATAAAACGCGAAATAACGCGCGTGAATCGTATAGCTTTGGTGATGTTGCACGATTGGATAAAACGCGAAATAACGCGCGTGAATCGTATAGCTTTCGTGATATTGCGCGATTATATGGAACGCGATATGACGCGCGTGAATCCTATAGCTTTGGTGATGTTGCACGATTGGATAAAACGCGAAATGACGCGAATGATACAAATTAAGTGCAGTGTGCACAGTGCAGAAAATGATCAAAAAAAAAAAAAATTCATAATTTTTGGCAGCGAAAATCTATCAATAATTTAGACTAATAATTTTAATTTTTTATTTGCGTTTTTATTATAAATTTTTAATATTTCATTGAATTTTCATTGTTTTATATTGTTTTAAATGCAATTTTTGAACAAATTTATATTTAATATTTGAATAAATTTTTGAAAAATTTAATTTTTTTCATAATTCATGAAATGATAAAATATATTGAACAAATCCACTTGTTCATGGAGCGTCTATTTGAGCTCTTTTATCGTCGCCAATATCAGAACGTTGCCTTCTACCCATTCCATAAAATATTCTAGTTTTCACTATTACTGGTTAAATTCGCTCCGTTGGCTTGTCGCATTAGACAAACCTTACCCAGTGAAGCCAATAGCGATTGGTGCCGCTATTTGTCGGCTTAAGTGCGGGCAGAGACCGACTTTTGATAGTCAAATTTTAGGCAAAGTTATTGCTTCGATCTAACTTGCCTGTGTTCTTATGGCATAGAAAGCTTTAGGAGATATCCGAGGGGTAAAGTTAGCAATGGTCATGCGAATTATTTCACTATGAAAATCTCATACGGCTAGGTCGATTCGAAAAACGATAATTTCGAGGAGACTGAGTTTTAGTATAGGGAATGAAGCGTATTTCATTTCATTTTTTAAAAAATTGTGTGGGCTTTCGAATGAATTATTTTAACTGGGGAGGTTCGTCGTGTGATTTCGTATTGCAGGGGTTTTTCTCAGATGGATTTGCTACTAATAGAATCCGAGCCGTGGTACCTAGGTTGGCTGAAAAGGATAACTGAAATTAAGGAGAGTTTTGAAACATCGCTATTGGAATTAGCACGATATTTTTAGAATGTGGGAATGAGTCGCTTATCGCATCATTTCATAGAACTTTTTTTCCTTAATTTTATAACTTTTCATAAGTTAGAAGGATCATTCAGTTTTGGCAGTTTTCGTTCTTTTTTCTTTAATTTTTGAAATGTCATTGAATTTATTTAATTTAATTTATTTAAAAAATTTGCAATCAACGAATTAATTCCTTTTTATTCATCCATTTTAGTTTTTCATGCGGTTAAATGCAGAATTGAGAAACAACGAATTATGCACCAATTTTTAATTCACTACTTAAACGCAGTGTACTTCACGAAATCGTTAGAAGTCTGTTGGGCCATAAAGCACAAAAGCAGTATAAACTGTAGCGCGTTGTTGGGCTTAAATAGAACATTGGTACTTTTAAGCGATTAAATTTTTGATTAAAATTGAATGAAAAATTATGAGATGGGAGAAGAAATAATTTTGCGTCTAAGAAATGCTTTCGACGAAGAATTTTCATATAAAATTATTATTTTTTCTAGATTTTTGTCGTTGGAAATCGTGGATTCATATGTTATTATAATGTAGGTTGCGTGAATCGTTGTGCATGAGCGAAATAAATTGTAATTTTTTCATTTTTAGATTTTTTTGCGAAAATTTTGAAAAAGTAGTGCACTATAATTTTGAATGAAACGTTTTTTTTTTCTATTCTGCAATTTTTTATTTTATTAAATGTGTGAAATTTTCTTTTTCATTGTTTATTCATTTTTCTAAGATTTTTTAAAATTTTTTATGAATTTTTGAAACTTTGAAATTATTTTATTAGCACAAAAAAAATAAGGAATCATTTATCAGTATGGAAAAAAAGAAACCAGAATTAATGGCGTAATTTTTTTTGTATTGATGGAATGATAAATTAAGCATAATTTCAGATTATCAGAAAATTTTGGATTTTTTTATCAAACAAAAACAAAGTTCCAGTAGTTATGTCTAGAGCAAAAGTACCACTGGATTTCAATCCATATGATGTGCTGGAATTGTCAAAGGATTGCACTGACAAAGAGGTGATCAAAGCGTATCGGAAAATAGCGCTGAAATGGCATCCTGATAAAAATCCAGATAGAAAAGAATTCGGTAATTGATTTTTTTGCCATTCAGTTATACTTGAACTTAAAAATTTTCGAAGTCCATAAAATGCAATAGTTTTACTTATGATTTTGGCATTAAAAATTTGTTAACGGAGGATTTGTTGATATATTGAAATTTTGCAGCGACGCAAATGTTCCTGAAAGTATCGAGAGCTTTTGAGATACTTAGCGACTCAGCTGCAAGAGGGGCATATGATCAGGTTATTGCTGCCAAATCGGCGAAGGTCTTGTACGCTCAAAGAAGACAAGAAACAGAAAATGCTAATCGTAGAAGGTTGCGAGAGGAATTGGAGAGGAGAGAAGCCGAAGCTGCAATCAAGACTCAATTAGATGCTGAAGAAGCGGTCAAAAATTTTGAAAAAGAGGTAAATTTTAATAAAAGGAAGGAGGAGACTATTTTCTAGTTTTTTTTTCTCTTACAAGAAATTTTTTGATTTCATTAACTAGTTTGATATTCGTTCCTTCTTTTAAGTAACTGGAGAAAAATCGAGCAGAAAATTTAGAAAATCTTAAAAATAAATGCAATTACGTAATAGAAAATTTAGGTTGAACGACTTCGAAAAGAAGGATCAAAATTGCTCCAAAAAGAACGCGAAAATATTGAAAAGGAAGTACATTCAAAAGCGAATTCAGTTGGTAAAGTTGCAGTATGTATTTAATAGCTAAGCGTTTCTAACTTTATCTAAGTTCTTGCCATTTCTGGTTCGGCTGACTCCTCTGATTATTGAGACGAGTATATTCAAAGTGGAATCTTAATGACATTAAAGGTTCATTTAAATTTAAATTTCTTTATTTGGCATTCTACTAAAAGAATTATCTGAAAGTCTGACTCGGTAATCGTTGTAGCCAGCTAAACCAGATATGGAATATAGTGTTAGGCGAAAAAATGGTCGCATTATAGAAAGGGTTATAAGTGAACTTTGGTTTTTCATGTTTATGCTTGTTTTTCTTCTTTATAGTTTGCATTGGAATTTGGCTGACCTTTCTTTTTCCTAGTAAATTTTTCATATTTTTTAGCAACACCTTATATTTCTGATGTTCGATTAAAAATCCGATGGGATTCAAAATTGGCTGCTATTTATGACGAATCTAAATTGAGGCAAATATTTGGGAAGGCTGGTTTTTTTTTTTAATATCCTCATGTTTTCTTAAAATCCGAGCTTTTATTTAAAAATTTTTAATTTTGGTACAAGATCATTCTTATTGTTTACTTCATTCTTTTTTTAAAAGTTTTCTGGTAGAAATTTTAAATTATAGTAGAAAAAATGAGAGTAAAAGAAAACCTTCACTTTCGCTTTATATTTTTCGCCATATGCTCATTTTCGAGAATTATATCATAATTTTTATCATAATTTTTTTCGTCGAGGAAGGTCAAATTTCATGAAAGATAAATGTATTAAAATGAATGATTCAAAAAAAAAAGAAAGAATGAGCTTTTCAAATGGGAAATCTTTTATTTTCGTTGAAATTTTTATTTCAATTTCAGTTTGGAGATATCTCAGTTATAGTGGTTTCAAAAGCGGGAAAGGGGTCAGCCATGTTGGATTTTCAAACACTTCGAGATCTGGTTATTTGTTTTGTTCTAACTAATTTTTACTTAATATTAATTTTTGACGATTTTAATTTGATTCTGAAATTGATTTGTAGGAAGGTCTTAGTAACGAAAGTGGGCTTGCAGAAGCTCCTCTCAAAATAACTTGGTTATCGGAACGACCTAAATATTCCACATTTTCATCTATTCCAAAACAACCTCAAACGAAAGGTATCAATTAATTAATTTGTCTCAGTAAGTAAATGAGTTTATTTCTAGTCAAATATTCATAATTCATTGAAAATATATTTGATTCAGTTATTGGGATTGGGAAAATTAATATTCTGAATTTTCTTCAGTTCTTTCTCATTCTTTCAGAAGTTTATGTTTCTCATTCACAGTTTTTGGATTTCGAGCAAGAAGTTTTAGCAAAGATGATATCAGGAAGTAAAAGGAAATTTGATGAAACTTGATCTCTTTGCAAGTGAAATTTTATTTCTTTTATTATTTTTATTTGTATTTATGGTCATCTTAATTCCCTTTCATCGATTAAGCCCATTTCTGATTATTTTATTGCCAAGCAGCAAAGAATGGAAAAGGCTGTGGAAAATCAGAAGAAAAGGGAGTTTTAATCACGGTATTATCTTCTTATAACTTCTTTATCGAAACTTCTTTTTTATTCATTGTCAAAGCTTATTTATTGGTTTTTTATCATCTTTGTTTTTTGGTTTTTGCATTCTTGAAAGACAGAATTAGATATGATTTGAACAGGATTTAAATGTCGATTGAAGGCCTTTTGATTTTTATAGCCAATTATTTTTTAAATATTGCAGTATAAAATGTCAAGTGGCTCACCATGGCTTTAAACAGGGAAATACTTATTATAAGGAATAAATTTACTGAATATTTTTTTACATTTTTGATTTTCGAACAGATGGCGTCCCTTATTGAAGATCATGTCTTTTCTTACCACGTAATCCTCTATAAATCTGAGGTGCGAAACTTTCGGGTAACTTCTTAAGTGTAGAAGCATTTAATATGAATTTCCAAGGATTTTTCGACCATTGCATTGATGGAAATTCGTATCTTTTAGTTAGTTGATCGTTAAAGATTGCATAATCCTCGCTTAATTCCTGAATCGAAAACAAATGATAGCAAATGAAGCACGAAATTAAATAATGATTCCTTTTAATAACTTAAAGATTCTTAAAATAACTGCATTTATTATATTTTTTAAATCATTAAAACTAAAAGGTAAATTTCTATTATTAAGGACGAGTGAACACTGAGCATTTCATTGAAATATTATTCTTTCCACCGAGAAAAAAAAAGTGCTCTTATTCGAAAATAATTATAGGAAAAAAGTGCTATAATTAGCAATGAAAAGAATTAGAGATCTACCAAGAATGATAAGTGGTTCCTTGTTTTCGTGGGCATATTTACCTATTTTCTAGTTTGAATTCGAAAAAAGAAAGGTAATTTAGAATTTAGTGATAAATAAAGATTTAGGGCGATATTTTTATAAATATATATTATATTACTTATTATATTTATTTATTAATAATATTTATATATTATTTATATCAATATTGTTTTTTTGATAAATAAAAATGTTCCATATTTATGGGTTTTCTTAGAATGCTGCATTGTTGCTTCGATTCTCAACCGAGATTTAGCTAGTTAAGAATTGGTTTTGTCAAAAAATACAATTTACAAGGAATCCAAGCAAACGTAACAGCAAACTAACTAACATTGGTCGTTGGACCACTTATGTAGTCGAACATAAAGGCGTTTGTTGCTTCAATGAAGAGAAAAACTAGCATAAGGTCGGTAATGTTGGAATGAAATACTAGTTTCCTAGCGGATTTCATCTTCCTGTAAATTTAAAATATTTACAGATTTAGAAAAATTAATAATGAATGTGGAAGATCATTTTGAGAAAAACGCATTGAATGAATGAAATGATCTTCACTTCTCTTGAAATTGGAACTGACCACACTTCTTAAATTTGGTATAGAAAATTTAAAGTTTCATAATCAATAATTTGGTAAAATTGGTAGTTTAATATTAAATAAAAAATAGTAACGAAGATAAGTAACGCATTGTATTAATTAATTATGATAATGATAAAGTGATAGAGTACGGAGTCTAATTTGAGCAAAACTTCATAATATAGTGATAATAAATTATCATAGCTGAAGGAAAAAAAATTGAATAAAATGAAATCTCAAGCGGAGATAGCAATTAAAAATAAGTGCAAATGTCTGTTAAAGCCATTTTTAAATATATGCTTTCAGCCTAGCGAGTAAGAGTGAGAAAATCGAAGTATCGGCTCGATTCCTGTCCTTCGACGAGAGTGAAAGTGAAATTCAGATGACTGGTGAAGAGTCTCTTCTGCGATAATTTTTTGTATTAATCCTTTTCATAATAATTATTTTATGCAATTTTACGATTTATTATGGCCAAACTAGAAATATATTTGATTATAATTTACTAAGATTGTGATTTATTATATATATTTTATTGTATCTGGCAAGTTAAAATTTAAATTCAGATCTTCATATGTGTGATAGTTAGTATTATCATTACCAATCAAGACCAATGAAAGTGGAGAATATTAAGAAGTTATCTGCCTTTGACCATTCATGTCTAAGACTTCACGGGTCCGCCGAGCGGATAAAATCTCAAATGATTGCATCCACCTTCGTTCAAATACTACCTGCATTAACGACACCATAAAAGAACGTCATCTTCGCTGGTTAGGGAACATTCTTCGTCGCCATAGGAGTTGACATATGTTTCACTATTTGTTAAACCCTGTGATGGATAGCGTCAAAAGCTATGAGAACCAAACAAGATCTGGACTGTCAGAAAAGATTTTGAATGTATAGGTGGACCAGCAATATATGAAACATATTAAACGATTGAAAAAGGAATGGCGCCTATTACCGTCGACAATAGCATCAGATCGCGCAGCTTGGAAACATATTACCCTTGTGGAGCCAGCCTAACCAGTAATAGTAGGAGATGTTAGAAGAAAAGGAAAACAATTGCATGAAATCTTTTGTAGAATCGCTATTAAATCAACATTCAAACTTTACAAAACAAAACATAAGGAAACTTTGCATCTAGCTGCGATCTCTTAGGCTACGAAATATGGCCAATGAGAGTGGAAGATATCAAGAAGCTATTTTAACCATACTTTGGTGCATGCTATGGCATTTATTAGGTGTATAGAATCTTATAAGATTTCACTTACTTTCACTGGAACATCATTAGAAGACACCACAAATAAAACAAAATAAGTCTAAGCCTCTATTATCATAATACAGCATGGCCTAAACTACTATGTTCTTCGCCGCTTATCGGAAGGATTACCTTTATCTTGTTGCTTATATTTCAAGCCTTGCAATGAAAGGTATTAAAAAAGATGAGGTCCTGTAGGTCCAATTAAGATCTGGATTAATACGGTTTCGGATATATAGGCGACCAAACAATACAGGGACTCAGATATGAGCGTTTATGCTATTTTTAAGTTTGACATTGGATCGAGAAGCTCAAAAACACCCAATCATTTTAGCCATCAAAACTAGTCATATTTGTTTAACCATCATATGCTAAAAGAAGAAGAAATGAATGAAAGGCAAATATCCCACAATTTCAGCTACAATTTAGAAAAACTCTTTAGTTAAAAACTCTACTAATATAGAAACGGCCACATAAAAAGTGGTACCATACGAGTCATAACAGAACAGATCTGACAAAATTTTAAACTCATATTGAATTTCATAAGAAGAAATTTTCTGGAAAAATTAACCGTGGTAAGAAAAAAAGGAGTTAAACTTCAAGCGAGTAAACATCTGTTATAGAATCTTTCTTCTAATTCCAAGGTGAAGAAAATAATGAATTGTTACGAATGGAAGTGTTCCAAGCCAATAATAGCTCAATCAAAGTTCTCGATGCTTAATTTTAAATGTGTTTTTCATCGGAAATGACCATTTTCAGACTTATTTCCTTCCATGAAATTTTTTTTTTTTTTTATCAGCAATTAGTTAGAATTGCGCAGAAAATAATTGCTTATATTCAAACTCATCGCTTAATCCATTCATGTTATATGTTAATTATGAAAATAAATTATTTATCAAATAAAAAACAAAAATATTTAACCAATATTCGCTTAATAGCCATTATTATGGATTATTATTTATGGATAAAGGCGAAATATAGAATTAAACACAAAAATGGACTTTTTTGTGGGCGAAGAAAGTGCTATAACCAGTGAAGGTAACGCCGTATGATGGCAGTAGTATTTGAGTGAAGGTGTATGCAATCATGTGAGATTTTATCCATTCGGCGAACTTGTAATGTGGTCAAAGGCAGATAGTTTCTTAATATCCTCCACTCTCATTGGCCATATTTCAGAGCCATATAGCAAGATCGTACGAATTCAACAAACCAACAAACCAATAATGAAGCTATAATCAATCTAAGCAGATAGTTCAATGCCTAATAAAGAAATTTAAAGAGAGAGTTTTAGGAAATTGTTAAGAGAATCGTTTTAAAGAACAGATCATAGCAAAATTCTTTTCGTCCGAAAAGTCAACGGAACAAATTTAATAAGGAATGGTACGACTTATTCGAGCCCTTTTGGGGATAGAATGGGTCAATGGGTTGTTGCTTAATTCTGAGTGTCGATGCTGAGGTTCTATTCCCAGCAAAGGGACAGGGACTCCCTGGCATATTAGTCCAGTTCGACAACCCAGCGAAACGAGTTTAATCAGTAATGGTGAGGACTTTTAAAAAGAAAAAAAAATTTCTAGCCCTTTTATATTCATTCATTCTTTTAACGCAGTCATTTCATTCATATTATAATTATTTATGCAGTCGTAGCTTTTTTTGCGTTCTTAAATAGTCTAAATTGGAATGGCTCAGTGGGTTGCTGCTTTCATTTTGAAGTTGAGGATAAAATTCTAATCCAGGAGTAAATATGCCTTTCAAAAATTCAGATGTTAGCAGTTCATCCGTACTTTCATCGCCGAGCGACTCCCTAGCAACATTCTTCTCATCCGACAAGCCAATAGAACGAGCTTTACAAGGAATAGTGAATGCTGCACGATAAATAAATTAATAATTTAATAATTTTCTTTTCATTGGGAAAGCTTAGTCCAAAATGGAAAAATTAGGAACTATTTCAATTAGTCGAAGTTGGAAGTAATTCTGAGCCAAAGAATAAATCGATGTGGATTTATTGTAATAACCTTTTATTAATAATAGGTTATTTTGCGACAATTGCACTTTGACATTCTTCGAATCTTCGGATGTTTTTTTGTTTTTTGATTTATTTTAAGCAAAGTTGTACAGAGTTATTCCTTCCGGGATCAGAAAAACCAACCTACATGCAAAGACCTATATGCAACTGGTTCTTTGAAAACGGGGATTTTTCGTAGAAACTTCGATTACCACTCATCCCAATTTCAGTTCCACTTTTCACGAACTCCATATTTGTGATTTTGATTTACGATTGTATAATATTGCTGTAATACATTCTGTTTCAATAAAATTGAATAATAATTTAAAAATTACCAAATTAAATCAAATTAAATATTGAACATTATCTAGGATAATTAACTAACAATTTTTAATGGCATCTTCAGCAAAATGCAAACAATCAAGTTCTTTCACTGTAGACAACAGGTGGTATCGAAAAATAAAACTGCCAGTCTTAACTAACAATTTTTATGAAGAATGATCATTTTGTTTTTGTGCATTATTGATAAGTGGCCGATAAAACTTTATCACAGTCATCATGATGAGTTATTTGATGCTCGTTGATTCTTAACATATTGCAAGTGGTAAAATAACGTTTTGATTGATCTTGATACCAATATTCTTATTGCTATTATTCAATGTGTTATTGCCATCACTAATTCCATTGTTATGAATACCACTGTTCACACTCCATAATATTAGATAAAAGCTCTAAAGCCTAACTCGCCCAGGTCTTTGGTAGAGTATATATATATATACATATAAAAATTAGAGAAATACCAAGAGCTGGAAGAGAAACTAGAGATGAGGAAAGTTAAGGTCAAAGTAATTCCATTGATAATTGGAGCACTTGGAACTTGACTCCTAAACTAAAAAACTGGTTCTTTAGCAGGATCCAGGAACAATACCAGGGATCTCTACCCAGAAGAGCGCACTGAATAGCTAAGATAATACTGAATCTTCAATCTTTCAAGCCTTTTGTAAAGGACCTGAGGACGACGCTTGCCAACCATAGGCGATAAGAAAGAAATTTTCTTTATATACCATCTGTTTACATTAATACTAATTTAACGCAATCAGTGAGTTACACACAATTCGATCAAGTAAAAAAAATTAAACGCAAGGTATTCCTTAAATTCAGTGGCGATATATATTCACCAACCTCACCATTTTCTCGCGTTAGGTACAAATAGAAGCTTTATTTCTCTTTTTTCAAGAATCCTCACGATTTACTGGTTAAACTCGCTCCGCTAGTTTGTTTGTTACGTTAGACAAATATGCCAGGAAGTCCCTTGGCGATAGAAGTACAGGTGAGTCGCCAGCATCAACCGGATTTTTGGACTGGTTTACTTCTGCGCGGAGTAGAACCTCAGTATCGGCGCTCCAAACTGAGCAATAACCCACTGAGCCATTCCATCCCATACAAGTGCCTTTATCAAATTAATAACTTTATGTTTCCTTATCATTTATCGTTTCGGGATGGTTGCCATTGCAAAAATTTTATATTTTCATATTATTTTGGCCAAAATTGGCGAACCACTTTTCCCACTTATTTGGCAGATTCTGATGAAAATTTAATGTAAATTTAAAAAAAGGAAATTCAACATTTTTAGAAATAAAATCATCGATATCTTCATTCCATCTTTCTTTTTCTGTAAATATTTTTCGCTTTCTAATTGCTTAGACTATATAAAATATATAAATAATATATCAATATAATCCCAAAAATATAGTTTCTACGCAAATAAATGAACTTTTCATAATTGCATTTGATTTCACAAACTTTAGAATTTCTAAAATTTCTAAAATTAGCTTTTTTTCATTAAATTTAAAAAAATTTATATAAAAAATAATTATTAGTACTATCAATAAAAAAAGCGGAAAAAAATTTTTAATGAAAATATTACACAAATTTGACAGAAGCGTGAAATAACAAACATATGGAACGTGATGACACTGAAATATGGCTTACAAGATAAGCACAAATAATGTGCCATATTTGGGCCAAACTGCCATAGTAATAAATAATTAGAAAATAAGTAAAATTAATTAGTTAAATAGAAAGTGGCTTTTAAACGGACATAAAACTTAATAAAACCAGACATAGAGGAAGAAATTAGAGGAAATATACGACCTGGATGCAACATGATAACACAATATTCGCGTTTAATACAATAGGGCATGGACAACTATAGGGAATGCCAAAAGAGATTGGCAGAATTCAATATTCCTTATCTTTCGATCTCTTCCTAATAAGAAACAACTAATGACCGTATGAAATTTAGTTTATTTTGAATAGTCGGAAAAAACATATACAAGTAGGTCGATCTGAAAAACCCCTTAAAACCCCTCTCCATTTGTTTCTCCTCACCTGCTTAAAGCTCTTTTAAAAGAAATGAAAAAGACACGAGTATTTAAGAATTTTAAAACCATTTATAAAGACTATTTATGAAGTTCGCATATTCGGAAACTTCAATAGTAATAAAGCAATAAGCTGGCACACTTGCACATAACTTTGTTATACCATTTATCAATCCTTAGAGATCAATGGAAAATATTGGTTTTAGTGTAAATTAGGATATGCAATAATACAATATGAGCCTTAAATCTCACTTATATCGTTATCACCTTTATATCAATAGAAAATTTATGATTTCTCTAAGATTTTCCATTTAAAATATTAGTCTCTTTTCTTAAATCTTTTCCCTGAATTGAAAAATAAAATTATTTTCTTAAAAATAGTATTTTAAAAACACTGAGACGAGAAGCAATACAATTAAGGCACATCATTTGTGTCATATTTGATTCCATAAGCCATGAAGAAAAAAAAAAGGAAAGAGATTAACAAAGATAATTAATCCTAATCTCTTTGCATAAATTCAAATTACTGCAAAAAGAACTGCGAAAAACGCTTATTATTTGACATGTTCGAGGTCAACGGCGTATTGAGAATACCAATCGCGACAAAATATCCTATTTAGCGACTCAACTACAGATGGCAAAATAATTGCAGCACCAACTCCAGCGGTATTTATAAAATAGTCGCCAGCCCAATTTGACGTTCCTGTAAATAAAATTTACATAAGAACGAATCGTTTGGTTAACTCATTTCTCTAAAATAAATGAAATTAAATGAAATAAATGTACTCCCCTAAATGATTTAATTAAAAATTATATTAAATGATAATGATGATAATTCATGATAATTTTATAAATTACAAGTGAATTTTTTAAAATAAAATTTAAGAAAAACTACAGCGGAATAAATTAAAATTTTTCGGTGTTTTGTAATTTTTTTGCCAAAATATAGCAAAAACCAGAGAATATTATTGTGTTTGGGAAATAATAATAAAATATTTAATTTGGCAAAATATAATTTAGTTATAATTGAACATAATATAATTAAACATAATAAATAGAAAATATAAATTTAACATAATAATAATTAATAATAATAATAATAATTACTAATAATTAATAATAATAATAATAAATAATAATAATAATTAATAATAATAATAACAATAATAATAATAATAAATAATAATAATAAATAATAATAATAAATAATAATAAATAATAATAATAAATAATAAATAATAATAATATAATAATAATAATATAATAATAATAATAATAAATAAATAAATAATAATAATAATAATAATAATAATAATAAACCGAAAAAATATTCAGTTAAATCGAATCGATGAAATATTTAAATAAATATAAAATTTATTACCTACGTATGCGATACGATCCGTTACCATAAATTTATTGTGATTTACACGTGTGAAAGGTATTTTTCGCTGTTCTTCATTGGAAGGAATAGTAAATAATTTCTGAAAAATAACCAAATTACAAAGCAAATTATTTAATATTTATGTCGATTTGCTAAGCCTAAGCCTGGGCTCGTTTTGTGCATAACTTAAGCATTTCAAAATTCGATTTTCTAATCAATCCAAATAATAAAAAATAAAAAAACAAATAAAAAAATAAAAGTTTTTCCAGCCCAAAAAATTTCATGGCTGATTTTCCAGTCATAAATAATCACTGCAAGGTAAAAAATTATAAAAAAAATGAACCATTCTGGTGAAAATTTTTTTATTTTTAATATTAACATATTTTTGGACAAAAATCTTTAAAAAACTGGGCCAGTTAATAGCCCAGAAAAATATGGAAAGTAATATGCTTACAATACGCTTTCGGAAAATTTAATAGATAAAAGATTTGCTATTTACCACTTCGATTTTGCCTGACGAATTAAATCGGCGTGGTAATGCTTGATTAACTACCGTTAAAGATCGCAAAAATGGAATCATTGCAGGTTTTGAATGACTCCAGTTGCCAACCAAAAGTCGAACAGTAATACCTCGATAAGCAGCCGATTTTATCGCATCATCGAACATTGGCCAATAACTACAAATTATCAGATTCACAACGAAAAGAAAAACTGACCATAATAATGGGCAAAAAAAGTTTAAAAAAATGAAAATATTTGAAGACAAACATAAGGTAAATAGAAAAGCTGAAAAAGATATATTTTAAAAAAACAGAATTTAAATAATATATAAAACGATGACACTGAAACAAAACGTTCTGTGGATTTCACAGTCTTGGTGACGGCCATGTTTTCTACAGACATCCACACCAAATGTTAACTATACAGAGGCATTCATATTTACTCATTAATATTTCCGAATTATTAGAAAATAACGTTCAATGTTTAATACATTGTCCTTTTCTAAACTTAACTCCTAAACTTCTTTAAAAAAATATCTTAAAAAATATAATTAACATACAAATTCTTTCTTTTGCCCATATAAAGAGTGGTTGGAAGATAATCCATAACGGACACATGGATAAATTCTTTTGCATCCTCCATTGCTTTAACAATGCTAATATCATCACTTTCACGGCCCTTCGTATTAAATCTTGGCGGAGAATTCTATAAAATTCACGATTATTTATTATTAAGAAGTCTTTAATTCAGAAGAAATTATGAAAAACGAAAAAAATAGCATAAAAAAAAAGCAAAAACGGATAATCAAAATTCTCACTGAAATAAAAGCCTTAGCATTTTGTTCGTTTATATATACGTCAAGTGGGTGTGAAAAATTGAAAAAAGTTCGAAGATTTATTGGCCATTTCTTTGGAATTTTCGCATCATTAACGCCAAGACGCCTATAGACCGCGAATATCTTCGAAAATTCATGAGCTATACAAGTGCAGTTGGAAATTAAATATCCCAGTTCCTTCACCTAGAATTTACGTTATAACAATAAATTAATATATTTAAATAGCAAAAATTAAAATATAAATACGTTCAAGTAGAAATCAAATACTACAATTGCTACAATTTCAAATATGGCCTTACTGGCGAATGATTCGACAGACCTCAGTTAATGACTTCCAATCCATATTTGCGGAGCCAATATAAACATGCCTTGCATCAACAATCCAAAATTTCGTATGAAGTACACCAGCCCCCAAAAGCGATGAGAAATTAAGAGTACGAACAGAAGCGTATCCTAAATAGAAATGAAAGCAACCAAAAATAATCCGATTTAAAAAAACTCAAAAAACCTTAAAATGTTGAGAAACTAAAAAGAAAAAAAAATTTCAGAATAAATCATATAAAGTACCATTTGAAGCTAAAAATTCAGAGTCTGATCCATTTGAAATATGCGATGGCATATTTTGAGCAATACGAATCTGTAAATAACTGAAAATAAATTTTACGTATTTACGTTGAATTCAACGAAAAATATATTTTAACAGTTTCTAGAAAATTACTAAGGAATTAATAAAAAGAAATTCACCTCAACTTTAGAAATTTTAGAAATATTGCATAAATCCTAAAAAAAAAAAGATTCTGGTCTAGGAATTAGAAAAATCTTTCTTATTTATTTTTCGATTTCGTTAATGCAAAAAAGTAGAGTTAAGAAGAGAAAAATAAAACTTGCGAGAATAAAATTCTATTCTTCATCCACTGCCTTTATATTAACCTAAAAAGAGAAAAAACAGAAGAACACTTACCCTGATACCACGTTTGGCTGCTAATACGATTCGATCAAAGATGTCTTGGCCCTGAAATAAAAATTTTTGATAATTCAAAAAAATAATAAAAAAAATATTCAATTATTGTTATTCACTTGCTTCCTTTTATCAAAATTAATAATGCCATGATTGTTTAAAAGACGACAAAATTACCTGCCAAGCTGTTGGATGCCTAAAATTATCTCTTAGATTCCAATAAAACACAGCAAGATCGATAGAAAATGCAGCATTGTCTAATAAAGATTTCCAAGCCTCATATGTCGACATTGTTTGAGTAAAATTCGGATAAGTTAGATTTGTGGGTATCGATTCGACAATTCCCAAACTGTAAATTGCGATAAATTTTTATCAGTAAACGGAAAAGATTACTTTCTGATGATAAGAACTGCAAAGTATGGAGGAATATGGATGAATATAAATATAAAAATAAAATAAATAAAAAATATAAAATATAAAAAATAAAAATAAAAAAGAAATTTCAAAAATTTCCAATAGCAATAATAGGATGACGGAATGGGTCAGTGGATTGTTACTCTCACTTCTGAGCGTTGATGTTAAGGTTTTGCCGGTAGGAATAAACATGCCCTTCAAAAACTCGAGTAAGGCTAGCAATCTATATTTCTATCGTCAAATTTTGAATTTCCTGGCGAAATTCGAGAAACTAAGCCCAACCAGAAATATTGATCGCTTTTAGGAAAAAATTCTCATATACGGTGATTCGTTACCTGCACTGGTCCATACAGAAACCACTTCTTTCATATCGAGAAAGTGTGGCATCGGCGGAATCCTCATTAAATAATGGAAAAAATACAATCATAAAAATAAATAAAGAAATTATAGATATGGGAATACAAGCTGGTTTGATAATAGTGTGTTTGCAGCATTGTTCACTTTCTTCCTGGAAAAAAAAGGAAATCAATACCGAACGAAAGGTAGTACAAATTAGACTATTCAAATGAAAAACCGTAATAAATGAAGATTATCTATCTAAACTAATGGTCGTCAAACGTTTTTTTTTTGTTTCCACGGACCATCTAAATAATAATATAAAATTCATGGACTCCAAATGGACTCTAAGACTTTCATTTTCTGAAATTTTAAAATATTAAAATTTTTCATCTAAAAGCTTTGAATGAGTATAATAAACTGAACAAAATAAAATTCGATAAAAATAATTTGATGTCAATGAAATAAGACAAGAATTTAATAAATAATTCTAATTAGATTCCCATGCACCCTCTGAGAGATTCGTCATGGATCTCAGAAGGTCCGTAGAGGCCCAGTTTTATGACCATTAATCTAAAACATTTCACCAGTTCAACTAAATTCATAAAAGCAGATGAAAATAAAATATAAAATAGATTTGGTTACGAAAATTAAGGGAAAAGTGGATAGCAATTTTTTCCAAGTAATTTCATTTTTTCCTTCAAATTTCCTTTAATCAAATTAAATATTCTAATACAATTTAGAAAATGAAAAAAACATGAAAGAGAAAAAACTTTTTCGACAGAATATGAATTCATCCTTGCATCAAAGAGGTCCATTTCAAAATTTGTCATATCAGCTCGACCATCTTGAGTCTTAAAAAAAAAAAAGATTAGTAATAAAAAACTGAAGGCAACTAAAAAATTTAAAAATCATATTTATTATTTATTATATTAAAATTTTATTTTATTTTAATGAAAAAAATAAATTTTTTAAGAAAAATTTATTAAAAAATTTGAAAACTTAAAAAAACCAAATTTAAACTATAGCAATTTTAAGATTGTTTTTTAAGTATAAATATTATAAATGGACTTCACCAAGCCAATTTTTTACTAAAAAATTAAATTATATATTTAAAATTTAAAATATTTTTTTACTAAAGAATAATGATCCTTAGCGTAATAAATAACGAAATATGCTGTTAATTATTTTATTCAATAATAGGACTAAAAACCGTATTGCAGGTCACACTATTTGCGGCTTCCAAAAGGCTTTTACAGCCTTTCAGCGACAAAACACTACGTAAAACACTATTCATCAACTAATTTACCATATTTAATTGTATTGCATTTTCACGATTAATACCTAGCAATTGTTGCAAATTGACCTTATATCGACAATCATCGTTTCAATCATTGTTTTTCACCTTATATTGGAACTAAAAATTACTACTTCAACAGTATTCATATGAAAGTACTTTCTTAAAAATGAACATTATTAATAACGTAAAACATCTTATCGCAATTCGCTAATGGATATAAATTTAGTAACACATATGTGAATTATGCTAACTCATTTCGAAACTCATTACAATGTATTTCCAGTAAATTAATGCTCATCAGACCTTTTTTATTTTTCACGAACCCCCTGGGCGATGCTATTTTCAGACTTTAAAATTTCATATTTATTTAATTTTTCCATCTAAAAGCATTGAATGAACAGAATAAACTAACAAAAAAAATATTCATCAAAGATTTATTGCTATTCAAAATAAGAATATAATATAATTGGAATTAAAATTTCATGCAACCATCGAAAATCACCGTAGATTCCATGTGATCTATAAAAATCGACTGACTACTGTAATAGATGAAAAATAAAATTTTTATTTTTCACTTCTTTTTTTTTCATGCTTTTCTTGATTGTTAAAAGTGTTTTTCAATGTTTTTTCGATTTAAAAAAAAGGCAATTTTTGGTTTTTTCGATCTTTAAAAAACAAATTAGAAAGGCAAATTATTTTTATTCAAGCTTATTAGCTTTCATTGTTTGTAATTAATCTTAGTTTATTGCGATATTCATGTTTTTAATTGTAGTCAAAACTTAACGATTTCCTTTGGCAATTAAACAAAGTTCAAATATAATTGAAATAAAACTTGATTGTTGACTTAATTTTAGCATAAAATAAAATATAGTTATTATATCTTTATTAGTGCTTCTAATCGAATTAATATTTTTCGAAGAAAAATCGCCGCAAAATCAATCTCAAATTGAAATTTTTAGCCTAATTTGCCCTATATATACAATTATATGATTGTGAAATGTGGCCAATAAGGGTGGATATTAATCGGGAAGCTACTCACCTATAGCCAATTCGCATGTCAAAGGTAAATTCTATATGCCTGCTATACATTTCATATTTCATATGAATGATTTCATATTTTCTATGCATCTCCGTCCGAATATATTATGTAATATAGGTAGTATCTTAGACCATTGTCTTCGTCAATCAACTAAAGGAAGAAATATGCGCGAATATGCCAAGCTTCATGATGGATAGTTTCAAAACTACCCACTCAAAATCTGGGCCGATATAGTCAGAAAAGATTTTGAACGCATATGCGACTCAGTGATATATGAGATTGGTTAACGAAAAAAAGCTTTCTATAATTCTATAATTTTCAGATATAGCATTGGATCGATAAACTTGGAAATATCTCATTTTTATAGCCAATTAAACTAACTATTAATCAACTCTAATAATAGAAAATTTAAAAAATATTACTTTAAACAAATAACAGAATGACATATAACGACAAAAGATGAAAATTGCCTTGTCTTATTTATATTTTTTGCCAAAAAAAATTTTTTTTTTATTGAAAATTTCAAGAATAAAAAGAATTTTATATAATTTCAAATATTCAATAATTTGATAAAATAAATCATAAAAAATTTGCATAAAAATAATTTTTATAATTTTTTATGTTTTACGGTTTCGCATGTCGAATAATATTTGTTTTTTTAATGCTTTTATAAGCAAAAAAAATATTTTTGCGATCGACTTGCGATAATTTATTAATCAATAAAAAATGCCAAAAATTATTTCTACATTATTCATGCATTTTTTCAATCTAAGCAAAAAATTTTATCGGTCGTAATGCTAATAAATAAAGAAATACGATACTCTATTTATCAGAAGCAATCTTTAAATTTGTTTATCCGAAGCATATATTTGCCTAATTACGTAATCTATAAAAAATATTGCTAAAAAATCTAAAGCGAATAAGAAAAAGCAATAAAAAAAAAGGAATTCGAATGGAGAAATTCTTAAGGTGTAACATTTAAATATATCTTAATAGATATAAATATTATCATATCACCATTATTGATTTGATTAAATCTACTGATTGCTAAATAATTAATGCCTTTTTTCGACATTTTCGAATCACTTAAAGACGATATAAGTAAATCGCCTTGCATAATCGCGATTTATGGAATAAATATGAAAGAAGCAAAATCCATTAAAAATTTTCCAAATAATCAGAAACGTCGAAGATTTAAGAAAGTTTCTTCACTCGTAAACCACTTATAACTTCGTTTCTTAAATATTATAAAATAATATAATGAAATTATTTTAAGACGAGACTCAGCAATATGTTGCAAATAATCTTAAAAATCGTCTATAAACCTCGACGAATTTCGCTCATTTGCGATATTTTAAACAATTAGATAATTAATCAATTTATTAATAAATTATTGCATATAACTGTTTATTTTATATTTTCATACTGTAAGGCCACAAAAAAACACTATTAACGCCACTACAGTATTTGGTTTACTGAACTAAAGAGTTAGTCCATCAACCTATTAATTACATAGTATGCCTAATCTACCAAATGGTACTTCGTTATGCCTCTAAGAGATGTCAGAGTTCATATTCTATTCGGAAGATATGCAATTAATCGCTTATTCAAAAAACATTTGTAAAAATATTAAGTTCCATATCAACCATAAAAACGAATAAAAATGATTCTTTTTTTAAATTTTTTTATATCGTCTATATTTTAATTTTTATATAAATTAATTTGTGATTAATAATAAAAATATTAATGATAATAATGGTAATAATAATAATAATAAAAACAATAATAATATTGGTAAATTTCAGATTCGATTTAATTTTATTGCTCTTTTTCGAATTGATCGTTGCGATTTCGACAATTATCAGTTATTTTCTATTCAATGAAATTTTAAATAAAACTATTTTAAAAAATTGAAATTTTTATAAAATCATTTCGAATTGCTTGAAAATAAAATTATAAATCAAATTTTACGTGAAAATAAAAAAAAAAAATAAAAACAAGAAAATATAAGAGAAGAAAAAAAATATTTAAAAAAAAATTTATAAAATAAAAGATTAATTTATACCTCGCCGATAGGTATCATTGTAATGAATTCTCTTATAAAAAAAAAGTTGTGCGGTATGGCTGTTGATAAGTTGTAGAATTGTGAAAATCAATACAGCCAGCCGGCAATCTTAGGATAAATGGACATCAAGGCGGAGTCGGTGAATTTTATTTTTCATGCGATACATAACATGGATGGATATTTCGATTTGCGCTAACATTCCTTATCACACCTTTAAATATCTTTTCAAACTAAACCACTAAATGAAATGGAGAAAATTAGTTGAGAAAAAAAAACAATGAAAAATTTGACGAATTGCATAGCAAAAAAAAAAAAGAATTTAAAAAAAAATTTTAAATATTTACACCGCATAATTAATTCATTCTTATTTCTTCTCTTTATTTATTTATTATTATATCACTTTTTTTGCTCATTTTTTAAAATTTATCTATCATTGCTAGTTAAGTTGATTTCAAGCTGGCAAAATTTGCCAGAAAGTCACTTGGCGATAGAAATATAGGTGAGTCACCAGCACCACCTGGATTATTACAACTATTATCTTCGTTATTAGCATTACGGTTATTAAACATTATTATTACTGGTTTATTATTATTATTATTATTACTATTATTATTATTTTTATTTATTATTATTATTTATTATTATTATTAATTATTATTATTATTAATATTATTATTACTATTATTATTATTATTATATTATTATTTATTATTATTATTTTATTATTATTATTTTATTATTATTGTTTTATTATTATTATTATTAATATTATTAATATATTATTAATATTATATTATTATTATTAATATTATTATTATTTATTATCATTATTATTATCATTATCATTATCCAAGCAATAATGTTCTAAAAAAAGCACTATTTACAACGAAAAAGCAATCCGAAATGAGCGAATGATTAATTTATCTAATAAATCACTTTACTTGGCAGTTAAAATTATTTTAAAAAATGCAAGCAATTGAAAAGATTAAATAAAAAAGAATAATTAATGTTAAAAAATTAAATTCATAGCCTTTACTTATATATTTAGCTGTAAAAAGCAAATTAAATGGCCTAATTCAGTAAAATAAAGGATACGAATATTTATAGCTGATACATTGATAAAAATATGTCAAGTATGAGGTAATTATTGAACAAATAGGAATTGGCGATTTTTGATAACAGAAACTAAGAAAACAAAAAAGCAACAGATAAGATCGAATTCATCTAATTGATTTAATTACCTTTTTATTCTTTTATTATTTTTAAAATTTCATTGCTTATTTTATCATTTTCTTTGAATTTAATTTTCTTGTCTTTAGCAAGAGTAAACCTGCCAAATTATATCAAAAATTCGGGTGGCTGCTGGGGAACCAACTTTAACCCCAAGTGATTCTGTGGTGAAGGGGTCAGATATTTTTGACATAGCTTCCGCGTCTCCCGAAGCGCATGATACTCCCAGCCCGGTGGTACATGCGATAAGTGCATAATCCGGGCTTAAAGGTATCCCAAGGCTGGTAAATAAAATATGCTCGCAAGCCAGGACAATTGCTCAGAACCTATAAAAAGGAACAGCTCTCTGCACGCATGGCGAGATTTTAGCCGTATCAGCGTGGAAATTCAGAATGCTTATGGACGTTGCAAGCCAAGCGATCACTATCCACACCCTTTTTAAATATCGTGTGGATGTCGCTTGCTTGTCTTCCTTATTTCGGGTCTCGAGTGATCGAGTGATCCTGGCTCGGAGCAGAGGTACTGGTTATATCACTGTGGTGCTTCGGATAACTCGGGACGAAATGGCGCAGCGATTGTCATGTCTGACAAAACCCATTTCGCTTTGATTGAGTGGAAACCGGTAAGCGACCGTATGGTCTATGCCCGTTTTAAAGGTAAGTTCTGCAATATTTCGGTCAATGTCTATGATCAAGCTCTGTCGGCAGATGACCGTGATAAAGATAAGTTCTATGCGGAACTTCAACTGCTAACAAAATATCTACCAAAATATGACATGGTCATAGTCAGGGGAGACTGGAATGCACGCGTAGGTCATAATGCCGCTGCGATGACCACTACAATTGGAAAATATGGCATCGAAGACCGGTGCGCCAATAAGGAACGCCTTCTTCTTATGCCGATGAGCATGAACTTTTTATTATTAATACTTGCTTCCGGCATCGTAGAAAACATCTAGTCGCGTGGAATTCCTCGGATAATCAACACTTCAACCAGGTTGATTATATCTTAGCCATCGTTGGAAGAGTTCCGTACTAGATTGTCGTTCCTACCGAGGCACTGAAACGGCAATCTTCATGGATCTGACCATGTCATGGTTCGAGCCAAGATCCGCATAAAACTGACAACTCGCAGAAAACAGCATCCCCAAAGATTCTTAAACTACCTCAAACTAAAAAATTCGGGCAGTGAGTGCATTTCAAACTGAATTATTGCAACATCTCAGTGATACAAATATCAATGACTTTTCTGGAACGGCAAATGAATACTGGTCCAAACTAAAGGAATGTCTCCGAAAGTCAGCCGCTTTCACGCTAGGGCATACTAGTAGCAGGTATGCTAGTTGGGTATCGGAAGCAACTGTCCAACTGTCTGAAAAAGCTGCCAAAGAATTTCAGGTGATCCTGGTTGCCGGATGCTTCGAAAATTTGCAACGAAAGCAGCACAGCGGGACAGAAATCACTATTGGAGTGACATGGCCTCAAGAATGGAGGCGGCGGCTCGATTAGGCGATAATAGGAAACTATTCCGCCTTCTTCATAAAGCAACTATAATTCGAGGAACGAATCAGTGAAATGGTAAGGGATAATGGTAAGCAATGGCGTGACAATTAGCGAGAAATCAGCCTACTAGGCGTCTCAGCGAAAATTTTTGCTTCCCTGCTATTCAGCAGACTTATGGAAGTACGAGACAGCAGGAAGCGCTCTAATCAAGCTGGATTCAGGTCAAGGCGCGGTTATGCTGACCAGATATGTTAAGGGTGTTGGAACATCGCTTCAGATATTTGCAACCCACTATCACCTGTTTCATCGACTTTGCGGCTGCCTTTGATTCAACTGATATAACGGTGCTTTGGAAAGTGATGGAACGAGACGGAAGAGAAGATCATTCGACTTATAAAGGCATTTTATGAGCGTACGTCTCCGTGCATATGGGGAACTGACAGATTCCTTCGAAATAAGAACTGGTGTTCGCCAAGGATGCGTCCTTTCCAATATTCAACTATGCGGGTAATGGACACCGCTTGTCGCTACTCAAGAGGTGTCCAAATCAGTCCAGAGTACCACAAATCTTGAATACACTGATGATGAAATGTTCTTTTTGCTGAATTATGATGAAATGCAAATAATGCTAAATAATAACGTGTCAACTGCAGCCAGAATCGGACTCAGGGTCAATGTAAAAAAAATGGAAGACTTTTCGTTTTATGTAGAAGAAGCTGATGATATGCCTCTTTTTACAGATTTATTGCCGGTTGAGGAAGCCGGATGCCCGATTTTTAAATACCTTGGGTCCACTCTGATACCAAATGACCAGCTAAAAGACGATATTATAACCAGGATCATGACAGCTAGAAATGCGTTTTTGCTTACGTCGTGAAATCACCATAAAAACGAAAGTCCGCATCGATATAGCCGTGATTCTTTCGATTTTGCTAAATGGCTCTGATATGATACATGGCCAGTGAGAGTGGATGATATTAAGAAGCTATCAACCTTTGACCACTCATGTCTAAGATATATTTTGCGAATTTGTCGAACGGATAAAATCGCACATAACTGTTCATCTTCGCTCGAATGTCACCTGTATTAATAATATTATTACAAAGCATCGCCTTAGCTGGTTCTTCATCCACCACAGGAGCTGACGCATATTTCGTTACTTGCTAAATTCTGTGATGGTTGGCGTCAAAAGCGAAGAGGGCCACTAAAGACCAGTACTGCTGCAGTCAGGAAAGATTTTGAACGTATGGGTGGACCAGCGATATATAAAAGTAGGCGGCGGAAAAAGGAATGGTTTCTATTGCTACTAGCAGTGGTGTCAGACAGAGCAGCTTGGAGACGTCTTACTCTTGTAGCTAGTGGAGTCAGCCTAATCAGTAATGGTGAGAGCTGTTAGAAGAAGAAGAAAAGAAGCCGATACGGTCTCCCAGGGAACCATGTAAAATTTCTGAGGGGCCACAAAAACTGCCAGAAGACAATCAGAGCTATAAGGAAAATATACTAAGTTATAGAGTCATAGAATAAATAAATTTAATTGTTATTTTGAAAGAAATTATTGAAATTATTTCTTAGCCTCACACGAAAATAATTAAAATCTCAGCAAGGATCTCATGGTATGAGAAAAAAAGGGATATTTTCTCTCTTTTCAGGAAGATTTTTACCACTCTATAGTTTCCTTCAGATTGCTTTCGATTCGTGAACATTATTGTAGTAATTAATTTTTCTGTCTCGCCTACATAGTTTTATTGCTTCTCTGCGTTTAATGAAAATGGACAGAGAGATGAACTGCCATATTTTTAATTTAAAAATTAAAGGTCGCATAATATTGATGGAACCTTTATTTCATCTGCACTACCTTCTCTGTATTAAAGTGGTGACAAATAATAAAAAATTAAACGACTCGTCTTGGTGAATAGATGAAATGGCTCATGATAAAGAAGAGCATATGGTTGAAAAATTTTATAATCTCAATCGATTCTATGTTGATTTGAAAACAAACATTTTCAAAACCATTATCTTATATTTCCTTATCATTTTTATCATTTTCGAATTCTTAAACCAATTATTACTTGAACTTCACTGAATGAGTAACTTTTTGATGGGAAGTAAATAAATCGAGGTCCACTGGTATAAATGAAGAATGGACTTGAAAAAAAATACACTACTAATAATTTTGTTTGAAATAAACGCTTTTTCATGATAAAATACAATGCTTAAAGATAGGTTAAAATTGATTGATTTCATGCAAAGCGTAGCGGAAAAAAATACAATTAAACTATTATTTAAATAAAAACGAAGGAATCGGACTGCTAATCTAAAGGTCAAATATGCATCACGATTTCGATTCCTTTCCTGTAATGGCAGTAAATTTATCGGACAGTGCTTAGAACTCACCTGCATTTCTCGAAATGACTATCAGACGAATCATAAGAATCGAAAATTTTACGTTTGATTCAAACATCGCTCTTTCCATACATTTTAAATTTTTCTTGTGTAATGAATCCGATGAAATCAACATGCAAGTTCATGCAAGTATTTTTAGGAATTCACTTAGCAACAAACAACCTTTTTCAAGCAAAATAAAGAAATTTTAAAAAATTTAAGGAATACAAGAAACATAATAATAGTAGTAATACAACAGAACACTATACTACACTACATAAACAGTAGACTATAGTATAACGTTAAGAGTTGTCCATTTGACAGTCGTTGATTCCCTCATCACCAGTTGGTAATAGTAAAATTATAAATTTTGCTCAGAGAAAGTCGAAGAAAAAATTGGCGTCAATAATTCAAACATTTGTAAAGGCAATGAAATAATTCCTTCTGCAAATTTCACAAACCTATTAAATTTCTTCATTCTGTGTCAATGCATTTAATTCATTAGTTAATAAATATTTTGAGTTTATTTATTTCGATAGAAAGCAGAATTAAAGCGAAAGAAAATATGGCAAAATCTATTAAAAAATGCAGTTAGCCAAGCAAAATCATCTATCAACAATTTAAGTTTTTTTTTTTGAACTTTAAAAATTTAATCGTTATTCTCGTTTTAATAAAATTTATATTTGTAAAAATTTACTCTTTTTTTTAGCCTTTATGAAATCAGATGAAAGGCTAAAGACGATTTAAAAAAATAACTATTGATAATATAACATCTATAATAAATATTAATCTTAAAATATGAAATTTTCATAATGTAAGGTGTTCCCAAGTTGAGATTTATGCATCCCTTAGGGCAATTAATTCATGAACTTGAGCGGGAAATAAGTTACGTCATCTCTCTACAATATTCTTTTAATTGACTTTTTCAATTAGTTATTTCCTTTAATTTAAATAATAAATCACAATAATGAAAATGGAAATATTTAGTAGAATTCATTTATAATCCCATAAATCCCATAACACAAAAGTTTTCCACTTTATTTTATTTTATTTATTTTATAGTTTTGCATTTGAAATATTAATCGTAAAATGGCTTTGTATAATTTAAAGAAAAAACTATGAAAAAAGAAAATCGATGAAATTAAAAAATTTAATTATTCGACAAATTAAAATTCGTGAAAAATTCATTATTATTATTATTAATATTATTGAGAAAGAAATATTTCCTAAAAAATGGCTAAAAAGCAATCATATGGAACGAATAAATAAATCGAATCAACTGCTGAGCAACGAAAAATTCGAATTTTTATTTTATTTTTTTAGAAAACAAAATTCTGAGACATCCTTTCGAAACGAGAACCAATACAGAGCAATGCTGCAGTTCTTTTCATCAAGCGTCCTCAACTGTACGATTATGGGCTTTACATATCAGCAAAATCACTTAAGAGATATACAACTCAATCAACAGTATAGTACCACAGATCTTGAACGTACTGATTAGATAGTCTTTTTTTCGTTGATAATTACGATGAATAAGCATCAAACATAAATAAAAATTTATTCTGTGAATAAAAATAAATTTTCGAAAATATTTTTCATAAATTATTTTGTACATCATTGAGATTTACTTTATTTATTTGCTTTATAGAATTTTCTGAGACAATTGAAGACAAAAAAAAAGAATCTTATTTGACTAATTGCACTATTTCATAGATTAAGAAAAAAAAAAGGAAAGAAATTTCAGCAAATTTCATTTGTTTCATTAAGATAGAAATTAAGATTTAACAATAATATGCAATCATTCCTGGTTTGGCTGTCTTTACTAACCTATTAGATTCAGACTCTTTCAACATGAAAACATTTAAAGACAGTTAGGTAGGTTTAGGTGGATTCACAGCATCGCCCTGGGTTTCAGTTCAATTCAGTTCAGTTTTAACAACAAATTTACTATTTCTATCAATCGAATCCCTTATCGCCTTGTAGCATAAATTAATTTCATAATTTTACCATTGTTAAAAAATAAATTCCTATTGCCAAGATGGAATATTTAATAATTAAAAAATTTATAAAAGAGAAATGGAATTTTTTTTTTTAAAACATACCTCAGCCATTTTTTTTGCCAAATTGATATGTATTATTTTATTTTACAATAAAAGATAGTCGAATTTCATATAAAAAAAATTTTTGGATTTTATTTTTTTACTTTCAAAATAAGAAAAAACAAAATGAAAAATTAAATATTATAGCAATAAAAATCAACGTCCACCGAATCGCTGAAAAAATTTTTAAATTATTTTTCTAAAGAAAAATTAGAAAAAAGAAATGCAAATGTACAAGAAAATAATTTTCCCTAATAAATTATTGCTATTCTATAATACATTTATAAAATTTTCATGGGAAAAAAAGAAAAAAAAAACTTTCATAATAAAATGGTTTTCGATCGCTAATTGTATTTTATATAAGTATGATTTTTTTTTTTTCAAATACAAGAAATTTATTTCGAATTTTCATTTTTACAATTATTTATTAATAAATATATATTTATCAATAAAGAAAAATCAATTAATTATTATAATTTAAATATGCAAAAATACAATTTTCTACAATTAACAATTACCTTAATTCTATTTGATTTTTTTTACAAAAATACTTCCTTATTCCCGTTTTCTTTTCGAAATTTAGGAAAAACTAAGTAATCGCTTTAAGTACTTTTAAGTACAATTTTTCTATCTCTGAATTGTTCTATTATTTACATAAATCGTTGAATAACGAACGAAATTTAGTCGCTTGAAATATTTATTTACTTACTAAATATAACGATGGAATCAATAAAATTAAAGAATTTAAGAAGTAAAAGATTTGATTTATTATGTTTTTTCAAAAAAATTTATTTTATTTATGAACATCGAAAATATATTTAAAAACATTTCTCTTGTAGCAAAAAAATTTTTTTAAAAATAATAAATTCAAATTATCAAAAAAAAAATTTAAATAGCAAAAGCAAATAAAATTTCAGAAAAAAACCATTTTTGCTTTTTTTAAAATTTCAGGAGAAATTCATATTTTTTTCTATTCTGAATAAATAATAGAAATTTCTTATTTTTTGAGCGATGAATTTTTCCAACATCAAAATCGAACATTTACGAATAATCGAAACAAAAACTAAGAAAAAATAATTCGGTTTTGCATTCTTTTGCCTCATAGGATTTTATATTTATAATTTTGACAATTTTCGAGGATATTTTTAAAATTTATAGAATTTCAAAAAATAAAAAAAAATTTTTTCAAATATTTCAAAAAAAATGCGAAAAAAAAGTTCTTTCAAATGATAAAAATTATATTTTTCAATAAGATTTCATTTCATTTAGATCATTTTTACAAATCTAAAAAAAAATTTTTCTAAAAAATAGAAATACAACAAATATACATATCATTTGTACAGTTTGGCATATTAAAGGAACAATAAGCGAATTTCATCAGCAGAAAATGTAAGGCAACGCAGCCGATAAACGAAAATCAATTATTCCACGATTTTTGTCTCAACTTATGTCTAACAATTTTGAAAATTTCTTAAAATTTTGGATGTTTCAACAAAAGTTCCATAAAAAAGAAAGAAAAAAATCCACGAAAATCCATTTGTTTCGATAAAATTTTCTGAAAAATAATTTTTTAATTTTTTTTAAAAATAATTTTTAAAAAAATTTATTAAACAAAAAGAAAAAAAAACGAATAAATCTTAAAATTTTTAAAAAAATAAATTCTTATGAATAAAATTTCAAATATTTTTATGAAATATGAAATAACGTGAAATAATTTTTATTAGCCTCTATGTTCAGACTTTAATTGCCTTTAGTTTTTAAATAATTCGATTAATTGCTTATGCGAAAAAATTAATTCTATTTTACTTTTCTAAAAAATTAATTGATAATTAATTGATTAATTGATAAGAAAAATTAAAATATAATTTTATTAAAACATTTAGCATTTGCATTATATTTTGAGTTTAAAAGAAATATAGTATTTAATAAAATTGCTAAAAAAAAAGATCAACTTTTGAAATGTTGAACTGCTGCTATTAATATTTATAAGGAGGAAGTTTCTAATTGTAATTCAGCGTTTCGCTAATGAGAAATTTATTATTGCATAATTTTTTACAAGCATTTAGGATTTTCAATGGGGCAATGTGATTTTGCGGAATTTCTATTTACTTTAATATGAGATTTGCAAAAAAACTTTTCAGAAATCCTTTATGGAAAGGCAATTAAATAAAAATTTATGAAAATAATAATAAATGAAAAATAAAAAATTTAATTTTATATTTTTATATTTAAAAAAAAAAAAATGCTTCAAATCACAATGAAATATTAAAAGAATTAACATAAAATTTATTATAAAAATATAAAATTAATATAAAAAATATAAAAATTGTCGAAATAACTTAAATAATTTCATATATAATATATTTCTAAGAGAAAAAGATCGAAATATTATTTGCAAAATAAGTGGAATAACTTTGGATTGATAGGAATAGCCGAGTAATTCTTGCTTAAATTATCATTTCGAGCACTTTGATTTAGTTGGTTCGGCCACTATATTTGGTAGGAGTTATTTTTAAAAAAGCGGATAGCAATCGAGCCAACCTGTACTCGCACTTCTTATTTTGCTAATCCCTTCACCAGTTTCAATTTCTTTCACAGAAATTATCGCTCTAACAATCAACTGAATGGCCTTCATTAATCAAAAATGATAACTTCAAGCCATTTCACTCCGATTTACTCCGATTGCAATTTCGAATCACGCCAGTTGTGGACGATTCTTTAATTCTTCGTACTATAAAACAATAAAACGGCAAAATTAAATCTTATTTAATTATTTCACAAAATGATTATTTATTACATTGAACATTAATAAAATAATTAAATTTTAAAGTAAATTAATAAAAACGAATTTTGAAAGAGAGAGAGAGAGAGAAAAAAAGGTGGAACCTGAAATTAAATCAACGATGATGAAAATTGTACGTTCTTTTTTGCACGTAGGAAGTGAGGAAAAAACCCGGTGATTTATTGAAAATCCATATAAATTACTTCTATCGAAGGCTAAAAAAAACGACAAATGTTCACCAAAAATTTTTAATCTTTTTAAACGCAAAACAAAAAAAAAAATTTATATAATTTTATTATTTTTTTTCACGAATATTATTGATATTCGATTTATGTTTTTTTGATCTTAGAATAAAAATTAATTTTATTTAGAAATTTTATTTACTAAATTGCACTAATGAAATAAAAATAATTTTTATCATTTATCAACTTTTATCATTTATTACAATAATTCATTTATCATTGGAGAGAAAGAAAATTAAAAAGCTCAAATCCGAATTATTTATCGAATCTTATTGACATCTATTATTCATCACAATATTTTCAGCATTTTCAACAAACTTATCACCGTAGAACTTATCACAAACGAACTTATCATAGACTTTTCTTTTTTTTTGAAAAATTCTATATAATGATTTTGCAGAAAATTGTCGTTAAACCGTAAATGTCGAAAAATTTATTCAACAAAAATATTCTTTTACATCTTTAATATCAACAAAATTTATGATATAAACACAATCGAACAAAGCCAATAATATAAATAAACAAATGGAAAATTGAGCTGATAAGGTCCTTTTCAGATCACTTCGCTAAACACACCAAAATCATCGTATCATATCATATCACCATTCACTGAAGCACGTACGAGTTATTCGACATCCTCGTATATTGCCACGTCTATTGAGTGACCAACCCGTTTACTAGTGATAAGTCCGAGCCCAGTTCTTTACATTTAAAAAAGCTTTACTTCAACGAAATAAAAGTGGAACTCAATAAAAAAACAATTCAAAAAATCTTTTTTTCTTTTAAGAGTCCTCCCCATTACTGGGTTAAACTCTGTCCACTGGCTTGTCGCATTGGACAAATACGCCAGAGTCCCTTGGCGATAGAATAACAGGTGAGTCACCAGCATCACCTGAATTTTTGGACAAGTTTACTCCTGCGGGAAATAGAACCTTAGTATCGGCACTCCAAATTGAGCAACAACCAACTAAGCCATTCTATCCCCAAACCATTTGTTGAAATGATCCAAAAAATCTATTAAAAGCTATCTCCAAGTTTCTTAATAAAAACGCTTTTAGCCGTTTAGACTATTCGAAATTTCATCTTTCGCTTGATGTAAAAAACTTCATCCAAGAAATATCGTTGATGAATTTAATAAATATTTTGTTAAAACGTACAAATAAACAAATATCTACGTAGATTCTATGCTTTATGAGCATCTTCTCTGCTTTTATTTCACCAAAAATCGCTAAAAGTATCGGAAATTGGCACATGCTAATCCTCTAAATGCATGATTTTTACCTACACGAATATCCTAAGCACTGAAAAAAACAAATACGATGCAACTCAGTTACTACATCGATTCAGCAAATCCACGTCAATTATATGGAAAAGAATCACAGGAATAAGCGAATAGGAACAAATCAGAAAAACATAAAACCAGCTACCTCACCATGTATTGTAATTTTTTCAGTGCTACCTACAATCAATCTTGCACATCCACACAAAATTTTTTTTTTACTTTGATTTTTCAAAATGGGCAAAACAAAAAAAAACCTTTATAAACATTTAACATTAAACAAATAATGAAATGAAATATTGTATATCGCAATAGCACTGTGACACTGTAACCTTACATTTGGCAAACATATGATTTTCATCATGCCATAAAAGATAAACGATAAAACAATGTGCGTCATAAAATCGACTGCAGCAATTTTAGCAATTTCGAAATTACGAAAACAATATGATGCCGCAAAAAAAACACGCACGATTCGAAAATGCGGTTTAAAAAGAGATCACATTCTCGGTTACTTTATGACTTCGCAACCGTCTAAACTATCTACTGCTTTCTGAATATTTAAAAATGCAAAAAAAACTTTCAAAAACCGCGACCCCGAAGAAAAAACAAAAACTAATCGATAAAAAAGCAAACTTGCCTTAATTTTTCCAAATTCATTACATTTGATTAAAACGCACGGTATGCAAGCCACTGAAAAAAATGATAAAATGGACAGAAAACTATTGCTATCAACAATAGACAAGATGAACAATAATGTAATGTAAAGAAACAAATCAAATCGATTCAACTACAAACACCTCAAGAAAGATGAAATGAACTACTACTAAAATACGCTCAGCAACAAAAAAAAAAGAAAAATGAATAACTAAAACGGAAAGAATAACTTAACATTTGTCTGCCATTTATCTGCTTCCCAAAACTTATAAAACATGGACGCCAAAAGCCAAACGAATTTCAGTTACCTAATATCCTACAATAACTCAAATATTGCCAAAGAAATTCAAGTGATAACTTTACGCCCCACGAAAAAACAATTTTTTCTCCTTGATTGGGAACACAGCAGCAGTAATGTTCAGCTTTTAAAGATAAATTCAATCCGATTATATATGATAAAACAAAGAAAAAAAACAAGAGCAGCAAAAAACGAAACAGTTTACGAGTGCCTAACAGACGATTTCATTACTGCAAGAATAACCCACTTATGCGAACAAATTAAAGAAAAAAATAAGAGGACAATAATCATAAGAAAACTATACTTCCTTGGAGGAAGTTATTTTGGAGCAAATACATTTCTTCATATATACATATTTAAATAAACACCAAATTATTCTGAGAAAAAGCAGAATTTCTTGCATTATACAAAAAATAAAGCAGAATTCCTTATTCAATAAGCTATGTTTACAACTGAGAAAATTTATGAATGAAAATCGACGAATAACAGAATGAGGAAATGTGTGTTTCGTCAAGAGAGGTAGTATGAAAATGCACATGATTGCAAAAAGGTGGTAAGGCATGGAATATTAGCCACACTCACTACTATCAAAACCGATAAATGATAGGAAAATCATCAACGCAAATATGAGAAAGAGATCCACTCAACTAAGCCAATAAATACTAAAGAAACTTCAGAACAATAACAGAAGATGAAACACACAAACAGACGAGGCAAAATGATTCGAAGAATTTGATAAAACAGCCCAAATTACAAAATAAATATTTGAAATTATAAATTAAAAATAGGTTCGGATTATCTCATTATATGCGATTTCAAACCATTAACAAATAACGACAAATGAAAATATTACAGATATCCTTCTCAAAAATAATTCAGTGATGTGTTAAAAATAAAAGTCAGTGATGAGTTTCAATGAGTAAAAATAGCAACCTCTACTAAAATAAATGCACTGTTAAAAGAAAAATGATTTAGCTTTTTGCATCTAAATATGTCAGAACAATATAATCGCCAAATATTAATATTACACTACCACCTACCACTTAGAAAAAAAAATTATTCACACAACGAAAAACCTGTTTCAACATTAATAACGCGAAAACAAAATTTTCATTCAATCTTTTGCCTGATTTTCTGGCACGGCTGTAGAACGACCACGTTTCTTAGGCGGTTGCTTCCACTGTTGAGGATTATCGACACGGCGTTTTTCAACTGAAGGCTTATAATCCATCTCTTCTTCCTCCTCGCCAGAAACAGGAGATGGTCCACCATCATCGTCATCCAAATCTAATTCCTCTTCCTCCTCTTCACTTTCATCCTTATGGGCTTTTCTGGCTGAAAACAATTATAAAATTAATAAAGGTTCAGAAAATTCTGCTATCTTGTAAACTGGTCTCGGCCAGAGGCAACAACTCTTGTCACATCGTTATTCTGTGCACTGTCTTGGCCCTTTAATTCCCCTGCGTTTGGATTAAGAGGAGGATCTGCACTCTGAACTCATTTTGGTATGAAAATAAACAAAACGAAAAATAAAATTATTTGAGAAGTTTTCACCGGCTAACTAGATGCGTTCATTTAGAACTGACCTACTTCTTTTTCAGATTCCCAATCCTAATTCATGCGAAACCCACAAAAAAGCATTTATATTACATTTAAAGCATTTATAAAAGCATTTCCACGGCACAATCATCTTCTCGCAAACTTTGGTTCACATATCCATAAAATTTTATGTCTGGCTTACATGTGCGAGTTGATCGTCGAACTCTTCCCCGTTCCCGTCCTCGACCCCTTCCACGTCTGGATGACGAAGATTTCTTTTTTGAAGCGCCATACTCTGAACCACTATCATTACCATCATCCTCATCGCTGGCATCTCCAATCATCTTCCGCGCAGCACCTCTGCCGCGACCTCGGCCACGATTACGTCCACGCCGTGACAGTTTTTGCTGCAACTATAATCAAAACAGTTAAAAGAATAATCACTCCATAATTGAAATTACTAACAACAAACAAAATCAACCTCATTTTCAAGATCTTCTTGTTCAGCAACAACAGTCGCTACATCTGGATGAGCATAATCAACTGCGGAACGAGTGGATCGACGAGGACGACCTGCAGATAGAGATTCTGGTTGTTCTGTGACAATCTGAAAACAAAATACCGTGTTAGCAAGCATAATTGCTTTCATTTGAAATGAAGGAAAAAACATACGGGTTGGGGTCTCTGCACATTTCGAGCTGCGCCACGACCACGACCCCTTCCTCGCCCTCGCCCACGGCCAGAGGCAACAACTCCTGTTACATCATTGTTCTGTGCACCATCTTGGCCCTGTAATTCCCCTGCATTTGGACTCGGAGGAGCATCTGCACTCTGAACCATCCATTTTGGTAATACGCGCTTCCCGACTCCCTGCAAGTGTCATACCAATTGTGAAATAGCGAAAAACCTGACGGAAATATTTTTTATTCAGTATTTGAAATAAACCTCCTCTTCTTTTTTGTCCTCCCTCGATTCTTCAGCGTCATTCCTCATTTCTTTTTCTTCATTTGTGATTTTTTCATTAGCAAAACCCTCGGGCAATGCAGTTTTCTCATGCACTTCAACCTGTAAAGGAATGGTCAGTCCAGGTCTTTTCTTAAATGAATTTTTCAAATTTGTAATGCAAACCGAAGCATGCAATGTCGCATCCACTGTTTCCGTGTCGTTCATACAATTAGCCACGTCTACGTGCTCCTTGCTTGTCGTTTCCACAATTTTCTGAAAAAATAATGTCGTCGCAGCCACAGTATAAATGCCGTTAATAAAACAAATTTCAACTACGAAATGAGCATTCAGCAAACTGAAATTTTGCAAAAAACCTTCATAAATTCAAAAATTAGATATGGCAAAAATACGTGAAATTTTTCAAAACCTGTGATGCCATTGATACTTCCGACGTTTTAACACTTTCTTTCGTCTCCTCAGTCAAATCATTAGTTTTGCCAGTATTCATTAGCTCAGGTGAAACTTCGGTCTAAACATACTTGGGATATGCGTGTCTTAAATGACCAAGAAAAAAAACATTGAAAATCAGGAATTCCAATGACTTGTCGAGATTTAAAAATAAAGACTATAAAAATAACCTAACCTTGATTGGTTCAACAGAGTTTGAATCTAATTTACGCTTTTCCTCTTCCACAATTTTCAAATCACCTTCTCCTTCATTGGAACCTTCTCTAATACTTTCACCGTTTGTTGAAGGCTCTAATTCAATTTTTTTGCTTTCCAGTTCTCCTTTTTTGCTCTCTAACTCTCCTTTACTCTCCGGTTCAATCTTATTACTCCCTGTAATAATACATCCTATAAGGAACACATCTCAAAAAGGTTTTAATGCTTCTAGACCTGTAGAAAATTTTTACTTGCGATAGGATGATTCATATTTGCCACATGCACTACAGAGATTGCTGTTCAAGACCGCCAAGACCATTGTCGCAGCAGTGTTGTTGCAAGTGCGCTAATATGCTTGGTTAAAACCTTATGAAGTGAACGAGAGAGAGAGAGATGAGATGACAATAATACCTTCCATCGCCTCAATATTCTGAACAATATCTGATTTGTTATATTCGGTGCGAGTGGTTCGTTCTGTAGCGTCGCCCACTTCCGACATATCTCCTTGATATTGCTGCTCGAAAGATAGAATCTATTTTCACACCAGAAAACCCTTGTAAGTTTATCTGAAACAATAAATTTTCCTTAATATTAATTATTCTCCTAAAAAATATTTACAAAAATTTCAAACGAAATTTACTCATTTCCACTAAAATTATTTAAACATCAGATAAAATACTCAGGATTTCCTCAAATGTGAAAAAATTTAATAAAATTTAAACATTTTACTTCGAAAATAACGTAATTAATATGCAACGAACTAGCTTAATGATTAATATTTTCAAATCTACAGAAAATGCAACAGAACCATTAGTACAATATAAGATTTATTAGTGCAATTCGTGAATATTTAAAAATATAAAAAACTAAAAAAAAATTGACACGAACGTGCACACAAAGGAAACATTAAAATTTCTTTGCAAATAATAATTAAAAAAATTATTGCTGCATCCATCGCGGAGCGCTGTTGGGGGGGCTCTACTCCCAGCACGAGCAGATCTGTCTTTCAAAAATCTGGGTGGTGCTAACGATCTATCTGTACTTCTATCACGAAATGATTCATGGCAAAAACTTTTCTAATCCGACATACCAACGAAAAACCTAACCAAAAAAAGAGAACGCTCCTTCAAAAAAAATTAGTTTGACTAAAAGCAAAGACAAAAAATAAATTTACAAAAGCGAAGATTCGCTTCACATTTCAAAATCAAATTTGCTTAAATTTCCATCTATTTAGGTAAAACATAAAAAATGATCAAATTGTTCGAAAAAAAACAAAATCAACACAATTGAAAAAAATCAATAAAATTTCTGCACTAAACTAATTAACTCAAAGTGCTTCAAAATTAAAAATAAATGTTTGAAATATCATACAATTATATTAATCAAAATAAAAAAAAAAGAAACACTGAACAATTTAAAAAATTAAGAAATATTCACTTCTTTGAAAAAAATTAATCGATAATCGTACGAAATAGCGCAAAAACAATAAGTACAAATATTAATTTAATAAAATTTCCATAGTAAAACAGAAAAGGAAAAAAATTACAAATCAAAAATTTTAATAAAATATACAACTGTGAACTGCATGATTTTTTTTCGAAAAAAAATTTTATGCCAACAAAAAAAAGTACAAATTATTCCATGAAAAACAAGAATGAAGATAGTTAACGAAAGAAAAGATAGAAAAAAGAGAGGAAAATTTCGCGAAAAATTCTTACAAAAATTTAGAGATAAGTTGACCTTTGACCCGAACAACAACCTCTGACCTATGCAAAAAAAAAAGAAAATTATCGTAACAATAAAAATAACCACAAATATTTGGCTATATTCACGCCATTGACACGTCCCACGCTGTCGTCTTACAAGCGTGCGTACCAGAAGAGCATTGGCGCGCTCTGATCCATTCCAAATAGAAATTGCTATAAGCTGCCTTGTAACTTTATTTGAACATCAATATTTTTCGCTTTTTCTTTTTCCTATTGAGTTTTTCATTCTTCGTTGAAAATTTATAAATTTTGTCGTTTATTTTATAAATATTTTTTCAAAATTATATTAAAAATGAAAATTTCAATTTATAAAAAAGTTTTATTCAATAAATATAATTAATATAATGTGATTGGCATTTTGCCAAATGTTGGCCTTGTGCCAATTCAAAAACACTTATGAAATTTTAGAAGAGAGTGGTGTTTTTTAAAAGGGCGAAAAAGTGGGAAAGTGAGAGACTAATGAGGGAATTTCGAAGAGAAAGAACAAATCGCTTGAATAGGAAAGAAAATGAACTGATTTAAGTGATTTTTGTGGAAAAAAAACATTGAATATTATTGAATATCATTATCATTCATTATCACTATCGTTCATTATTATTATCATTCATTATCATTATCATTCATTATTATTATCATTATCATTATCGTAAAGCAATAAAGCTTTAGCTGACTGTAACGAAAGAATCGCTGAAGAATTAAAGGATGTATTCGAAGAACCATCCAGGATTTCATTTTTTAAACAATAATTTTACTATCGTTAAATTCGATTCAAATTATTTCGATCAATCAATCAATGTACCGCTTATTCACTCGCTTTTTTTGTCTATGAGTATTCATAGAATCGCTTCGTTGGTTTCATAAACCAGGCAAATTTTGCTGAGGAGTCACTTAGCGATTATGAATACGGGCTAGCGTTATGCGGATTTTTGAATTTCGTAACTGTTCCTGTCAGGAATGGAACCCTAACATCGTAAAGTAAACAAATAAACTAAGCGATTCTACCTTTCAAAAATTCGCGTTCACTCCTATGTTTCTTTTGGTGCAAAAATTTGGTCTTTTTTTTTCTACAAATATTCGTTAATCGGGTTTAGGATTTGCATATTATTATCGGTGTCATGTGTAGATAGCGAAAATTTGTTCGGTTAACAGCCAACTGCACCACAGATGCACTTCAGATTAATATTATTTTAAGTTCTTTTTGTGATTGTTAATTCGATCTAAAGTTATCGTAAAGTTATCTTCATTAATTATTATTTTTGTACAATTATAATTACAAAATTATTCTAAATTGTGATTATATTTATTAGAGAAATTTAATAAATTTTTCTAATAAAGAAATTACGACAAAAATTAATTGTTTGAAGGAAAAAAAAAGAAGAAAATTACGAAATAGATATTTGTTTGCGTACTTCTTGATGCGTTGCCGTATCCAAAATTAGCTAAAATCACTTTTATTTTCCATTCTGAATTTTTGTAAATGTGTTTTATAAACATTGTGAAAATATCGCTTTATTAATATTTCCAGGAAATTTGTAAAATAATTGTTTTTTTGCGGAGATGGCTCCTAAATTCAATAATTATCGACTATTAAATCAACGAATTCGGAGGTCTTTGCGTTTCAACACTCACCAATTGCGTTCATTGCCAATGCAACTTTCGGAGCTTATTGTTGATTATTTTGATATTTATGCGCCATATGATTATATGGAATTTGACTACGCTGCATCTTTGACAAGGTTTCAGTAGCATTAATTGGTTTTATTTTTTTCTTCCTTTATCTTGATTTTAGCTATTTATGTCTGAAATTATTCCAATTTTTTATTTTTAATATGGTTTGTAATCGATTTATATCTCTTTTAACAAGAGAATTTTCAATTATAAAGTGGTGTATGTATAAATTTAAAAAGAACTATTTTTATTTGAAATAGTTTAGATTTGGATGTGTGGATGCATGTACATTTTTAGTTGCAATGGTCTATGTTGATCGTATTCGAAAGCTTGATAAACAATTTTTTGAAACAACCGATCCGAACGAAATTTATATATCTGCTCTTGTTGTCGCTTCTAAGTTTCTTTATGTAATATTTCGGTATTCTTCTAAATTTCATATCTAATAAAAAGAATGCTTTGAATAGTTTGTTTTATAGGTTCTTTATTTTATACATCCAGAAATAATTTATATTTCGTCTTTTTTAATCGTTTTCATTTCATTTTTGTTTCAACAAGTTTCGTTAATTGGTAATTATCAACATTTACAACATTTAGGACGATGGTATTAAAGAATCTGTTTATAATGACGAATGGGCCGTATCTGCAAGTACATCTGTTAAGCGAATTAACGCTCTTGAACTACAGTTTTTGGACGTTATTGTAATTTCTTATTACTTGAACATCTTCAAAATTTTTACTGATTTTTGAAGATTTTTTTCATTCGTTCTTTTTTCGATGGCATTTTTGAGTTTTTAGGTAATGAAATTGCAGGCTTGGAATCTCAATATTGATGAAAATGAGTTTTATAATGTCTTGGGAATTTGTGAAAGGTGGATCGCTTTAAATTCTGTTAAAAAATTTGGTTTTTGCACGTATAACGAAATAAACATATTATACGAACGTCTCAATCTTTATTTGAAATGTGTTCGACCATTGATTTTGTTTGTTTCGATCGCCATCTTAATATACGTCACAAGTTTATCGTTGATGTTTGTTGCCTTCCGGCTTTCTTGTACTTTTCATTCAGATGGTAAATGATTTTTTTTGTTCTCTCGTATTCTAAATTTTTTTTCTTTTTCAAATTGACTTACTAAAGGTGTCAGGTGTCAGTGAATATCGGAAATCTGCTAAGTTATTTTTGTATTTTGTTTAAATTAGATTATAATTATGAAAATTATAGAAATGCTTCGTGAAAACAAAAGTCTGTGTATACGTACACCATCTACCTCGCACAATCTGGGCATTAGCGGAAGTTCTGGTGTTCCCGCAGTACCAACAATGTCAGTTTCAGTGTGGCTAAGTGAGTGCAATGATTTCGATGTTTATGAGATGGACATTTACGATTATTATCCACAGCTATCATGCTTATTTTCTTTGTTTAAATCCGTAAATTGTTCATTTATTTATTAATCGGGTATATAATCATAAATAATCACAGAAAAGTGATTTGTTTTTAATAATGTACGTATGGTTTTTTTAAACGTTGTTTGCAAGGTGTATTCTTTTTTTTATAGTAAAAACTCATAAGAAAATCGTGGACGGGCAGAATTGTCTTCGATTGCAGAACACGTCATATTGCTCTAAGATCTCTTCGAATCCTACGAAAAGTTTTTTCAGATTAGTCAGTTCTCTAGAACAACACTCTTCAACTCTTTTTAAACTTCTTCGATATCATCAATCAAGCTGCCATTTGCAATTTTACAACTGGTCATTACGACCATGGTAGTAATGTCTGGGTTGACGTTAAGGGAACGATAAGGAGATGTTGAGGATGCAACTAGGCTTGTTAGAGGGTTAAAGTGGTTGGAGTGACTTAAAAGGTAATGGAATATGATAAAAGTTATAGGGGAGACTTAAAGAAATGGCTTCGAGTTTATTCACAAAATATGGCAGATCTCAGAGTTGTTTGGGAGGCACAAAGGGATCTGCTGGTTAAGGGAGTGTAAGATAATAAAAGCGTTAGGGCAAAAAAAAATGTAGAAATGGACAAGGGTGTACGGAGAATAATTGAATTTTGGGACGTGTTAAGACATCAAGACAGTGTTTTACAGGAATCCAGAGGGTTTTCACAAAATATACCAGGTTTTTGTAGGTTGAAGTGGGTTTTTTTCCGGATGCAATTGAATAGACTAGTAAAAAGAGAGCGCGCGTATGGGTATATTTCACAGCTGCAAGGAGAGTTTATCCAAATATCTTAACCTCATTAAAAAATTGTTGAAGAATTTTACAAAAAATATCGTTTATTCAGATTACAAATGATTTTATCAGGAAGCCCATAATTAAATAAAAGGTCACCAAAAATAATCTTGCAAATCTATTAAAAGATTTACATTTTGTAATTTACATTTTGAAAAAGGAATTACAACAAATTTCGTTGATAGAATTCCACCCAAAACCAGGTTAAATTCTCAAAGCGTAGGAAATAACATTAAAAGATAACGGGGACAAGATAGTGATAATAAGACTTAGGCATTGCTAAAGATAAAGTTAAAAGACAACGGTACTGTGATAATGATAATGTTAAACATTGCTATAAATAAAATTAAACGGCAACAATAGGATGATAATACAGTGATAATGATAATCAGACCTAGACGTTGCTAAACAACGAAGGGAAAAACAACGAATAAACATGCCATAAATAATTTCCTAAATGGTAATTTAATCGCCTTAACTCATCTACGAGTACTGAACCAAATAACATATTTGTAAAATAACATACATTTATTGTAGATATTTATTTATAATATTTATAAATATAAATAAATTTATTTATAATTTATAATTATAAATTTTTAATAATTTAAAATTTATATTTAATGAAATTTGTAAATATTGAAGTATTTTAAAAAAATGTGAATTTCGAGCATTTCGTTTTGATCATTCAAGGGATATTTTAAAGAATGGCTAACCTAAAGGAATTCATATTTCTAAAAAGAGGAGAAATATTCCTTCCAATCATCCCTTCTGTATATGTGTACTAATGTACTAGTATAGCCTAATATATATGCACTAGTTCACTAGTATGAGAGGCCTATAAGCGAAAAGCTACAGTGTCGTAGCCTATAGAGAGCAAAGCATAGCATCACGGACATCACTGGCTATTTTGCTTTATCTAACAGTAATAAGGGGAATTGCAACAAAGGACTGTTAGAACGGATGCCGATAGTAGCAACAAAAATTATCCCTCAAATCAGTGTAAACAAGATATTATATGTCAGATTCTGATAACTATAAATTCACCATCGATCCAGGAAATACCAAATTTTAAATATTCCCGATCCAGTCTCGTAGTTAATGGTCCAGTGGAAGCAACACGGAACTAAATGCTTTCTTCCATAGAAGCCATGGCGAAGCTTCTCTAGAATTGTCATGAAATCGCCAAAAATTCGCACTATTTGGCTGTAGCACGTACAATCTTTATAGATGCAAAACGCAAAAGCACTGCTAAGAAGAGTGGAGGATAACAGGACATTCTCTATCTTTGATCTTGCTTAAGCTACATCCTACATATCTGCGAAGTGAACGAAGTTCCACGTAATTTCATGCCCTTTTGCATGATAGTAGGCCATGTTCTTCAACGATCGTCCCAACAACTGATTCACATTTCGCTGTTTACTAACCCTGTGATCTCGAAAGCGAAATGGTCCATTTAAGATTTAGACTGATACTGCCAGATTATTTTCAACTCATAAGCAGCTCGGCAAAATGCTCCTCCTAAACGGTTGAAAAATGAGTGAATTCAGTTGTTTTCAGGTATGACATCCATCGTAAAACTTGAAGATTCTTGACCTGGTTGCGAATGGAACCAGCCAAAGCATCAATGGTTAGACGAGTTAGACGAAGAAAAGTTTCAGTGGATTGAAGCCCAGTTATAATATCAGACCTGGTTGCGAATGGAACCAGCCAAAGCATCAATGGTTAGACGAGTTAGACGAAGAAAAGTTTCAGTGGATTGAAGCCCAGTTATAATATCAGTTAATAAGTCATTATTTATTTGGCCCAATTACTAATATCTTTTCAGTCCATTGAAAATCCTAGCAAGCAGCCGTATCTCACGATTCTATCAGAGAAATATGACTAAAATCCATGCTATTCGTTGTTGAACCAATAAGGCGAACTAAATACGATCATTACTAAATAATTTTAGATTCTCCCCACTTTTGTATTTGATTATAGTATTTCCATTGACCCCGTAGATTTTTGACATAATTGCTTGACCTTCACATTCTTCGATATTATATCTCGTATTCTGTGATTGATGACCTATCAACTTTGCTATAAGCTAAACATTATAAAATATGTCCACATAATCAATACTGTTTTATTACAATCAGATGCTGAGGTTCTATTCCCCGCAAGAGTCAAAAAGTCCGGGGATGATGCTGGCGACTCACCTGTATTTCTATCGCCAAGGGACATATTGCCCAATGCGACAAGCCAGTGGAGCGAGTTTAACCAGTAATGGTGAGGACTCTTTAAAAAAAAAAAAAAAACAATCAGATTAGAGAGGTACCGATGTTATTTTTTGAGGATACAAATAGGATGCAGCTGAATGGGGCTGCAAGGAAAGGGAATGCATTCGCTGAAAGTGATCACTTTATTCGTTATCACCACGGTTCAGCATAACTATCTAAAACCAAGAATTACTAACCATTCTTTTACAATTAAAAATTTCCCCCTCCCCTTTTCCCCTCTCCTTCCCCACCCCCCCCCCCCCCCCCCCCCCCCCCTCCTCCTCTTTTATAGATTTACAACACAAATCATAAACCAAAAAAATATTTTATTATTTCATTATCGTTCAATCAGTTTATGTTTGTTATCTTATCGCCTAATAAATCGCTCCGCTTTATTTCATTAATTAAAATGTTTATATAGGCAAGTAAAATTGTTATCAATTTTATAAATATTTCGCCCATCTGGATTCTCTAAATTCAACCATAAAGCAAATCGCAGTGAACTACGATAAATGAAAAAAAAAGAATATTGAATTCGTAATCGCAATCGTCGATCGACATTTGCGCACGACGAGCAAAATCCCTCTTATTTCTTATAAACGAAAAATCTTAGCTTAATTATTCATTTTATAATCGAAAAAACTATTCATTTATTTTCATTTTCTAATTAATGAAAAAAAAAAATCTTTTTTTCGCTTTTAAAAATAAATGAGTATTTTTAAATACTTTTCACAATTCATTTTTTGTTTTTCAAAAAAAAAAAATTTTCATTATATTTGTTTCAATAATATAATAATTTACTTAATTATTTTATAGCTCAAATTCATTTATTGAATAATAATAGAAATGCATTTTTTGTTTTCAATTATTATAAAACTAATAAAACTCGTTTTTCTAATCCTTAAAATTTAGAATCCTTTTTTTATTTTGTATTTTTTTATTTTTCAGTGCACATAACTAACAACCAATAATAAATATTCCTCCCACCCCCCCCCCTCCCCCCCACCTCCAAACATTCATTCAATAATATTTATGATTTGCATAGCATAAACAAAACCTAATTCTTTTAAAAAGCAATAATCCAAAATTCTTCGAAAATAATTCACTTAATATTTAACGAACTATTTTCAAACATTCGCGTTAATTCCCCTTTCATACAATTCCCACAATTACCTCCCATTTCTGTTATCTTATTTTGCAATAAACACTAAACTTATTTAATTTTAAAGGTATTGTTGAAAAAAATATGTAAGCAACAAACACAAACAATTTTTATTCAATCTCCCGAATAAACTATAATAAATAGAAAAATTTAAAGGTTATTCAGCACATTTTTAAACAAATGTAAATGAAGAAAGTAAGAAATGGGCAAGTAGCGAGCGAAATAAAGAATTGTCATTGGGAAATATAGAAAGCACATTCGCAGTCCCAAATAGTGAAATTTTTGAATCAAGCATTTTCGGAATGCTCATAGGAGAAATAAGGCTTAACGTCTATTTGCTACTAGCGGATAGAGTTAGTGATCAAAAAAGAGAAAAATATAAGCTGAATTTGCGAAATGCACAATCTGGAAACAAATGATGCAGCAATATTGCACATTGTATTCATATGCGCATATAAAAAATAAAAAATAGAATCACAAAAAAATTTCAAAATATGAAACGAGGAATTTATTAGAAAAGAAAGTTTTTACCACAAATCTTTCTTCTTATTTTGTAGTCATCATTGTGACAAATTCTGCAAAAAATTACAAATCTTTATCAATCAGATTAATTTATTAAATAAATTATAAATAATATTTCTATTCGCTGGAATTACGAAATAGTTTTTCAAAAATTCTCCTTGGAACAATTCTTAGAGAAAACCAGTTGTAAAAGTTTTTAATATTCAAAGAAAATAATTTCAAGTTCAATGAAAAATGAACAAACCTTCATAGTTGACCTGACCATCTCCATCGATATCAGCTTCCCTTATCATTTCGTCGACTTCTTCATCTGTTAGTTTTTCACCAAGATTTGTCATAACATGGCGAAGCTCAGCTGCCGAAATAAAACCATTTCCATCTTTATCGAAAACCTATAATACAGAATACAATTAAAATAGCCAGATAATGTTTGACTATAACAGAAAAAATTTAAAAAATTAGACCACAAATACCAGCTTCAATTCCTTCTAAAAAAATATATGATGAAGTGTTATTCTTCCCTATTTTATACACACATATAAAAACTGATGAAAAAGAATACCCGAAAAGCTTCTCGAATTTCTTCTTCACTATCCGTATCCTTCATTTTACGCGCCATCATTGTGAGAAATTCAGGGAAATCGATAGTTCCATTACCTGAAAAATAAAATTTAAACAGGAGATAAAATTTAACTATAACTAAGAAATATTATCTAAATCTCTACATAATTCCACTAAACAAAAAATCACTTCTACAATTTATCTACAGTTGAATAAATCGAAACCAATATCTTTATTCTATATTTCTACTTACCATAAAACTAGCCAAATTTATCTTCGATAAAAAAGAAAAATTTATCAATTTTTCAAGAGCTATTATATACAATATGCGATAAAAAAAAGTTTTAATACGAACCATCTGCGTCGACCTCGTTTATCATATCCTGTAATTCAGCTTCAGTTGGGTTTTGTCCAAGTGACCGCATAACCGTACCAAGTTCTTTTGTTGTAATTGTACCATCACCATCTTTATCGAATAGAGAAAACGCTTCTTTAAATTCTGAAAATTCGTTCGAATTTTTATTAACAGCTCTATCTTACATATTATTTTAAGAAAAAAAAAGAAAAAAATGAAATGTTCCTTGCGATTCATTTTTTTTCCCATCTAAAATCTTCTAATAACTTTTAGTTTATTCCACAGTTTTTAATAATTTTCCATTGAACGATTAAAAAAAATTTCTTCTCGTCATCAAAATAAAAAAATATATTTAAAAAGAAATAATTTTAATAAAATTTAAAAAAAAAAATAAAAAATTAAAATAAAAATCGAATTTACCAGCGATTTGCTCTTCGGTTAATTGATCGGCCATATTTTATGATGAATTACTTCGACAAAGAAAACAAGAATAAAACGAAGACGAGATCAAAATTGTAAATTAAGATAGATGATTGTGTTCACAAAAAAAGGAAAAAAAAGCGAAAACTTTTGCTGATTCAATTTAAATGAGCCTTTTAATTCGAAAAGACGGCAACCACCTTCTTTTCCCAAAATTCGATTGATTTACACCTGAAAATTTTTTTACTTTTCTTGTTTATAACAATCAAAAATTTACTATTTCGTATATTAAAATTTTTCACAAAAAATTTTCATAAAAAACAAAAAAAATAGGAGAAATTTATTTACAAAAGAAAAATTCATGAAACGCAAAATGAATAATTTGAAAAAAAAAAAAAAAAAATGAGAGATTTCACTTTTTTTAAATTCACTTCAAATATTCATTAAACAATTTATGAAAAAAATTAATAATTAGGTTTTAATGAATAAAAATTCTTACAATATCAAAATTTCACTAATATTTCTATTCGTTTTATCCTTATGCAATTCATTTATTTGACTTATTTTGACAAATAAAGTGAATTACTCCATTAGGATGTTTTTCTTAGAATAATACAGAATCATATAATATATATATATATATATATAATCATATACATATATAATAAAATCATTCACATGCATGCATAGTGCTAGCAAAATAAGATCATTTCGTTATGATTATATGACTATATTAATTAATTATTACGATTATTATTAACAATATTATTAATCATTATTGATTTTATTATTGTTACATTATTATTATTAATTATTAATTTATTTATTATGATTAATAATATTATTGCTGTTATTATTAATAGAAAATAAAAAAAAAAAGAAAAAAAAATCAAACGTCCTTTCATTGAACTTTAACTGATCGTCGACGAATATCGAACTTGATTTATATCCATCGATATAAAACCGATATAATAAAATTCAAATAAAATTGTGCTTTAAAAAGCGAGTAAATTAAAAAAAAAAAAAAAGCAAATAGTACCAAACAGTATTATTTTCTTTAAATAAGCCTTTACTTTACTCGAAGAACAATAATAAATTTTATTTACACAAATTATTTATAATCCCTATTTTTATTATGAAAAAAGTTATGGGTTATTATGCTCTGCTCTAATCGCTTATTTTCAATCAAATCCTTTCATGATTACAATTTCATAAAATTTTAAATGAAATTGCTACCAAATGCACGCTTAATCGACTTGTTACGCCTACATTTCTCGAAAAAAAACACTGAAAATGTCAACTTCATTGAACTTATAAAATATACAAGAAAACTTCTACAAAATAAATACACAATATCAAACACAAATCTCCATTTTTCATTAAAACAGAATACATTTTTAGAAAAAGAAAAAAGGAGAGGTCACCAAGAAAAGATTTTGAAAAGTGGGAAAAAAAAGCATTACTGGAATTCCTTTTCAAATCTAATATGAAATAATAAAATGAAATAGAAAGAATTTTTTAAAAACAATTCAATACACGAATCTCCACGAGAATTTGATGAAAAAATAATAAAAATGAATATGAAAATTCATACAAATTTTAATGATTTTAAATATTTTAAATACAAATTAAAAACCAAACTAAATTTAAAATAAACGATTTAAATATTTAATGACAAATTTTTCAATAAATGATGAATCATCGAAAACAAAAAATTTGAAAAATTTATTAGTTTTACGAAATGAATTTGTTTAAATTAATAATTTAAAATCACACAGCAAAAAATTTTCTGAAAATTAGATGCGAATTATTTTTTTATTATAACAATTTATCTATTAGTGATTTCCTTATTAACAAAAATTAAAAAATTAAAAATTAACTAAAAATTGAAGCAGAAAATAAAATGATTTTATAAAATATATCTAATTTGTTTGCGAAAAAAAATTTTTATCAATATTCCAATTGGAAAAAAAACTTTTTCTTCACATAAAATTTCACTTTTGAACAATTTTTAATTTAAATTTTAATTAAAACGAACAAAAAAGAGCGAAAAATTTTAATACTTCGAAAATAATAATTTTCACATTTCTCTTTTTTTTTCTGCCGTCTAAACACAACAAAAGCGGCAAACAAATATTTAAAATGGAAAAAAAACAAGTTTCAACGAATAAAATTCGAACACACAAAAAAAAAAACGAGAACTAATGACAATAATAAAAATAATATTTTGAAATAATATTGTATTATTTTTTTTACAAAAAGATTTACAAAAAATTATGAAATGAAAAAAATTTCAGAATTTTTCTAAACAAAAATTTTCTTTATAATTTTAAATTTAATATATTTTATTTTTTAAAAAAAAAAGCTGAACAAATTTATTTTACTAAATATTAAAAAATATTCAAATAAAAAAATTGATTTTTATAATTTTTAACCGCAAGAAGAATCACAAGACTGATCGATTTCGGCTTAACCAGCCAAGTTTAACGCCAAACTAATGATAATCGCCTCCCATCACCCAACTTCTATAGCCAAAATTAAATTATGGAATGGACTGATAAAAAGCAACGAGAAAGATTACACTGAATTGTTCTCACTGAAAAGAATTGTTGTAACCTTTTGTGGTAGGCGGAGCCAACATATGTATTAACCAATAAAATAATTGAATGAAATTGCGCAATGCGCGGTTACTATGACAACAATCGCAGCGCATTGCGCCTACATATTAAAATGTATTGAAATGCGCCGCGCACTAATAGATCTTTGCGTATGGGCGGGATTTTCCAGTAGGCGTGGTTACTGTTTAATGTTTCAATAGTAGTGGATTAGGATGAAAGATATCGGGATTAAGGATCGATTTACGGCCTAAGTCATAAGCGATAAGCCATATGAAATATGTTAAGGCTTGGGCGAGGATTGTTGGGATTTGTTGTGCGATAGATAGAAATAAGATAAGTGATGAGGTATTATCAAGTTTCATTGAGAAATAAACTTTCATTGACAAAAAGTTTACTAAATTGCGGTTGGAAAAGACTTTCATCAACAATCTGAATTAATCTTAAAATTTTTTTTAATCTTATTTTTTAATTTAAAAAAAAAAGGAATTAGTAAAAATTTAATAATATTAAAAATAAAATTCAAATATTTCTAACATTTATTAGTATTTCAACTTTTAAGTGATTCAGCGAAAATAATTTTTTAAATATTTTAAATATATTTTTTAAATATTATATTCAACTAAAATATTGAATATAATATTTAATATAATATTTTTGAATATTCAACTAAAATGAATTAAAATAAATCAGGTTAGTACTATTAAAAGAGGAAAAACTATCGCTATTTATTTATTTATAAAATTTTTATAAAATTTAAATTTATAAAATTTTATAAAATATAAAAAAAAAATAATATTTATTTTAAATTGTTTCTTTGAAAAGTTATTGGTTTCAAAGAGAAATATTTGTTTAGTTCATTCGTTTACCTCATATAATGTAAATATAGAAGAAAGAGTTCAGTAAAGTTATACAACTTAAGTAAATGTAAATACTTGTAAAAAATTTATAATAGTTGAAAGTTAAACAATATTCACATAACTTCGTTACGCTAGATTTGTAATTTGTAAGGGGAAAAAACGCTTAAAAATACTCACCTTTATTTTCCTAGTCATTATCAGAGTTAGCCTAATTGGTAATGGTACAGGCCGTGGTAATGGGGGATAGAATGGCTCAGTGGGTTGTTGCTCAGTTTGGAGGGCCGATGCTGAGGTTCGATTCCCCGCGGGAGTATAACCTGTACAAAAATCCGGCTGATGCTGGCGACTCACCTGTATTCCTATCGCCAAGGGATTCCCTGGTATATTGCCCAATGCGACAAGCCACTCTAGCGAGTTTAACCAGTAATGGTGAGGACTCTAAAAAAAAATCGGTAATGGTCCAAGCTGTGGTTTATTTTTCTCACCAGTGAATTTAGTTCTAAATCGATAATGGTGCGAGCTATTAGAAGAAGAGGAATTTACAAGAGGAGAAAAAATAGTGGAACTGTTTGAATGTTTGAAATGTCCATGTTCTTCCTTTTTTAATTCGGATAGCTTTTTATTAAAATCACAAATGATAATTGAAATTCAGAAAACATCTGCACATAAAGAAATTAGTGAAATTATGCGTAAATTTTTTTTTGAAAATCTCCGGATTTTCTGGATTGCTTAAATATTTCATCAAACTTTGCACTAAAATGCAAAAAAAACATCAAAAAAAAATAATAATAATAATTGTAGGTAATTTCATCAGTTAAATTCTTCCGGAAAAATAAATATTTTAGTGCAATTTTTTATACGATCGATTATTTTTTTCAAGAAAAATTATCACATTTAAATAAATAAAATTCATTTTATTTTTTTAATGACATATTTAAAATATGAAATAAATAATTTCAGTTATTTTTTAATAAAAAATGAAATAATTTATTATGAATTATTTTCAATAAATAACTAAAAGTGCTTTCGTTTCGTTGGTTATTAGTACATAATTTTTTTTTAAAGAATTTTCATTTAACGATAGAGAAGTACAAATTGAGAATATTCGAAGAAGTATCATTAAGTAGTTTTTTTTTTTTTTTTTTAACGAGAATTTCCATATCAGATACTAAATAAATATGTTATCACTTAACACGATAATCGGAAATATTAATCGCTCGCCTATTGTGCCTCCCCCCCCCCCCCCCCCCCCCCCCCCCCCCCCCCCCCGCCTCTCTCCTCTCCACCACCTTCCCTCTAAATTATTTAAACGATAAATATATTTTAGAGAAAAAAATTCTAATTTTATGATCGAAGAGGTAAGAAATTGGTATTTGCCTCCGGCTAAGAATAAAGTTCTCATCTAAAAAAAAAATGGATTGTGCTCGTGACCTACTTGTTTATCAGTTTAGAGTTCAATGAAGCATTGAGATGTTTTATTGGCTTTGAGAGGATTCTTTTTATTATATATAATAAATTTTAGCAATTAAAAGTTTCGTAGTTTAGGCTATGGCTTCCTTTGACTGTGCAGGTAAATTCATAGCCATAGCCATATCAAATACATATACATATATACATACATACATATACATATATACATACACACACATACATATACACATTCTTATCAATAACAGAAATAGTTTTACTGCATTTTTTTTAAACAGTCCTCACCATTACTAATTAAACTCGCTCCGCTGGCTCCTGTCACACTGGACGAATATACCAGAGAGTCCCTTGGCGATAGAAATACAGGCGAGTCGCTAACATCATCCGTATTTTTAGATAGGTTTACTCCTGCGGAGAATAGAACCTCATTATTGGCTATCCGAATTGAGCAACAACCCACTGAGCCATCTTACCCTCACTTTTAGATGTATTAGTGGACTGAAAATTAATACAAACCACAATTCGAAATATTCAATTTAATAATTTTTTAATTTTCAGTTGTTGTTTATGAAAAGCATCAGTTAATTCTTTTAGTCTTAAAAATTAATCTTTCTTGGAATTTGAAATGTTAATGTTAGATTAAAAAATTTGCAAGCGCCACGTGTTAATAGTCAACAAGTATAGAATTGATATGATTTGCTTATAATTGATATGATAAATAAGAAAGTACTTTTTTTTTCATAAAATTTCACTTATTGAATGTATAAATTATTACGATTATTCTTGTATGAAAAAAAAAAGAAAATTAAAATGTATTTGTCTTATGGTTTAAGGAAAATTTGTTCCATTTTTTTATTACTTTCTATTATTATTGTTAATATTATTTATTATTATTGTAAATATTATTTAATATTTATTATTTTTATTATTACTAAGTAAAAAAAATGATGCAAAGAATATTATTTTAATTATTATTTTAATTTGTCATTAATTATAAATTTAAAGAGAAAATTGAGTTAAAAATCATTTTTATGCTAATTAGTTAATTTAATTTGTTATATTAATTTAATTTAAAAAATTTTAAAAATTTCTATAAAAATGAAATCGTAAAATTTGGATCTGCAAAGTGTATATCAATCGCTAAGTGGAGCCAGAATAGACGAATGGCTTAGACCAATTCAGTGTTTAGAGAGACATGCGTTCGGCTGCTCATCCTCCTCCGATAAGAGTGAAGAGGATAAAAAAAGAAAATAAAAATTTATTAATATATACATGGCTTATAGTATATTATTTGATAATGAAAGCGATAATGAAATGATAAAAATGGGAATATTAAATGATAATGAATGAAATGTATTTATTTATTTATTGAAAACCAGTCAAGCGGGGCGCAAACGCCAAATGCTTGTATCAATAACAAATAATAAGAATTAATGACAAAAAACAAAAAATAGTAATATTAAAATAAAATAAACAATTTAAAGATGAAACAAAGAGGAAATTGCAAAATATAATATAGTAAATTCGAAATAACCATAATCGGATGGTAAAAATCGAGATTTCATACTTCCTGTATGGTGTGAACTTTTTAAATAATATCAGAAATGATATTATCTAATCTTTTTTTAAAGATAGCTAAGGGTGGCACACAAGCTATGTCGTTCGGTAATTTATGTTAGCAATTAATAATACGAATAAAGAAATAATGAGTCCTTTTAGTTTAGTTTTACACATAGGTTTTAGTAATTTTAGCCCATTAGTTCTTGTTGGATTTAAATAAATATATATTTTATTTGACTTATCAAATAGTCTAAAATACTTTAATACTGAAGTTTAAAACGAATCAGCAATCTAATAATTGAAGAAAAACTGCTTAGTGTTCTTTTAGCGTTGCTCATAATTCTACAGTACATCCGAATATTATCAATGCCACAAGTTTATGTGATAATTTCAGTTTACACCTGTTCATTTAAGAAAATTATCTAAAAGATAAAAAAGTTTATTTGTTAAACAGGATGCGATGCAATGAAAATTTTGGCGAAAAAAAAATTTAGACCAAAAATTTATCATTTTAATAGAACAGTGGGCTATTAGAGAAGAGAAAGAATTTATCATTTATCATCTTTATCAATAAAATCTTTATCATTAGTATAATCTTTATTATCAAATCTTATCAAATTATTCGCTGTTTTATTTCTTCATAAATAATTTTATCGTTGAAAATTCTATGCAAATTAAAAAACACAATTTTATTTACGATTTGCATTTTGGTTTATTTTTTCTTTTTTTTGCGGCCAATTTAATTTTCAATCGACTTGTCACAATAGGCTGTGTTGTAAATCTTCACCTTCCTTCTTCTAATAGCTCAATCAATCACTGAATAGGCTGGCTCTGCTTGATACAAAGGCCCTGAGAAGTTTTTAGTCCCTCGAACTGGCCATTGTAATTGAAATATCTTATATCTTTCTGTGTTTTCGTCTAATTTTTCATAAATAAGTGGAGTCATTGAACAATGCAGAACTCACTAAAGAATAAGATAAATTTGATATGATTGTTGATATGATAAATATATAACAATTTTATATGAAATTATTGTAAGATTTGCAAATTGCTTAATTCTATGTGATATAATGGATTATGAAATAAATCTGAGATAAAATCCATCGGTATCATTTTTATCAACTCTTAAAATAGTTCCAACGGCCAAGACCAGAATGGTTCAGTGAGTTGCTGCTCTTATTTCAAAGCATCGACGCTCGAGCACTTTTTCAACGAAGATTGAACTTGTCTTTCAAAAGTCCATGTGACGTTCACAAGTTATTTGGAGCCCAAATAAATTTTTGGTAAAATTTTTATGGTCTAACAAACTAGCAAAGTGTTCTTAGATTAAAAAAAAAAAAAAAAAGGTATTTAAACAAAATTCCTTTCGTTCCAATTTTTACAATTTAAAAGGAAAATGTTGCAAAAAAAAAAAAAAAAATGAAATGAAAAATTATTAACGAACAAATAATTTAATAGGAAAAATACAATGAGAATTTGAAGAACAGTGAAATAAAATTTCTATAGACGTTTTTCGTGATATAGAATTTTGCATTTTAAATATATACGTTTTGATTAAATGAAAAATTTTCTAAAGAATTTTTAAAGTAAGTATTCTTATTGAAAAACCTGAAATTCAAATAGCATATAGTTGAATAGCTTTAATTAGGTTATTTTATAAAAGTCAATATTATTGTCTCTTTCGTTAGAAAATAATTCGCTAAAAGAAAGAAAAATGAAAAATTCTCAAAATTTCTCATTTATTTATTTTCTTTCATGCAGTTTCTCTTTTTAATGAGAGACGCCGTTCTGCCTTGGCTAATATAGCTAATTAACTGGGCTAAGACAAAGATTCATCTTAGAATAGAAAGAAGCACTGATGGATTTTGACTTGAATTTTGCTTCCATCGACAGATTTGTTTGCAAATATCAATCGCAAAACTCTATGCATAATGGAACTTTAATAGGCTTCGTTTCTATTTTTTAATTCATTATTTATTTATTTCCTTTTGATTTTAGCAAAAAAAAAAAAAAAGCAATAAATCAGCTTTTATGCTTTTCTTATTCGAATTTTTTTGTGGTCTTTTTAATATCATTTTTTATTACAATTTTATTTATTTCTTCTTTTTAGTTTTCTTTTTTGATTTAAAATTTTTTTTAAATTATAAAAAAATATTAGCAAAAATGCCATTCTTTTATATTTTTTCAAATTCTTATTTGAGTTTATCGAATGGCAATAATACAAATTTAGTTTGAACGTACAACAGTAGTAGTGTTGACAAATTCTGATTGAAAGAAACCTCATATTATGACGTGAAAAATGGGAATTATTTAGGAATTATAGGGAATAATATTTGCAAAAAAATCCCAAATTATTGATGTAATTTGCATTAATTCACTAAACAGCAGCAGCACTTATTGATAATTCTCAATATTTTACACTTTTACTTATTATACTTACTTATTCTAAAGTGAAAATGCCAAACTTTCATATATTTCATTCGTGTATTCCAGCACATGGTGTCCCAAATCTGGACTCATGGTGCATACGATAAATATGCAAACTCAACTAGGGAGTGGTAGTGATCGGAAAGAATTGTAATAATTCTCGCATTGATAGAAATCCTCCAATCCTATTTAAATAAATCGCCACTGGTTCGAGAAGTGTTAGACTTTAAATACCTTGAATCTACTCTTATAATTAGAGGTACCTCTGTAGTGCAAAATCTTTATACATTAACCGCCAAGTAAGTCTCAAAACAAAAGTCTGTTATACGCAAAGTTTTAGCCATACAGCTGAAAAATATTAACAATGAGAGCGGAAGATATCGAGAAATATAATCACCATTTCTCCCTAAAAGTGGTCAGTCTTACTCACCAAGCGAATAGATTACATCCATCTTTGCTCAGATACTACTTATATTAATAGTATTATCACGAAGCGTCTCCTCCATTGGTTAGGTAACGTTTTCGTCGTCAATTACAGGAAATGACGCATATAACTCCATTATGGATGGCGTCAAAAACGAGGACCCAACCAAGATCCCAACAGATTATTCTACACAAATGCGGCATAACAATATAAAAACTTTAATGAAACTTGAACTACTTTCAGGCATTGCATCGAATCGAGAAGTTTACACAGTTTCTTACCAAGTTGAATCAACAAACCAATAATGGTGCAAATTTCCAATGAATAGAATAATAGGCATCGAGAATTCTTTTGAGTTTATTTATTTCAGACGACGATTGCAAAATTAATTAACTTTAGTCTAATAGTTCACTGACTTCATAAAAAGATTCTTCGTTCATCATTAGCATCATTTTAGAATATAAAACAAACATTATTTTGTCTTCAACAATTTCTATTCACTACATTCTGCAAATTCCAAACTACAACTACATTTGGTACTTCAAAATATTTGCAAAATATTAGATGATGAATATTGCCGACACTAAACTATAATTATCAAAAAAACTACTTTTTTTATTCTCAAATTATAAAATTCTCGAATAATTAGGAAGAAAACTAATAGAACTAAGACTACCAGAAATATTTTATGCAAACCTCGTTAAATTCTAATAAATCTATTAATTTTGCGATGAAATTGAAATTTCTTACTTTCAAAAAAATTTTTTTTTTCATAATTTTTGCAAGATTATTTATTATTTATTGATATCTCTTCAATAAAGCTAATTATACATTTTTACAAATTGAGATTTATTAAAAAAAAAAACTCGTTTATATGAAAATTAAATTTTAATAAGTTTTATTCAAATAAATTAACCTACGAAAAATATTCACAGATTTCAATAAGCAGTTTTTAAATTTTTAAACTAAAAATTCAACGAAAATCACTCATAATAATATTCAAATATATATAAATAATAAATAAATTCTTGCTATTGAATTTAACGAATAAAATTAAGAGAAAGCAGATTTTTAATGCGAAAAATTCACAAATAAATGAATAATAAAATATTTTTAAAATAACTTTATGGCACATTAGCATAGAAAGAATTCATATTTTTGTTCAATTATTATTTTATGAATAATTTCATTAAAAAGCACTTTTTAAGTGAAACATTAGAACATTTTAAAGGCAAATAATAATAACAATAATAATAATCCGACTTTGTTTGCGGATCATATGATGGTTTCTCCTTAATCTCTGATAAATGCAGCAGCCATAAAACATTTTCAATTCTCTTTAGTTCTTATTTTTCTGAAAAGCAGTGAAATCTTTTATCAGTTTGTTAAAAAAATTGTCATCCATAACAAAATTTTTTGCATATTTCTGAATCCATATTTGATCGATCTATTGATCAATATTTTTTAAATGTAAATTAATAATTTTTCGAAATAAAAAAAATCAGAGCCAAAAATGAGAATAACCTATTTTTCCTTTATTTCCTACGATTTTATATTTGAAAAAAAAAGTTTTTAAAGCCGATTTATAGTTGCAATAAGTCTCTATGTATGGCATTCTCAGGTCAAGCTTCGGCCGGAGTAGGCCAGGGTAGATTTAGCTGATTTGAACGAAACAAATATGGTACCTAATAGTCTAATAAGGCTAATAGTAGTTTGAATAGAAATAAGCTGATATAATGAAGAATTATGATAAATCCATTCAGATTACAACACTTAGCTACGAAAAACAACAGCAAGCTGAGAGTCCTTTTTGGCTTCTGCAATTTCTTCCTCACTGAACAGTTCTTTGAACCGTTTAGTATATTCTTCGTAATGATGGCCTTAAAATATCAAATTAATCTGTAGCCAAAATTTTAAAAAACGTGAAATTCTTGATGTGGTTTTAAAAGGAAAAAAAAAGCTTACTATTAGAGGAATTCGCAGTTTTATTTTTACAAGGCGAAAAGCTCGAACGTATTCGCGAAAAAACTGCATACCGAATTTGTCGATTCTGTTGCCAAGCCGCTTCTAATAACTTCAGAGGATTAACCTTATCTATGGATGATGTGCTTTCCAGAAACCTAAAGTAAACAAAATCGTCAAAACAAAAGTGGAAAATTCTTAATATCCATATATCTGCAGTTGGCTCCAAAAAACACGGTCAATGAAAGCGGAAGTCACCAAGAAATTATCTTTGATATTCATTCTATTAATTATTTTTGATACCATTGAATATTTATATTTGAAGCAAATACATACCTTATACATAGCTTGGTGACTATCTGACTTTTTAAGGCTATAAATTTTGGTAAAAAAAATGCTTACGGTTCATGCATTAATTTATCCATAAAAAAATTTGCATTTTTAAATTTCTTAATAAGAAATTTCTTTTAGAAAGAAAAGAAAGGAAAAAAAGAAAACGGTAATTTTAATATAATAATAATGATAATATGATAATGATAATATCACTCAAAATAACGAAATAAAGAAATAAAAACAATATATTCTAATATAAAACAATAATATTTACCTAACAGCTTCAACAACGTGACCTCTAGCAAGGAACACCTCCACAATTTCTTCCGTAGCAGTCCCAAGCCTTACAAGCATATCAAGAGCTAATTGAATCAATGATGCATGCTTTGCTCCATGAGATAATAACTGGAATGCCTAAAATTTCTCAGTCAAATATGTGCGATAAAACAAGTACAAAACAAATTCAGAACAAATTTCTCGGAATAAAACTATAAAAAAATATTTAATAGTGCCAAAATCTTTCGTAAAGTTCAAAAATAAAAAACTCACTGTTTGTTTAGTATCAGTGATCACTCGAAACTGAAGACAGTGCTGCAGACGATGAAATTCTCCCGCAGAAGCCATAGCCGATACAAGGATTTCATTGAGAAAATACGGCTGAAAGTATATTGTGATGACACCGATTTTATATACAAAGAGCTATCAACCACGCAATCCATAATCCACGCAATCTTTTAAAAAATCTTTTAAATCTTTTTTTTAAAAATCTTTTTAAAATAAAGCAATACCAACAGCAAATGAAGAGCCGCATCATTCTCTAATAATAAATCACAGCAGTGAAAAAGATTCTAAAAAGTAACCTGCACTTCGATTTCATATTCCTTCAAAACAAGTAAATAGTGAAGTGCATATTCGACAAGTCGCTTTTTGCTAATTTTTTGCGACTCAATAATCGGCAAAAATATCAAGCTGATAACATCACTTTGTGTAAATAATGAACACTGATATGGAACAGCAATCAAAGAATATTTGGATACAGGGCCTATCCTAAGAAAAGAATTGATAAAAGTATTACAAAAAAATCATTTCTAAGACAATTCTAATTTAGACCAATCACTATGCAAAAAAGCAATATATCTATGATCAGAACATTTTTGATAATATTGAAATAATACCACCTAATTGTATCATTACCAATAACTTTAGCTGATGATGCCTGCGTGCCTTTAGAGAGTGGTTTAACAATCCAGTCAAAAATCTCATGGATCTCCTTTAAACTTAATAGATTTGAAAATAATGATGAACGGAATTCATTAAGAAATAGCGATTTCATTGACGAACGATTGTAAAGAAAGCGTAGAAATTCAACCTGAAATGCAAAAAAACAGATAAAGAAAAAGATTTCAACAGAAAACTGAGTAAAACCGAGCAACAATTTCTACTGATTTAATGATTTGCCTTGTTTTCAGAATTGAAAAATATCCATTTTTGTATATAATAATTCATAAGAATTTATATTCACTATCAAATGACAAATAAAACCCCACTAACCGTAAAAAAGATGACTTAAGAATAGCAAAAGCCCAGCTAAAATTAGCATTTTTATATGGAAATCACAAATTCTTTACAGAAAATTCATGCTCGATTTCACGTGTATTGAATATTAAACCAATAAAAATCAAAATGAACTAACTTTATTAACCAAAACAAATTCTGAAGATTCTGGATGAAGTGTGATCAAAGTGAAAAGACCGATTGTTGCGTCAATTACTATATTCGGATAAAACATAACCCATGACTGACTATATGTTGGAACTTCATATTCGAAGCTTGCAGCAAGTTCATTGCCACATTTAATGGATGCCACTATTACAGGTCGATGAACTACGATTCCCGAATGTGGTTTATTATAACAGCGAATGTCGAATAAAACTGACTGATTAGTTGTCTAAAAATTGATAATGTCAATGGTTTAAAGAACGATGAAATTAATCAGTTAATTCAAATCAGTTTATTCAAATCTAATAAACGTACTGTGGTCAAACAACAATAGATTTAAGAAACAAACTGGTAGATAAATTTCTGGAAAATATTTTCAATCATCAATAAAAAAGATAAAATTACTTGATGATGAACGACTACAATATTGTCAATAATATGGATACCAAATGCACCAGTACGCTCAAGAAGAAGTGTATCTGTGAGAGCTGGTGTTTCCATTCCATTAACACTCAATTTATACATTGCTATATCAGAAGTGCTCGAATCCCGCAAGCTATATCGCAATACCAGTAAATAAAGAGAACCATATCTAAAAAAACAACTAACTGAAAGTAAAAACATGAAGTACCGACATGTTTCACTCGAATGTAAAAGCCTAAAGATCAGAAAATGAAGATTTATTTTTATTTTTCATCTACATAAAAAAAAATGGTGAATGAAATAAAAATACAATGATGCAACAGTGACTTCTCGTTCTAAAAGATTCGCTTTTGCATCAGAAAATCCAAAATCTACTTCAAATTTGGCCAATCGATAAATAGCCCCATTCTGAAAACCCAATTAAAATAAAAATTAAAAAATTAAATTAAATAAAATTAAAAAATTTATTATTACCAAAAATAAATTGTATTAAATATGAGAATTTTGAACTGTCTTAGGCACTTTATTAATATTTTATTAATTTATCATCTATGATACGCGTTAGTTAGCTTTTGCGCTACAGCTAACGGAAAATATATGATAAACAATCTAAAATATGCATATAATATGCATCAGATCGAGCAATTTGGAAATTTCTTACCCTTATAGTTAGAGAAGCCGGCCTAACAAGTAATGGTGAGAGCTATTAGAAGAAATGTTAAATGAGATAGATGTACTAATTTAAAAGCAATAAAAAAAACTTGTGAAATATTCACTTGTATCAAAAATGGGTTCATCAACGAAGCACTAACTCCACTCGAAGCGATAATAAGTTGTGAGTCCGCCTATAACAGAAATAACTAAGAAAACAATGGAAAGCCCTCTAAAAAATTAATTTTCAAGTAAATACTAAGATTCATTATATCTAGAAACATTCCTAATTTAAATCATTTTTAAACTAATTTAACTGACTCGAAAAAAATCGCCAATTCTTCCAAATATATTAATTTTCAAAAAGGAAGTAAAACATTAAAACATTAAAAGTTATTATTATAATGTTATTAGTTAACAGCAAAAGTAACTTTTGCTTTTATAAAGTCCTAATTATAAATAGTATTAAAATAACTAACGTAGTAAATATACCAATACATTGACAAATTATAAACTTTCAATAATTTTAATGATTTTTTTTCCGCGTTCACTTGATATAATTCAAAACCCTGAAAATTAAACAAGAAAAGTTCGCTTAATAAACTTATTTGAATCAATCGCGCAATAAATGGATTAATACAAATTTAGCTCCAAAAATTTCCTAGAATAGATTCTAAAAAGAGAAAAAAATTTCTGAAAGCTAGTTTTAATGAATCTGAAAAAAGCGCAGTAAATGAAAAATAGGCAATTTAATAATGAAAAAAAGTTGATTAATGAAAAAAAAAGAAAATTGATTAAAAAACTGAACTCGGTAGCTATTTTCTCAAACTTTCAAAGTATTAAAAAAAATCCATCATGCAAGTCATATTAAACCTCTTATTATTCTCATTTATCCTTAAATATACCTGATTGGTAACGAAAAGAATCTGGCTGGCAGCAACCCATTCCAAACCAATTATTCGTGCTGATCGCATTTTGATTTGTTGTGTGAAAATTTTATTGTTATCGCCTTTTAAACGAAGAAAATCCTGCAAGAAACATCGAAAAATAATATACATTTGAAGAAAATGCCTAACAGCTAAAAACAATGGATAAAGCAGTGAAATATATAATTCACTATACTGAAGGTTCAAATCTTAACATTACAACAATTTAGTTGGCTTTTCCTGTCTTATTACCTGTAATTGCTTATCCATAAGACTAGGCTCTCTGTACAATTTTGCAATATCAATATTATTTTTGCCTTATTTTCTTATATTATATTCCTTTCTTATAAAGGATTTTTTTCTTTCGATGATACGATAAGCTTTCTTGCTACTATTTTCTTATCTGAAAATATTCCTAAGAAAACCCACTAATTTAATTCCCCAATGATGTGGTTTAAAACCAAAGGAATTTATTAACCTGAAAAATATAAACTTTTATTTTAACCTAACGAAATTAATTTGTACTTACAACAGATGTTTCCGTGTATTGTATACTCGCTATTTGCAAATCTAGTGAAAATTTCATGATCCTAATTCGACCACTATTTTCCATGCTAAAAAAATTCTTTTATATTTGCAGTTTAACTTCAATAAATAATAAATAATTTAATCTTCTATTCGCCAAAAGCATTTCCTATAAAAACATCGCTTCATTCGTTCAGCGATTTTCTTTGCCTTCCGAGTTCAAATGAAAATTACAAACTTAAAGAAACGAAAAAAGAGAGAATAATATTGAGTTATTTTTGATTTTATCTAATTTTATCATTTAATGAATTTATAATTGTGAATAGAATGGCTCGGTGGGTTGTTGCTCAATTGAGAAAGCCAATGCTGAAGTTCTACTCCACGAAGGAGCGAATATGTGCAAAAAGCCAGGCGATGCTGGCGACTCATCTATATTTCTATCGCCAAAGCACTCTCTGGCATATTTGTCTTGGACGACACGTCCGCCAAGCGAGTCTAACCAGTAAAGGTGAGGGGCAGTTTAAAAAAAAAGAAAACCTGAAAGAGATTATATCGTCGGATATTAAGCCTTTTACAGTGATTATCTGATTTCCATTTCCTTTCACTGTACAAATCTAAAATGTTGTAAGCCTTTAAAATAAAATTATTGAAAAATCAAATTTGCAAATATATTTAAGTAAAACTAATTCTGAGGGCTGATTTCGATTTTTCGATTTTCCGCCAAATTCTCAAATCATTTTCCGTCTCACCAAGTAAATTCCTCACAACAGTACATATCTCATCTGAGGAACGGTTTGGCCAACGCGAAGTTCGGACTTCGAATTGAGAAGAGCTGCCAGTCATTTTCGACTGTGTCGGTAATTTTAAAAGGCTGATCCGGACTATCACAATACATTAACACTAAAGAATTGATTATCAATCTTGTCTGCCCACAATAATTTTAAAGTGTTTTAATTCGTTGTCGGCAGCCACAATAATTATTAAAATTGAAAAAAAAAAATTTCCTTTCGATAAAAATTTTTTAATAATAAAATTATTATAAATTAATTAATTAAAAATAATAATTAAATTTTGATAATTTTATAATAAATAATAATAAAGTGATAAGTTATTTCATTCATTTTAATCCAATTAAAATTATTAAAAAACACCTTTTTATTAACATTATCGTAAAAAATATCAGATAATTCACCACTTTTATCAAATTTCCACCATTTTTCACCAATACGAAGCATTCCAACGTTAAAAAAAAAACCCACTGGGCCACAAAAAACAATGTAATAAGCCATAGAATTTTGATTACTATAAAGCAGTTTCGGCTGTGTGAAAAATTTTTTTACTAATTTTTTTTATTTTTCATTTAAATTAATTATATTTCTTATTTCGTTTCAACTGTGGTCCTTTTTTTTTTCTTATAAGATCCAAAATGTATGATTTAGTTCCATTAAGGTTCGCATGAATTAATGAAGTTTTGATTGACGTAGAGAACTATTTTGGCTGTGTTGATGTAGATTGGGCGAAATTCTCTCTTTAAATTTGAATACTATTAGAGACAATGAATTTTAGATATCCATGAATCTAGCAAAGAATCTTTTGGTACCACTTGGAATGGGCTACTAGGTATGGGCTGATCTAATAATAATATAGTTGTAATATTAATATTAATTTTAAGTCGAATGAATTTACCTAAAGAATTTCTTAGAAAATTTTTTTCTACAGTTTTTGTAATCATTGATAAGCGTTTAATTTTTTTCCAAAATAGATTTATTTTTAAATTCGAAATAATTTAATAATTGAATTGATAAAATCAAATCGTAGTTGAGAATTTAAATATAAATCAATAAAAAATATAATAAAATATAAATAAAAATTATATAAATAAATATTGAATGTAAATACTAAGTAAGTATAAGTAAATAAAAATTCTATAAATGTAATCAAAAATTATAAAAATAAATATTGGTGATTTTTTGACACTTTTAGCCGTTTGATTTGACAATATTTAGCTCTCAGTTTATAAGAATGGTATCGTCCTTCTTCATCTTTCTTTTCAAAAAAAATTTTCAGGCGGTGGAATGTCGAATGATAGTAATTGTAATGAAGATCTCAGTGATTTGGTATTTTTTATTTATTTTTTGAACGTTTGAAAGCCATTTGCTATGTTTATATAATTTTTTTTTCTATATTTGATATTTTTTAAATAATATTTATAATATTTAATATTATTATTTAATAATAATAATATTTTTATTCCGGATAAATTTTCTTGAATGCAGAAAAGTTGTTGAAAAATAATTTTATAAAAATATGGTGATTTTTTGAATATTTTAAGGTGCATAGCGAAATTCGTGAAGCTCAAATAGTTTGTGGTAGAACGGTAGATGAAAGAATTGCTCATTTACAAAGGGTTATTCAAATTAAATATTTTTTAATTTTATTCTTTTTTATAAAAAAATTTATTTGATATTATCAGGGTTATCAGTGGGCTATCAGTTATATTAGTGCGAAATATTTTTCAATTCTTTGTATAACGATTTTAAGGCTGAGGAAATGCTTTTACATCGAGATAAAAGCGGATCACTTCTCGATAATTTTTTGGATGAAATGCTTGAATTTGCTTCGCAAAATGAACCAAAGATTCGTTGTTTTATTGCTCAATTTATTGAAAAAGCTTGGTTTAGTTTTTAATCAAATATTTTTTTTTGAAAACATAAGTTGCAATTTATGTCGAACAAATACAGGAAATATTAATTAAAAAGTAATCGAATAAACTGCTGAAACTAAAACCTAATTCCACTTTGTTATAAGAAGCTATTTCAGTTGAGTGTTATTGGATATTGGATATGAACTGTAGAAATTCACTGTTATATTTTGGTATTTATAATTTATTTTAGTAAAAAAGATGCGGATTTGATGATAAAAGCTGGCAATTCGTTGTTATATCTGATAGATGCTGGTGGTATCGGATTTGTTACTGTAGTTAAGAAGGTATCTTAATTTCAAAAAAATGCCATTAAATATGGAATCCTACTGCTTCCTACGGACTCATTTTTTATCTATACTTAAGTTTATGCCAAAAAAGCCATCGTGTTACCCTATTCATCATTTTAGGCAAACCATAAATGCTGATTGTAATAAAAAATGTCGATGAAGTTTGTGCTTAAATATTGGTTTTTAAGGTAATTGGATCGTGCTGCCAGTTGTATCCAATTGTATTAAAATGGGCTGCGAATTCCAAATGTAAAGAAGTAGAAGTGTGCTGGGAATTTTTTTCGATGTTGAAGGGTCGCATTATGCAGCACTTAGATTCTGATAATGAGGGGCAAGTATTTTTTTTTCTTTTGTCACTCATGTCATGTCACATGTCTTACAGTAGTATTAAAAATTATTAAAAAATGGTTTTCAGAGTTCGTAAGCAAACAATGAAGTTTCTTGAAACGGTTATTTTGTCACAGACAGTGCGTACAGAGGTTGGTCATTTTCGTTTTTTGTTCTTTTTGTCATTTATTATGATTTTAATTAATTTATCTATTAATATTCTGTTTAAAATATTAGGAACATGCACTTTTAAAATTTGAGTAAATTGTTTGTAAATTTTTAATAAAGGAAAGTGAAGAAAATCGAGGTGATATTATGTGTTTGAATAAGATACCTCGCGAGCATCGCTTCATCTCTTATCGTAAAATGGAAAATGAAGCATCATTGAATTTCTCGGCTTTGCTTGATCAGATTTCATCCACTCACATATCTTCGCTTAATCTACTTACTGGTATATCATGCATTTGTAATATTGCCAGACTTCGTCCACAGTTCATGCAGCCAGTTATTGGTAACTTTTTTTTTATATTTCAGGAAAATGAATCCATATTTTGTCTAATAGTTTTCCTACAGATTTCAGTTTTGAATTAAATAAGTAATTATTTTTAGTATTTATTTTTATTTGTGTATTTGTTTTATTTGTGTATTTGAATTAGGTTAATCATCCTAATTTTTACGGCATTTTGATTCACCTTGTTGAACTGGTTTCTCAACCAAAATACACTTACACATGTACTGGTTTTAAGCTTTTGATTACTAATTTTTTGATTAGAATATAGAAGAAACTTCAATGAGTGAAACTTTAAGCAAAACATCAAATTTTTGGCATTATTTCTCACCATTCAGTCTTTCTTTCAATCCAAAGTCCTGAGGATAATTTTGTTTTAGGCGCATTGGAATCATTACAAGTCAATCTACCACCAACATTGGCCATGAGTCAAGTCAAAAGCGTCCGAAAAGAATTGAAAATGCATTTGCTGCGAATTCTGAAGCATCCAAGCTGCATTCCTTTCTCTCAGAGGGTTGAAACTCTTCTTAATGATCTTGGAGCTTCGCAATCGGTTTAGACATTTTCTTTCATTATCATCGTTTCTTTCCACATTGTCTCTTTAGTATTTATTCTGAAAAAATTTTCTACTGTGTTTCAAGTTTTTCGTATAATTTTCGTATAATTATTTACTTTTCTGTAATGTGATATTTTTCCAGGAAATTTCTCGGTCTTTGCCAACAACGAATGATGCTGGAAAAAGATCACGCCAATCAGATTCATTGGAGGGATTGGAAAAAAAACGTCCAAAAGTAGTTTTTTGAATTTTTTCTTTGTTTAATATTTTAAAAAATTAAAATGTCACTATCAATATCTATTTTCAAAAACGAATAAGTTTATCCACGCTATTGTTTAGCATAAAGATGTTGTCAATCTATTTTCATGTATGAAAGTTTCAGTTTTCTTATCATTTTATTAATATTTTGTTTCGCTTTAATTCTTTGTTCCTGCTATTATGCAAACTTTTCCTCTTTTTGGTCCTCTAAATGCAAATTATAGATTGATAATGATGATGAAACTACGCGTTTTGTGGATAAGGAAGAAGATGAAGAATATGGTGTAGAAGGAGCTAGACCTAGTATTAGCTCAGTTGGTGCTTCATCTGATACTGCTGTAGATATAACTGCTCAATTTGTTTATGAACGTTTAAGACCACGTGTCGTCACTAATCTTGTTCTGATTTCATTGGTTAGTTTTTCCTTTCTGATTGATCATTGATGGATACTTATATTTTTATCATTTTATTATTTTATTATCTTTATAATGTTATTTTTAGGTAACTCTTCCAGATGAAATGCCAGCTGCTTTTCAGTCATCATTCACTCCTATCGCTGCTGCAGGTACTGAAAGTCAGATTAGACATCTTTCAAGGTTGATAGCAACTCAGTTAACAAGTCTTGGACTTGGTCCTGGTTATGAATTGGTGCAAAATGAGAAACACCAGCAGTCAATCGGTTTTTATTTTTCACGACTTTTTTTACTTTTTAAAATTTAAAATTTACTGTGTTGTCGAAAATGAATTTTTTATTTTTTATGTCGGAATATCTTAATAATTAGTTTCGTTCTAAAATTAGAGAATTTCTTCCTTAATAATATATCTCTTTTAATTTGGGATTTTTTAAACTATGTTTCATCTTATTTTCTCAGCAATTTTTTTTGTTTGGTTCATTTTTACTGCATGTTTATTCAGTCATTTTCATTCGCTATCTTATTATCTCCACAGATTTTTTCACTGTTCATGTGATTTAAATTATTTTAGCCAGACAGATGGCGAGAATGGAAGGAGCAGCTATCCCTCCGACACCACTTAATGAATTTCCATCAAGCTATAAAAAAGATTCATTTTCGCAATTTACTTCTAATGCGGTTCATTTTTATTTTAACTTGAAGCATAATGCGTAATATGATTACGGCCTATATATATATATATACATATTTATTTATTTATTTACATGTATATATTTAGATACATTTAAATATATATATTTTAGTTTGTTTTTCGTAAGAGCAAACCAAAAACACAGTTCGGATTGTTAACAATAACTAAAAGATTGCCTAAAGATGAGGCCGTGAATTTGGTTCAGCTCTTATTTCAACGAATAATTGCAAACGAAAGTTTGTTTTTATATGATTTTTTAATAGTTTATCACATAACTTTTTTTAAGCAATATTCTTATGAAGACAGTTTCATAAACGATTTGAAATTCAACTATTCTTGTTCTTGCAAAATCCGGTTGTGCTATATTTGAAAAAATCTTTTTTTTCACTGCGAATTGACAAAAAAGCAAGAAATATCCCAGTGAAGAGAAATTTTGGTTGAATGTTTGCCACATTCTTCGCAACCTAGAAAAAAATCTATTCTAAAAATCTTATATTGAAAAATAAATAAAATAAATAAATAAATATGACAAGAACAGAGCAATCCTACTTTCTTATCTTCTTAGTTCCGAAGAAAGGTAACATATCGAGGAATCAATGAGGAATCTAGGAAAAGATCTTTGCCAATCTTGCTGAATAGTCATATGGATGGATCAGGGTAGCCGTGTATGACTCAGATTATCGTGGAATGATTATCGTGAAAAATCTGGTCCATGAACAGAAATAAATTTGTTATTAAAAATCCGAGTAGTGTTGGTGATCCACTTGACTTTGGCGAAAATTTTTAGCTGCAGTAACCGGTGGTGGAGCTAGCTAGGTTAGAAATGATGATTGCTAGTCATTTGCTCCTTACTTTAACCAAGCTGGATTCATATCTTGATCTTCTGCCTTCTATTCAATAGAATGGCGCTTTGGACGTTCTGCATTTTCCAGAGAAAATCATTTGGTTTTTTAAAGGATTTTATAGTGCGAAAGTGTTTATATGATGAACGACAAATAATTCGAATAATTGTTGCATGTTGTAATTTTAAAATTTTTATTGAAGTATATTGTAAATTAGAATCTCATCTAGTTACAACCCCTATAATTGTGTTATTTGTCTATTAAATTTGTCTGAATTTGTTAAACATGGACAATGGAAATGAAAGATATCAATTTGCCTTAGGATTATGCTTAAGATACATTCTACGTGCTAGCTAAGCGGATAAAATCTCACACAATTCGTTTTGGCTCGATTTCCAGCTACATTAATAGCATCGTCACCACTCACGCTGAGTTAGATTATGGCTTTAGCATGTCTTAAAAATTATCTCATTATATATTCAGCATCATGATATTGTTGAAAGCGAATCAAATCATGCCCTTGACTGATACGATCAGGAGAAATTTTGAAAACTGGTCGCTCAGGTTGAACTTTGGTTGATATTTTAGCTGAAGCGATGAAAAAAAAAGTGGCTTTTGTTATTTTCGCACCATTGATGAATTGGCAATTAAGGCATCGAAAGATCGAGGGGCTTGGAAATGCCTCATCCGTAGCCAGCGAGGCTAAGTTTAAATCAGTCTAACCAGAAATTATGCGAAGTATTAGAAAAAGGAAAAAATTTTCGGTCGATTTAAATTTGATAGATTCACATAAGTTAGGTTTCCGAATTTTCAGAGAGAGCTATTCAAGGAGGAGCTGGTATTGCTTATCAAAAGTTGCTTGTTCGTTTGGTTACTCGATTCGATAGCGATTCTTGCGGCAGATTGCAAGAACTTTTAGCTGACTTCATTATCCAAGAACAAAAATCGCGGACGGACTTGGCTTTATTATGGATCGCTGAATTATATGCTCAATATCAAGGGTGCAACTTTTTTCGCATTTTTTAAAATTTAGTTATAAATTTCAATTTTATTGATAAAGTTTTGTCTAATATTTATTAATTATTTTATTTATTGTTTTTTTTTTTTTTTTTACAGATTCTCTTTATGTCAAGCTTCATTCATATCAAGTGGAAATTCGAAGAAAGATCTTTTCCAGCGCTTCGATAATGTTCTTTGCAATCTATTAAAGATCCTTTTCAATCGTGGAGAACATAAAGAAACGTAACGTAAAAAAGTTATTATAGGCGTTTTCTTCTTATTTAACTAAATCTTTTTTTTTTGCTGATAGAAAATTACTTTGATTACTAGGATCATATAAGATTTCTGCTAATTTCATAACTTTTTTGTAGCAGGTACACTAAATTTTTATTTCTATGCAAAGGATTCTGTTTGTCATGCCTTCTTATTCCTTAAATTTTTAGTATGTTCCATAAAATTTTGCTTGAAGTACCTTTGCTGACTCCAGAATCTCTCAAATGGCTACGAGAGGCTTGTCTTGATTCGGTTATTCTTTTATTCAGTTTTTTATTAAAAATTTTATTTTATTTCTTTATATTTATTGTCTTCATTATTTTTTATTTAGGTTTTTGGCGGTTTTGGCATTACAACTTTACGCGAATTAGTTATGACTCGATCTCGTCAGCGTATTGAATTATTGAATTTATTGCTTGATCTCTCGTACAGTGAAAAGAACGAAGTTCGACAACAATCTATCGAAACTGCCAAAGAACTTTATCAGATTGATTATATCAAGTTCGTTTATGATTTAGAAGTTCTTAAACCGTATTTAACATATTTTTTAACTATATTTCACCAAAAAATGTGGGAAAATTTTTTCCTCTTTTTTGCTATTTTTTTCTTTCCAAAATTTATAATTAATTGACGTAATTAATTAATTAATTAATTTGTTTCAGAGGCGATGTGCGTGATTACCTAATTCGTTCTTTGAAGCACTGTACTCATTCGAAACCTCCTCCTCAATTTTGTTTTCATCTTCCAGCGGGTGCAGAAAGTAAATGGGATGAAAACACTATACGAACAGCACTAAATTTATTCCTATCTATTGTGCCTCTTGATCACTCACTTATACATCATTTTGCTACTATTTATGGAAAATCTCCAACCGAGGTCAAGAGAGTAAGTGTCTTTCATTTCTCTGGTCTGTTTGGTGCATAAAACTCTTAATCTTCAGTTTAATTATTTTATTCTTGAAAAAGAGTTCATCTGCCCTTGGTGGACAGGTATTCTTTGAAATGTTCCATGATTTTATGGATTTCCATTATCTTTCTAATTCATCGTTTTTTTTTTACTGAACTTTGATGAAAATGGTTTCATTATTTCTTATTTTTATTTTTTTTAGCTTACACTGCGTGCCATCGATAGTGCTATTAAAACAATTGGTGGATCTAGCCCAGATTTACTGAAAATGATCGAAACCTGTCCACTAGGGGCAGAGACTCTGGCTATAAGAATTGTACATCTTCTGACGGAAAGAAGTATAATTTGTATTTTTTGAGTATATTTTTATTGTCTATTTGATGTTAATGTTTATTTACCTTATTATTTGCTGCTTAATGTTCCTTGCGCAATTTTTTTCAAGTGTATACTGAGTTCTTTTATAGATCCTCCAACTTGCGAATTAGTTGAAAGTACCTGTGCCTTGTATGATCAAGGTAGAACTGATATAAGATCTTTGGTTCCTGTATTAAACGGTCTTGATAAGGTATTCGTTGAAAAGTTCCATGATTTTATTGATTTTCATTCATTCATAGCTGATTTTATTTATAAGTTATTCTGTTTAAATTAATCTTTTTGATTTGCTGGGATTTTTCGTAAATTTACGAATATATATTCATATTTTTCTTCTTGACCCTTATTTAAGGCACGAATTTCAAGTCTTCTTCCCAAATTCGTTTTGAACCAGGTGAATCAGAAGTCTCTGCCCGTTGTCTACCATAAATTACTTTTTGAAAGAAGTGAATATTTGAACATTTTCAATCGATTATATGTTGGATAATTTTTATTATCATATCATTAGTTGTTGTTCAAATAAGTACGAAAATATACAAATTACGCAGCTCGTTCTTTACTAGTAATTTAAATTTAAATGAAATTTCTGCAAAATTTATCTTTCTATTCTTTTAGTTAAAAAAATTCCGAAGGAGAGGAAAATGCTGCTTAGTATTTTTCCAGTTTATTGTTCATTTTAATGTTTTTAGATTCCAGAAAATGTTATTTGAGTTATAGATATAAAGACAGGTAAACAAACAATGAGTACGAGTGAACTTCTTGTTGCAATTCATCGTATACCATTGACGAATAAGGAGTCAGTCCAGTTGCTTTTGGAAAGTTAGTTCCTTCTTGTTCAGTCGTTTTGTCATTGATTCTCACTTAACATTCAAAACTTTTTAGGACATATTATTTTGTGTCTATATCTTTGGTATGTATAATTGTTTATTTAAAATAATTCTCGCATTATTTATTAAAAATTTGTTCTTAAGTTCGCAGACATGAAGTAAAGTAGATATTTTCAATTATCATCTTAGTCATTAAATTATTTATTTTAGATATAAATTTGTTGCTATCGCAGTTGGTTGGTCTTAAAGATTCAATTGCTTCGGCCATCGATACTCTCATTGGTGACGAAAATATTTCAAGCGTGCTTTTTCATACAATCATACGAACTTTTCAGTCATATCCGGCACTGGGTGGCTTTATTTCTAACGTACTGCTAAAAATTGCTCAAAAGCGGCCATGGGTCACTGATCGAAGTATTTGGTCTTATTTTGTTGCTTGTGTTATAAGAACAACACCTCACTCCTATCTGGTTTGTCATTTCTTGTATATTCTCTATTTCTGTATATACTAGCGAAAATATTGGCAATAGTCACATATCAGTTAACTTTGTCATTTGACGCTAAATTGTTTGTCAGAATAGGTTTTACTTTGTTAATTTTGGCTTATTAAAAGATAAAAGATCTGTTAATTTAGGCAGTTCTTACGGGTCTTTCATCAGAGGAATTTTGTGAATTAGCTGCTAGCTCAACGAAGCATGGGACCAATATAATAAGTGCTTTACGCTCTTATATACCTACATTATCAGCTCATCAACAGAAGAAAATTGACCGTCGTATTCGGGAAACGATAATGAAAGATAATGATGTGAGTTTTATTTATGCTAATTCCCAAAGTTGTGAATAATGCTATTTTTTATGGCTTATACCATGCTTAATTATCCATTAAATTCTATGATAAATATAGACGATATTTGATTAATAGGTAGCACATAGTCAATAAGACCTTCTAATTTTCTTAATATTCTGATAGAAATTCTAGAATTTTTTGCTCTTTAACGAGATGAGTCAAAATGTTGTGAAGAATCATGGCCGTGAAGTTGAGCCCGTAAGGTTTGCTTAGTCGAAACAACATACCATTCGGCCATCCTGATTATTAATTGTTGGACCACCTAAAAAATGTTCATGTTTGCTTCATGAAAGTTCGTTGAATGCAACTAATGAAATACAATTTTTTCGATCAATGAAAGAATTTTTTAGAAAAATTAGATTTGTCCAAAATCTGTGTAATAACCTTAATTTCTTCAGTTAATATTGTGATTTTGATAAATATATTTTATTCGTATTTTGGCTTTAAAAATCCAATTTCCAGGTGACTGATGATAAAGAAAATAAAGCTTGATCTGGAAAATATTAAATTTCTTGTTTGTTTATAGATGAATTTATATTGGTTAATTTGAATTTTTTATTGAAATAATCTCTAGTATCTTTATTTGTTTAGAAAACAAATAGACAGAAAAGCCATTGCTTGTGATTAATCATGTTAACCAAAAGCAAAAAACTAAAATGAAATAATAATACAGTCTTTCCATTCGTTTTATTAAAGGTACTTGAATAAGCTATCACTTGAAAATTAAAAAATTTTTACATTATTTATGTTATATAATTCAATTTTCATATTCTTAACATTATTTTTTTTATCGTTTTTATATTTATTTCCTTATTTTTGTATGTGATTTTTATAACGCATTAAATTGTTTTTTTTTCTTATATAATTTTCCTTATAATTAACATGATTTGATTTAATGCTGTATTTTCGGCAGGAGTAAACCTGTCTTTCAAAAAATCCGGGTGATGCTGGCGATATACATTGCTATACAAAAACGTGATTTTTCAAGCAAAATTTATCTGATTTATCGTTAAGCGCATAAACACATAAATAAATGGTGAGCTCTCTAAGAAAAAAAAATTTTCACAGTTCGATTTATCGTTATGTAATGTATTGCATTCTTCTTGAATAAAAAAAATTTATTTCAAAAAAATGAGAATAAATATGCATGGTAAATTATAGCGATTAGTATCAATATTTAGAAATTTTTATCAATAGGCAATTTAAAAAGGAAATGAGGGAAAAATTCGATAGTGCTTGATGGTGTACTGTAAACCATATGATCACGCTCAACAGGTTTGGAGCAATCATAGAGATTTTAGCAATTAAAATAGTAATGAATGTTTTTCCCCTGATAACATTCATTATTCATGGTTAGGCTAGCTTGGATGGCTTGTTAGGCCGCAGAAATTTCGAGAGAAATCAATCGGCGATGAGAACAAAGGTGGGCATGTGGAATTTTAAAATTTTTAAGATAAATTTGTTGCTGCCTATGGAGATAAATCAAAACAGCAGTCCACCATTCTAAGCCATTTTAAATCCTCATAGTTAACTCTAATATATTTAGTCTATTCAATTTTTTTTTTGAAAAAACATCTCAATTTAAAGTTTATTTATAAAAAAATATTAAAAAATAAGTTGGAAAGTGTAAAAAAAATAATTACTTATCATTTCTACTAGCTCTGCTGGCTGTTAATTAGAAGAGAGGTTTTTGTTAGGAAATCAAAGGTAAAAGGTCTCCATCACGATCCAGATTTTTTATTGAAAGTTTTGTTGCTGTAAGGGGTTATTCGGGGTATTTGCATTGATAAAATGCGTCCTTTTTGATATACCTTGTCTTATCTCATTTTGAGATCACTATTATTTATTTAAAATTTTGAGTATAGATTAGATTAGGGGATAGAATAGCTCGGTGGGTTGTTGCTCAATTGGGAGCGCCGACGCTGAGGTTTGATTACTTGCAGGAGTAAGCCTGTATAAAAATCCGGCTGATGCTGGCGACTTACCTGTATTTCTATCGCCAAGGGTCTCCTTGGCATATTGCTCAATGTAACAAGCCAGTGGAGCGAGTTTAATCAGTAATGGTGAGGACTCTTAAAAAAAATAAATTAATGTCAGTTCTAAGAAGCTTGCAGCATTATTGTTCAAATTATTCTAAAATTTCATATAAAGATAAATTAATGAATAAAAGTTTAGAAAATTTAGATTCTAAGGAATCTAAAAGCTGATTTAATTATTGTATGAACTTATCAATATTAGTTTTGATAATATAATCAGAGCAAATACCTTAAAATTAAGACACCTTGAAAATTTTAGAAGTGATTTTTTAAGTGTAATGGGAGAGGTGAAGTGTGTAAATAAGTTAAAGTTACCAGTGGTAGCCATTTATGCCGAAAACAAAGGCTTTTAAGGGAAAATTCAACAACCCTTAGGTATATGACGAAATAGTCTAGCGATGAGCGACAGAGACTTAATCTAAACAAATGTCCGCTCGATCAACAGCTATGGTAGGTACCTTAGGTATGATTGGTCAGAGGTCGGTTGGCAACTTATTGTCTTCCACTTGCATTAACCATGTTTCGGACTGAGATAGCAGAATTATATAACAGGATTGATTCTGCAACGAGATGCATGAGAAGTTTCGCTTTCAAGACGATTCTACAGAGGCATCGCTAAACGGAATAAAGCATTTCTGATTGGAACCATCCAATAATTTCATTTATCATTTGGCTAAAATAGATCCAAAATATTTGAAAATTACTTTTAACAAATGATACATCTAGGATGAGCGTTTTACCAGCGTCTGGTGTGTAGGATGAAAAAAGTTTCTTCTTACGCCAACCTTCGCCTCATCTCAGTCATCGATTGTGGTAAAAATTTTATTCTTTTTGACTATCAGAATCAGAAAATGTTCAGAAAAAAAAGTGTTATGCTACATCATCAACATACTGGAGACCGATAATACTCGAGACTGATTTGTACATTTCCTGGAAACTGGTAAGCGATGTCCATAATTCAACGCAAGTAGGTGAACATAAGTAAAAATAAAAAAAGACGAACAAATCCAGATGAATGTGCATTCCTATGTTGTTCAATTTGTCTTAATTTATGTAAAGCATGAGCCATTATTAATCTAACCAAGTACATAACTTGATCACCACCAGGCAAAATAAAATAATCAACAAATTCAGAGATATTTCAACTGAATTTCAGATACAATCTTTCGGATAATACCATGGTCAAATGAAAAAGAAAGTAATCAAATTTAAGTTCTATCTTATAAAAATTGGAATGCGGTATGGCTTCTTAATTGGAGTAAACCTATCATTAAAAGTGGAATACGATGGTGTACTGAAGGCCCAATTGTGGTTCTTTCGAATTTTCTCTTCGTGGAATCTTAGCTTTACCAAAATTTTGAAATTAACAGACTATTTTTGAATAAATAATCACTTAGTGATCATGAAAACCTAAATTTTTGAAAAAGCTTTTTTAGTGAACTGCACTTTAATTTACTGACTCTATGGTGAAAGGATATTCCATTGGTATCCGCATCTTCACAACGAATGATATCCCTAGATCAGTGGTAGCCGAAGTGAGCCTGGCAAAAAAACAGTTTATCAGAGCGACATAAGTTCTCGAATTAAGATAATTTATGATCTAAGACGAACTAATGCCATTCCGCACACGTGGCGTGTCTCGGTCCTAATTGCGTCTGACGTCAGAGCGATTATGGAAAGAGTCAAGTGATAATTTTTACGTTTTGCCGGAAAATCACTTGGAAAACCACTTTCTCCTCTTGTTGGTAGTTATTATACCTGCTCAGCACAAAAATATTAACTATATGATATTACGATGTTTCGTTCGGGCGAAATGGTCGATTGACTGTCATTTCTGAAGATGATCAACTCTAATCACGATCTGTAATCCGTAAAGTCTAATCCGTATGGTCTAAGCTTGCTTTAAACGAAACATCTCGTTCACCAAGTTTTATGCCTTTACTTTATGCGCAGGCAATGATAACAAAGGTATTTTCTACGCGGAACCTCAGCTGATAACAATATCTCTCGCTAAAAGCCGAGCGACATAAAAAAAAATCTCAGTGGTGTCAGTGGCATCAGTGGCACCTTTGGAATGGCAGATAAATATTGCTCCTAATTAAAGCCTCCTCTCCAAAAAACAGCCAAATCCACGCGGTGATATAGCTGCGTAACGGACTAACGGAAACGGTCCATGCTTACTATTCATTCCATCCGAGTTAAATTTGAGAGTTAAATTTTCTGAAAAATTGCGTGAATAAATTTCTAACATTGCTTAGTAAATCAAAATAAAATTATTTTATAAATCTATTCGAATCATTTAAAATTTTATGCATTTTTTATCAAAATTCGTCATCATTATCATTCTTTTCATGTTCCAATAAATGTGTTAATTGATTCTCGTGAAAATCGCGTAAAAATTACTAAATTAATTAATCATTAAATTAGTGAAAAATTTTTATATCCTTAAGATTTTCAATAAATAAAAAAAGCATTTCTGTGGAACATATTCTAAGAATAATTCGTTCGGCATTTTAGATTCACCTCATTTCCTCAATATTCCATTTGTTTTACACATAAATTGTTGAAGAAACTATAACACTGATGTGTAATCGCTTAGAGCATTAAAGCGATAAAATGTTTTAATCGTGTATTTGATGAATTTATCGTTCCATTTCATAATCCACTTATTTTGGTTGGTATCATTTTATCGACAAACAGAAGAATCGTTTTCAAATTTGGTTTTGCTCCTTGTATTTCTTCCCTTTTCCTTTACCCTTTACCCTAAAATACTTATAAATCCCTATGCGCTATTTTCATACTTGTCAAATCCTTTTCATTTATTTCTAGCACTTTCTTGCCACCCACCCCATTTTCGGTTATTTTCCTTAATTATCCACAATCTACAACATATTTTGATAATATGCCAGAGCTAAAGTAAGTTCTGTCGTTCCACGGTTTGCAAAAATTAAGAAATATAATCATATGCAGTGGTGTTAAAAGTTTTCAAGTGGATTCCAGTAGTTTTAAATGGCACAAAAGTCAATTGTCGTTAAGATGTCATTAGTTTAAGGGCAGAAAAGTGCATTGGTACCTTGGAAATGTCAGGGAGGTGTTTTACAGGGCGAGCATCAAATGGTCTTTAATAGGTTTTAACAATGCAGACTTAAAATGTGCAATTCGAACCAGCGCCATGATTTTTTCTGCGCTTATCCAAATCCACATATTCTACTATGACCAAGTATTTCATTCAAGCTTTTTTTTTCTAAGAGCTCTCCTCATTTCTGATTAGACTCACGAAATTTTACTTGAGAAAACAATTGGCGATCAAAACAAGTCGCCAGAACCATTCGGATTTTCGAATAACATTCCTACCCGAAATAGAACCAAGCCGTCGCCTCTCCGAAACAGGAGCAACAGCGCATTGAGCCATACAACCTCTCATTATTCAATTTATTTATTTTAAATGAAAAATTGCTATTTTCTTTCTTTTTTTTCTATTGTATCTTAATATTCTTTTCCACGAATTTTTGTGAATTATTTCATTGTTCTATTTTTGTTCTTTTTTTTTTAAATAAATAAAACAAAATAAATTCAATATTAATATTAATTCAAAATTTCATATTCACTTTTTACTTTTTTGTATTTGCAAATAATAAAAGATCGCTCAATTTCAGAAATAATCGCGCGTCGTTCTATGAGAGTTAGGAAAATGAATTATGCCACAGATTAAATAGCATATCAAAATTTATCGAATATGAGAATTTTGAAATCTTTGAAGTCGATTGGAAAACTTAGCGAAATTATGAATTAACATAGCTAATAATTGGCACAAAGTACAAATAATTTATTTGACAAGTTAAGCATATTAGAGTTTTTCCTTTCCTAGTTTTTTCCTTTCTTTTTCCAAGAAATTTCTAGTTTTTTAGGTAGATTTACTGGCTAATAGGATGAGTGATTTTCAAGACTTCCGATTCGACGCGCTATTTAAAATAAACTTATCACTAAGATGATAATAAATTGTTGTATTTTGATTTATATATTTATATATTTGATGGTTCTAACTGGCTAAGAAGATTTCTTTTTAAGTATTTTTGTTTTTGAAAGATCGCATTCGCCTAACATTTTTAAAAATCTAAAATGAATCGAAGACGATTAATTTCTTCGAAGAATAAAGGCTTTATCTATAATAAAGGCTTTAACTGGCTAAATTTAGAAGCTAAGGTAATCAAATATTTCGTTGCTTACTTCCGAAATCAGACAGATATTCACAGTTTTTTCCTCCTTACAATTTAGCAAAATCCTCAACCTGCAAAATTTTCATTGAAAATTTCATTATTCCTTATTTTTGTTGAAACAAAAAATTTTGAAAAAATAATTTGTTGGCTTCCTAATCGCTTTTTTTTTTAAATAAGTATAAAATGAATATATTTAATTTAATGATATGAAACAAATATTTAATGGAAGTGGAATAAATAGTTCAAATTTCGACTTAACTTAGAACTTTACCAGATAAACTTGGATCATTAGATAAATAAAATAAATAGAAAATGAATAAATGTATTTAATTTATTAATGAAAAGATTTGTCTAATGATGAATAAAGCCGACGGAATTTATTGCTGCAGAACAGTTGCAGTTGGGCGAATAGACGTGTATTGGTCATAGTGTAAATAAATTTGATGCCTGATATTTAACACTGATAAAATGGAGGAAATGGAGCATTTTAGTTAGATCAATTAAATGGCAAAATATCTAATGGCTCGCATAAAAATTTTCACGAATTTTCATAAAGCCTCATTATAATTTTTTATCGTTGTTTGTTGAGAAAAATTTTGACCATTTGTTTATTATTCAGTAAAAAATCAACTTATTGAGACAATTTATGAAAATTACTAAATCTAAATTGTTTAATAATTATTAAATAATAAGTTGATTGGTACTTGGCTATTGAAAAATTTAATTAGTGAAGTAAATTCATTGCCGATTTCTGAGAATTTATAAATAAGGTGAAACTTAATCTTTTTCTTTATTTTTAATTTTTGATTTGAATTTTTGAATAAATTTTTCATCACAGATGGAAATCTCCTATTTTTCAAATTATAAAAAAAGAATTAATTGGCTGAAAATAAAAATATTCACAACATATATAAATTCTTTAAAATTGCGGTGAAAAAGTCAACTTGCGGTCAAAAAAAGTGATTTTAAATAGTATTAAGAAAAAGAATCGTCGCTGCCCACCTCTCTTGAATGTTGGTTAATGCAACGCCCTAGGGAATATCATTCTTGGTCTTTATGAGCCTATTGTTAGTAGATCTATGTTTGGCCCTTCTCATCTATTCTATTCCATACTAATTTTTTGATATAATCAAAAATTTATTATCATTTCGATGCGTTATGTGAATATTTCTTCTTTAAACTCCAATTTTAAATCAATTTGAAATTATTTATGATAATATAAATAATAATATTTTATTAAATATTAAATAAAATATAATTCAAAATTTATTAAAATAATTCTAATTTCTAAATATATTAATAAAATTAATTTTTCTAATCATTTCATCATGAATTACTTTTTTCTATTATTTATTAAAAATTCATCAAAAGTATTCGATAAGAATGAAAAATATTTTTAAAAAATCAAAATTTATTAAAAAAATTATTTCATTTTATAGAAATCTTTCTTCTTACTTCCGAATAATTCACATAAAAATTTTATGGTTAACAATTAACAATTAAATTGAATTATTTTACTTATATGCTTCCATTCAGCAGGTAGTTTCTCGAGGACTATCGGTATTATAAAGCAGTCGGCTATTACGCCAAATTCGACCAAACATATCTGAGAAAAATGAAATTTGAAATATTCATATGCTTGGCTGCAATATTCAGTACTACAATAAGTTGTCCATCGAAATGCACTTGTAATTATGCTAAAACTGATTGTAGAGGAAAGGCATTGCGCAGTATACCGGAAAATATTCCACATGATACAATTTTTCTCGACTTAAGAAATAATCGAATCGTGAAAATCTCAAAAAAATCTTTTGCTGGCCTTCAGAATTTACGAATTTTGCATGTCTCTCACAATCATATACGATCGATTGATCATGTAATAAAATTTTTTTAAACTTTATATAATTTGCTTAACATAATCTGCATTAGATCCATAAGAAAATAACTAAGCAAGCGATTAGTGATCATCTCATTTCTCGTAGCGCGCCTTCTACTGGTTATATAGAAGTACAAGTCGATCACCAGAGTTATTCGAATTTTTCGATAGCGCGTTTACTCTTTACTCGGATGCACGATCTGAATCCTAATGTTTAAGGCGATAATCTAGGAGCCATTTAGTTATGCGGCGTTTGAAAATCTGAAAGGTGATGAAAAGCAAAATTCTTGAACTCTAAACTTATAAAAGATGGAAAAACATAACAGCGCAAAAAGATAAAGTCAAATAAGCATCGAATCGAGTATTCCAACCTTAAAGGAAATCACTGTAGACAGTTTCGCATTCGAGGTGAAACTTCGAAATAAGCCATCAAATTATTTTAAAATTACTTTAAGCTTCGGCGCAATGGATTCATTCATTTGTACCTTAATAAATCAGATCGAAATCCAAGGCTAAACCCTAAGCCAACAATATAATTCTGAGTCTAAGTTCAAAATTGAAAATTTGTTATAAACTATCTTTCGAAATTTCGAGTGCACAAGTAATGGTAAAAAATGTTGAAAAATGAACCACCCGGTAGAAATTTTCATTAGTGCCTGAAGCAAAGCAAAGCATATAGATGATTTTCAATATGATGGTGATGTTTTTAAGGACGCATTTGATGCTATTCCATCAATTCGACGTTTTTTTGCTGCTGGCAATCGTTTACAGATTCTTCGAAGTTTTTCATCAAATCCTTTAAAAGAATTGAATGAAGCTGATTTTCATTCGAATCATATTCGACTAATCCATTCCACTTTCATAGATAATTTGCCAAATGTTGAATCAATTAATTTGGCTCAAAATCATCTACAAAATTTACCCGATAATTTATTTCAATCATCCATTCACTCAATAAACATGGAAGGAAATCCAGTAAATTGCGACTGCAGGTAAGTTGAGTTGCATGAGAATGCATAATCTTTGCCAATTATCAATTATCAATTTTTGCTAGTCGTTAGTAAAGGTTATTAAGCGAAATAATGAACGGGGTGTCTTTAAATTTTTTGTTAAAATCATTCTCCATTCATTTCTTAGCGAGAAATCCAATAAATATCGAAACTTGTGTGCATTTACAAAACTGTACAATTGTCATTAAGATGGAAAGATTATTTAAAAGAATTGGAAGAACGTTTCGAAGGCTCACCTCGTTGTTTTTATCCACCCGAGCTGCAGCATAAACATCTCAAAAAATTGAACGAAAACGATTTTAAGTGTTTACCGGTAAAAATATCGCAAAAAAATAATCAAACAGTACTAGGATGCAGCGAACATTATGGATCATTTATATGGCTCTATCAGTAAGTTTTTTTGCTTATATTTTGCTTTTAATTTTTTAGTAATGAAGAAATTGCCAATGGCGATATTTTTTTAAAAAGAATCTTCGCCATTACTGGTTAAACTCGCTCTTTTAGGCTTATCGCACTGGACAAATATGCCAGGGAGTCGCCTAGCGATAGAAGTATAGGTGAGTCGCCATCATCACCCGGATTTTTGGACAGATTTATTGCCGCATAGAATAAAACCTCAGCATCAGCGCTCCGAATTGAGCAATAACCCACTGAGCCATTTACCCGATATTTACGATTTAAGCGATTATATGCTTATGGAATTTGCTATGATCTACTTATCAGATCCAATCTTTAAAAATTTTATTCTTCAAACTAAGGAAAATTTTTTTCTCACATTGATACCTAATAGAATAAATAAAATTTATCAATTTCTTAGAATTTTATCTCCAAAATTTTACATATTGTATTATGCAAATTAATGCGTTGGCTATGCCTGAAATGTTAAAGAAAATTTCCTATACCCTTTCGATGTTTTTCGATATTTATCGAGTTTTTCTGTGTTGAAAAAGTTAATTAAATTAGTTAAAGCGATTCTTTTATTATTATTCTTATTATTTAAAATTTATAGAAAATTTTAAAATAAACAAAAACCTCGCTTGTCCATTGATCTCTAATCGATCGTTTAAGTTCCATCGGCCCTAAAGCGATTGTGCCGATCCCACTACCTTGATTTCTACCTTGAATTTCGGCCTCAAGCGAATTGCAAGCATTAGCATCTTCAACCACCTCTATTTTGGCTATTTAGTTATTTTAATTGTATAATGATTCAGATTTCTATGGCTTAATGAAAAAAAAAAAATCTATTCATAGAATTAATTCTTCTAAATTTCTGGCAATTTGTTTATGGAATTATGGAGCGAGTATTATTTTTTAGAAATAAAGAAATTGTTAATGGCGATGAAAATTTTAAAATTAATTTGAATGGTGATCTTATCATTATCAATAACTCAATAAGTGTTAACTATATTCAATGTACAAAATTTTGGTACACAAGGTTTATTTTATTTGAATTTAATTGTGAGAAGACAACATTGTTTAATATTTCTTATCAGAAAAATAAATAAACTATTATTAGCTAATTGCATTTTGCGCATACTAACATTATTATTATTATTATTATTATTATTATTATTATTATTATTATTATTATTATCATTATTATTATTATCATCATTATTATTATTATTATCATTTATTATTATTATTAATTATTATTATTATCGTTATTATTGAGGAGCCATTATTTTAAAAAAAACTAAAGTAAAAGTTCAGAAAGCAGCGACAAGCCATCGATATATCAGCAGCACCTCGATTTACTTTGAAACCAAAGAGTCGATTATATCGCGAGGGAGTTATTGCACGATTAGATTGCGAGGTTAAAGCAAAATTTTTCTACTTTCTGATACTATTGCTACATTTAGAATAATACTGAATAATATGATAATTAATGAGCAATTTTAAATGAATAAATATTATATTTTCTGATCGTTTAATTTTATAACTCCATTTTTCTTGTCAGTTTTAGGTGGTCGGAAATCCACAACCTAAAATACAATGGTTTCGTCATGGAAAAGCATTGAAACGATCGCGCAAATACGAAATGAATTATGAACAAACGAATATAAACATTAATCCTTTTTTAGAATCCGATGTTGGAATGTAAGTTAATCAGAATATTTTAAAATAAATAGAATAAACCAAATACTTCTATAAAAATTTATAAAATCGATCACTGGCAATGCTTCAAAATCGTCCACATTGAACCAATCTAAAAGTATCGAAATGATTTGTGGGAATGAATTAAAATCGTTGATACTAATAATAAAATACTGAAAGGCCAATTTCAGTTATACTTGTGTTGCTACGAATAACCATGGGCGCATCGAAGCATCAGCTTCTCTAAAAATGGTCTCAAGCACACCACCAGAAATTTTCGAAGGTCCAATGGATCAAATTGTGTCTGCTGGTTCAACGGTTCGATTTAGGTGCTTAGCGAAAGCCATACCTCGCGCATCAATCACTTGGTTTTTTGATGGAAGCGAAGTACCCACTCTTCGAGGCCATTATTATGTATGCCTTTAGCTTTAATCTGTATATTTTTTTAATTTATAAGCCAATTTTTAGGAAAAAATACTTATTAGATAGATTTAATGCAAACAATTTAAGATTTCAAACGATCAAACAGAATTGATAATTTCCGGCGTTACGAAAAAAGATGATGGAACAATCTCTTGTATGGCTGGCAATACTGTTGGTTCTATGACAGCAAACGCTCGATTAGTAGTTTCTGGTGGTAATAGAAATTATATCCAAAATTTTAATATTCATCCCCTTTGGATCACTGACGACGTGGTTCGAAATGCCGCTCGAGAAGCTTCTGAAAATGTCGAGAAGTTAGTTTTATTTTGGTGAGTTAGGGATAGCCGAAAGCTGATATAGAAATCAAATCACTGCCAGGCCAATTCTAGTACCTTATCAAACTCTACCATTTTAATATAAATAATAAAAATGAAAAAAAAAAAACATAGCTGCAATTTATATGTATTATTTCAGATGAATCGCAAAACATAAGAAAAACCATGTTTTTGCCAGAAAAAGTTGGAAATCTTGAAAATATGAAAATTATTTTGCTTTAGAGCTATTCAAGCAACCCAAAGAGGATTAAATGTAACTTCACCAGCCGATCTTATGAGATGGTTTCATTTCTCTGTTCCACAAACGAGTGAGTTAAGCCGAGCGCGAGAAATATATGAAGAAAGCATAAGGCTAATACAAAAGCACATTGAAAAAGGTAAATGTTAGCACTTTTATTTTTGGTACCAAACTTATTCTTAACAGAAGAATATATTGTTCTTTATCGACAGATCAACGGGACGGATAATTTCTGTCACAGCAAAATTTTTCAATCCTAATTTATAATGATTCATTCATGTTATTCATTTTGGTATCATGCAAATTGTGTAGTTTCATATGCTAAAGTAAATTGTCTCGAATTAATTTTGCCATTCATGCATCTGTAAACTTAGAATCTTCGAGTGTTATTCAGCAGTTTTACAGTTTTACGTAACAGGTTTAATTTTATCGCCAAATGATCTCTCTCCAAATGTGTCGTTCGATTCCGTTTTGACAAAATCACACATGGATATACTAATGCAATTAGCTGGTTGTTCTGGTACTCAAAACAAAGATCCTTGTAATGATCAGTGCTATCATTCCAGATATCGGTGATTTTTTATCTCTTTAAAATGTTATGCAATGGATCAAATGCTAGATAAGCAATGATACTGACAGTCCATCCATTATTTGTTATAAACATTCCATCTATTTAATTATTATTTTAATTATGAATTTCAACGGCATTATTTAAATTTTGCAAATACTTGAATTTTTAACATAAATAATTTCAAACACAACACCAATTTCTATTAGAACTTTCGATGGACAATGCAATAACCAAGTGCATACAATGTGGGGAGCAAGTTATATGCGCTTTCGACGACTACTGCAGCCGATTTATGAAAATGGCTTCAATATTCCTGTTGGATGGAATCCAACTAAACTTTATTATGGATTTCGCAAGCCGAATCCAAGAATGGTATCCAAGGAAGTAAGTCGCAAATTTCTTTCTTGAATGAAAAAAAATTAAAATTGATTTTAATTGAAATTGTTATAAAATTAGAATTCAACAAAAACTTATCAACTGTCTCAACAACAAAATGAGACATCCATCTTGCCGTAATTATTTATTATAATAATTATTTAAAATATTATATAATCTACAGGAGTAGGGATAGAATGGCTCAGTGGGTTGTTGCTCAGCTTGGGGCGAGGTTCTATTCCCCACAGGAGCAAATCTGTCCAAAAATTTATGTGAAACTGGCAAGTAACCTTTACTTCCACTGCCAAAAGACTCCCTGGCACATTTGTTCAGTGCGACAAGCCAGTGGAACGAGTTTAACCAGTAATGGGGAGGACTTTTTAAAAAAAAATCTACAGGAATAGTAAAACAGTGGTGGGCAAAAGTCGTGTTGGCTCCTTTCGCCATAATTTTTATCAAACATTTAAATCATCAATTTATTAGACCTCACTTTGTAAAATTTATTTCATATTAATTTGGAGTTAAAAGAAATTTTGATATTGTAAATAATCGAAATTTTGTTTAATATAATCCGAGTGTTTTTAAAATTTTATCTCATTGACCAAAACGCACTGAATGATGATAATACAAACTTTAAAAAAGCCCTCAAATATGTGCTAAATGGTGCAGCTGTGGTCCACTCATTCATTCTTTGGCTCGCTCATCTATCACAACTCTTATTAAAAAAAAAAGAAAAAAAAAAACAAAATTCATGGTTATTAATTATTTAAATAAAATAATACTTGTTTTATCTCATTAAATACTCACTACTCACAACCATTGAATGAAAATAATTTAAACTTTTTAAGAACCTTCACCACTGGTGCTTCTAATACCTAAATCCTTTGACGAAAGGATTTTGTCCTAATAGACAATAGTGGCAACCAAACCAGAGAATCATTTGTAGGTAGAAGCACAAGTGGACTCCTAGCATCATTTGTCGCAAAAGGCGAACACACAAAAAAAACATAAATTAAATTTCTCAAATGCTGTGAATCAGCATATTAATTTTAAATTCCATTTCCTTTTTTATGCCCAAAAAAAGCCCTAATTTATCATACCGAATCTCACATCTATTTAAACATTTACACATCTTCTAACAACTCTCACCATTACTGGTTAGGCTAGCTCCAACGGCTACAAGGGTAAGACGCTTCCAAGCGGCGCGGTCTGATGCCATCGTCGACAGTAATAGAAGCCATTCCTTTTTCCATCGTGTAAATCCATATATCGCTAGTCCCCTTATACGTTCAAAATCTTTCCTGACCGTATCAGCCCAGGTCTTGATTGGCCCACTTCGCTTTTGACGCTATCCATCACACGGTTTAGCAAGTAACGAAATATGCGACAACTCTTGTGGTGGACGACGGAGAACGTGCCCCCCTAATCAGCGAAGGTGACGCTCTGTGATAACATTTATTTATGCAAGTGATATTTGAACGAAGATGAATACGATCAAGTGATATTTTATCCGCTCGACGAACTCTTATACAAGAATGGTCAAAGGCAGATAAGTTATAATCCTCCACTCTCATTTCTCAGAACCATATAGCAAGATCAAACGAATTACGGTTATATAGATGCGGACTTTTGTTTCAATGCTAATTTCACTACGGCTCCATAAAAGTTTCATCAACCGGAAGAATGCATTTTTAGCTGCGGTGATCCGGACTGGCCATTTGGTATTAGAGTAGACCCAAGGTATTTAAAATACCTTATCACATCGCATCTAAGAAGCTATCTACTTGGGTACAAACGGCAAGCCGTTAGACCAACAATTGTGAATCGCATCCCTTCCGTTTCAAGTCCTTTTCGCTTGTCCAACCTCATATACTAAACCTTGCCAATATCTTCCCAATAGCCCCAGTCTTCCACAACATCGTCTGGATTTTAAATGTGTTTACTCTAAAAAACGTCAAAGGCGTAACCGTGATTCCTGAAATGATAAGTAATTAGTCTAATCAGTACATATTTGGACATGCTTCTGAGGCTTTGAGAATATCAATTGGCGATAGATTATCACATACTTACAAATTGCTTTGTATGCTTGAGGCATTTACAAAAATTTTTTCGAAAATATCATAATCATTCGCTAAAATCAAAACTTATATCCACCAATGCAAACATTTTTTAATTCAATTATTAAGAAAGGACGACCAACAGAATATCAATTTTTAAAAATATTAATAAAATATTAATACTCACAAACATCATTTTTACATATATATTAGCTGTTCAGGTGATAAGAACTCATTCAATCACTCCTCATGAAAAATATTCAGCAATGTTAATGCAATGGGGACAGTTCATAGGTATTTTGTTTGTTAAATTGGAGATTTTTTTTTTATGAACCGATGTTAAATGATTAATGAGCTGATGCAAGTTTATCAATTCATCATTTGGATAAGTTTTAACGATTTTCAATTTTTTAGATCATGATTTGGACTTTACAGCTACAGCAATAAGTCGTCACGCCTATGCAACTGGAGCTATATGCAATAATACATGTGAAAACATCGATCCATGTTTCAATATTCCTCTTAACAGTGATGATTTGAAATTACTAAAAAGGTTATATGGATGATGAAACCACCATTTATAAGTTTATTAATTTTTAATTTTTAAAGAACAGAAATTGAATAAATTTTTCAGAATTTTATCAATTTTACAGAAGTGGAATATTTTTTTAAACGAAGCTCTGAGTTCTGGACTGGAATTTTGTCTTTTGACAGAATCTGTCTGTCATTGAATCTGTCATTGAAAGTGAAATGTAGACTATGCTTACGATCCTTCACTGCTTCTAATAACTAAGGATCCTTTGGCGAAGAGAATCATTGGTGGGTGGAAATACAAGTGGATTCCTAGATCCATCATCTAGATTTTTTAAATGATGTGTTTACTCTTATAAGAGCCAAAGGGCGAATCATGCTTTCTGAAATGATAGCCTAATAATTGCGTACTTAGTCATACTTCTAAGGGCTTGAGAATATCTGTTGTTTGATTTGCTCTTTTCGTGTAAATTTTGCCGATTAACTTACTTATCGATAAGAAATCAGTCGAAAATCGATATCTGTCGATTATCCTTTATCCTTTGATTATTACTATTCAAAAAAAGAAATTTACTACATCTTTTTTATTACATTGTCCTTTACTTTTATTGCTTAATCTGTAAATTTAAGACAGCGCCACGCTTGCATTGAGTTCGAAAGGTCAAGTGCAGTTTGTGGTTCTGGCGAAACATCGCTAATATATCGAAATGTGGCTTATAGAGAGCAAATGAATATAGTTAGTTTAAATTTGAATAGGTTATTTAAATACAGGAATTAGAAAAAAAATTTACTACATCTTTTTTATTATTACAAATATTCTCTTTATTATTGTTATTGTTATTAGGATTTTCAGTTCCTTTTGTGAAGGCCAGAATTCCCCAGGATGCACAACATAGCTGACATATATATATATATATATATATTTAGAATTTAACATTATTAGTTAGGAAATATGGAGTTAAGGTTTTTGTTTGGTTGGGTTATTAGCAGTTTGAAATGATAAAAATAATTTGATATTATTCCTGATAAATTTATAAAAATTTTTATAGATTTGTCTCTCAAGAAGAAGAGAAATTTAAAAAATGAAAAATTTTTAAAAATCCTATCTTTGCGGACTTATTTCAAAAATTTAGATAACGAGTTATATAGATGGTTCTGGAATTTATGGTAGTAGAGATGAAGACGCCTATGAATTGCGCGAGTTACATCCAGACAGAGGACTTTTGCGGTTTCTATCTCAACTTTATTCTTTTTCATATCTACGAAAAATCAAATCAATCAGTCTTACGTATAGACCAGAAATGCGTCGAAATTCGATCCCTGTCGAATTACATTTATCCTTTAGCCATTACTAAGTTGTGCTGTGCTCTTAAAAAATCGTTACTATGCAGTAGAATGCTCGGATGGAATAGTGAAATCCGACTTGTGCTGAGCACCAAACTACACTTCTCTCTCTAAATGAGTGAAGAGATCGTATCTTCTTAGCAGCTATTGGAGCAAACTAAATTAAATATATTGAGCGCCATTGGAAGAGGAAAAAATTGGCAATTGGCAAGATTTTCAAATGAAAGTATATATATATATATATTTTATATAAGCTCCAATCTTTTTTAAAGCAAATTATTCTAATATTTTAATATTTTGATTAAATTGTTCCTTCAAAAATTTTTTATTATCATAATAGATATGATACGACGTCAGAAGTTGGAAAACCTTATTTACCGTTCGAGAGAGATTCACCAATGGATTGTAGAAGAAACCATTCCATTAACAACCCAATTCGATGCTTTTTAGCTGGAGATTATCGCGCTAATGAGCAGGTTTAAACTAATAAAACTATGATAGCGTGCTGTTATTGAGTATGTGCAGTAAATATTGTCTTCTACCTTGCAAATCTGTTCACTCGAATCTGGAATTTTCCCTAATTCTGAAGTGCTGTGCAACTCTACTCTAATTCGTTAGCAATGTCCTTCAAGATCCAGTATAATCCTTCAAATCTTTCATATTTCTCTTTACTTTCGTGATGATTTCTTTGGAATCTACTAAATCGCCTTAGCTTCCTCGAAGCCGCACTGCTCTTTTATAATGCTTCCCTCGTTGTACTTTTTTGTTGTGGTCCATTGATTGAACACTGATCAATTAAAAGCCAAAGATATCGCCTTTGAAATCTCTATTTACCGTGTTGAAACCCTTTGATATCTCTCTGAAAATCGCTCATGAAACTCTGTAGAAAACCTTACAAATATCTCTACAAATATCCTTTTAGTATAATCCAAAATTCCATTATATCCTTTTATCATAATTTGTTAATGGCATTATTTACCTCTTTTTTTGCAGCCTTATTTCGGAAACAGTATTAAGTAAATAAGAATAAGCAGTATTAATAAAAAGATTCAGTTATAGCTCTCTAATAACTTCTATTTCGCTCCCTCATCACTTAGCGGTGTACTTTCGTTGCAGCCGAAGTTTCAAATGGAACAAAGCTGGGATTAGCGAATGGGCGATATGAATTATAGGGATTTAGCGCGAACTTCTAAGAACTTCTAAGGTTAAAAAAATAGCAGATGGTATTTCAATTTTTTGAAAGTAGTTTTTGCTTGCAAAATGCATTTTTCTATCAATTAATGTGTTGTCGACCAAATGTAGAAATCATTTTAACTGCTTTAGGTTGGTTTAACTGCCATGCATACGATATTTCTGCGAGAGCACAATCGACTGGCGACACAACTGAATCTAGTAAATCCACGATTAGACGGCGAGACTATTTATCAAGAGGCTCGAAAAATTGTAGGAGCTATGCTTCAGCACATCACATTTAATGACTGGCTTCCTAAAGTTCTTGGCAAAGTTAGTTGAACATAATAAATTTATGATTTTCATATGTTTAGAACCACACAAAAAACTGCACTTTCATCATTTTTTAAATGTGAAAGATTACAGGCACAATTTGATCAGCTCATCGGATCATATCACAGTTATAAGTTAGACGTTGATGCTAGCATATCCAACGCTTTTGCGACGGCTGCTTTTCGATTTGGACATACCCTTATCAATCTGGTACTTAATAGGTATGGTACCATTCCTTATAATTTTATTTTTTAGACGATTTATTGGCTACAACTTGAACAGAATCAAGTAATTTGACCGAGTGATTTATTATTAACTCAAGCAATGTGATTCGGCTAATGGCCTCTTTTCTTTCCCTAGTAAATTTGTAATTGAAAAATTCAAACAGGAAAAAACTGAATTTTCTTCGATGCATTCATTTGATGATTAATTGATAAATTTTTGTACTATTATCAGAGAAAAGCGAAGACAATGAAAATTATCACATATGTAGATAAATGAAAAATTATTCCTAAAATTTATGCAAACATTTATTTAAAAAAAAATTTTTTTTGAAAAGTTTTGCGCTTTTTTATCTCTTATAAAATGATTGCCATGAAAAATAAATCTTTCTTTTTTCTAGCGATTTATTTAGATTAGACGGCGAATTCAAACCGATTGCAAGTGGACATTTGCCACTAAAGGATGCATTTTTCGCGCCAGAGATTATCTTCACCGGTGAGGGTATTGACCCATTAATTCGTGGCCTTTTTGCTTCACCTATGAAAAAGCCGTTACCTGAGGAGCTTCTCAACATGCACCTTACTGAGGATCTTTTTAATCGAGCGCATGAAGTATTAAATTCAATCTCTTCAAATCGAGCATTCCTTTCCAAAAAGAGCATAAAAAAGATATTTTGCTTATGGTGGCTTTAAGAATTGTTTTAAGAATTGTAATGAGGACTATTAGTAGATTGTAAAAAGATAGGATCCTTTGAACTGCCGGGCCAATAAATTAATTTTAATCCTATTATCCAATTTTAGTTTGTAGATATTCTTAGATTTCTCTCTCTTCATTATTTTCAGGTTGCTTTGGATTTGGGAGCTATAAACATTCAAAGAGGACGTGATCACGGACTACCTGGGTGAAATCCTTCATTTTTTACTATATTCCTTGTTTCTATTTATTTTGCTTCCTTCTCATGTTCATTTTCAGAATCAGAATATTATATAGTTAAATTTTCTACAGAAATTTTAGATAAGCTTATAAATATTATCAATATTATGAAAAATTTGCCATCATCATATTTATTTATTTTTGCTATATGTTTATTGAATAGATTTTCAATTTAAAGATATACGCAATATCGTAAATGGTGCAATTTATCGGCAGTTGAAGAATGGAGTGATTTGTGGGGAATTATGCCGCCAGACGTTATTAAAAAATTGACAGAGTTATATGGCCATCCTGGTAGCATTTCTTACAAAATTTTATCAAAATATCAAAATTTTAGGAATAACCTCCTTTGTTATTCCTAAAATATATCGCCAATCAGAAATGGTAAACGCTAAATATTTACTTAGAATCTCCTATTGTATGATAAAGATTAGATGAGCTGAAGAATGAGTTCTCAATCAATTGCAATAAATTGTTATCAGAATATGATAAGACATTGCGTTTATCAATGTTTCAGGCAATATCGATCTATTCGCTGGTGGTATAACTGAAATTAGAAAAGATGGTTCATTAATCGGACCTACTTTCTCTTGCATTATTGCTGAACAATTTCGAAGAGTACGTGATGGCGATAGATTTTGGTTCGATTTGCAAACCCATTAAAAAAAATCACCTATCACCTATCTGTTCGTTATTCATAACATAATTTCTAGCATAATCACATTTATTAATTTTAAAAGGGAAATAATTCAAAATAATCAAAATCACAAAAAAAAAAAAAAATTTTGCGAAAACCGCTATTTTTTAAAATAAATTTTCAATATTCGTTGATAACTTATCCATCAGCCTTATTCAAAAGAATTATTTTAGGTATGAAAAAAATGATGTTTTTACAGAAGCGCAACTTAATGAAATTAAGAAAGTAACTCTAGCTCGTATAATTTGTGATAACGCTGATAAGATAGATCGAATACAGGTGTCAGTTATTTTACAAATGTTTTATACTCAATAACATAAAATCTCCTTTTGACTTAGGTAAAAAAGTGAAAATTAAAGAATTTTTTTTTTTCATATAAATATGATTGCAGCAAGATGTTTTTATTTATCCTGGTCAGAATAAGGAATTTTACAATCAATGCTCACGACTCCCTCATCTTGATATAAGGCCCTGGCAATCTTGCTGTGAAGCTTCTTGTTCGATAGCAGATAATCGTTACAGAGGATTTCAACGAAGGTTATTTTAGCATAACATAACTACAGACATATCTACCCATGTTTAATTTGCCTTTTATAAAATGCCTGATTTAATGAGCAACAGTCAGATTCACCATTCTCATCAGTGGTACCACTTTACAAATGTCCCTCAATGCCAGTTCAGTGATAAATATAAGATATTCAATATTTTCTCAAATTTCATCAGAATTATATTATATTATGATGAAGCAGTAAAACTTGAAAATGCCAAAAATGCTACATCATCTCCCTGGCAAAATTATATATTATTACAGACGAAGAATGGAATACAATTGCCAGTGGAACGGTACACTCATTGAAAATAGAGAGACTTTTCAAGAACGATGCAATCTTTGCACATGCAGCGTACGTCAATTTCACGTTACAAAACTTTGCAGAATAAACACACAAATTGATATTTATTAAAATACTAAATTAATTCTCTAGTATATCTGATTTCGAAAATTCTCTATGCATGAAATTTTGAACAATAATTTATGATCTATTCGCAGCTTTAAATTCATTTATTGCTTTATCATTTATTAATGTAAATATTTATCCTTTACTTCTCATAACTAAAATAATTTTCAGATGGGAAAAATCAAATGCGAAACGATTCCGAAATGCCACTAACTAACTATAACACGTTAGGCATAATAATATCTCCAGCTGAAATTTTCGTACTAGAAAAAAGCAAACAATATTGCTGCAAATCGAATAAAATACAATATTAAAATATTAATAAATATGTTCGTTCTCTCATAATTTGAAAATTTTAAAACAAATCCTAAAGGAATTTATATTTGGAAAAACATAAAGTACGCCACAATATACGAACTTCCCTAGGCAGATTTCTTTGAAAAAAAGTTATATTTTGTAATATGGTTTTTAACAAATTTAAGTGAATTCTTGAGCTGCAAAATTTCTATTTGTTTGCTGCTTTGTTTTTTAACAGGCAAAAGTATGAAAAACTAAAAATGAATGAAAAACCAGAAAAATTTCTAGAAATCGCAGAGTAGCAAATGCCGAAATGATAATACCCTTATCACAAATTTCCTATCATAAGAAGTAACCTTGTACAAAATTATCGAACTTGCTATATCTTGCGCCTTTCTCCGTTTCACGCAAACCATTCAAAGCGCTCATAATAAGCTAACAATGATAAGATAAAACATATCCGTAAAAAAATGCAATTATACATTTTTTGCACTGCAATAATAGTAATGTTTTGTTAGTTAGTCGCAAGATGATCTATTCATCTTTACAGAATAAGTAAATGAATTATGAAATTTAAAAAATTACTTGCAATTCTGGAAAGCTTTAAGCAATACCTTTAATCAATATACATAATCATACAATCTCTTTTTAAAGATTTAAATAGGTTTTCTTGGAAATTCTTAAATTTTGATCTCTTTCTTGTAACAATTTAATTGCTGACCTTCGCTTAACTTCGTTTATTAACTGTCTCTCCAACTATTAAAGAAGCTTATTTGAATATCTCCATTAAATATGTACATTTGCATAAATACGCACAAGTTATAAGAAAATGTACAAATTTACAACAATCAATTTGTAACAAAAAATTCAAACGTGAGATGCACTGAAAGCCCCTGATATTTCTTCCATAATTGGATTTAAAGGTGTCCTCAAATCTCGTAGTTTACCAGCAGGGCAATCCGTGTCAGCAATAATAAAAGCCATTAAACCATTAAAATTTAGGATGACCATTTGATAATTCTCAAAGCTAAAAGCAAAATAAGCTTAAAATAAGTTTAAAATTACAAATAATTGTAAATAATTTCTCCTTTTATAAAGCTATAAAGTCATAAATTTTAAAAACATTCTAGTGAATCAGAAATTCGAGGTTATAGATGAAATGTGGGAATTCAAGTACAAAACTAAAAGAAAATAAAATATTTAGAAAAATGATTATCGAATGAAAAATAAAATGATTAAAGTCGATTAGATTAGACGACATTTACATACATTTTGAAATATATATTAAAAATATGTGACACTATAATTTCGAAAACTATAGAAAAAAAAGAAAAACAAAACTAATATAGAGCTTTTAAACGACACGCAAAATACAAAATCTAGCTTTAAAATCTAAGAAGATTGGATGAACGCAGAGTTTTAAAGCTACGAACAGATATAATTCTGTTAAGGAACTAAATCCATGATGCTTGGCCTCGGTCGAAGTAACTCGGCCATTCTATATGAAAGAATGTGTAGAGATTTTTTCCCAATAGAAAATAATAGAAAATAAATAAATTCATCAAGTTAAATTCTATAAGAATTTTAATGAGGATACGATAAAAGTAAAAATCACCAAAATATGGCAGTTCGTTGTTCACCGATATTTAATTTCGCAGTATGCTCCAAGGCCAATTGATAACAATTTATCAAATGTGCACGAAACGAAGAGTTATCACCTGCAAAAAACTGGCGTGCAACCCAGAAAGGGCACAAATACTCAGACATCTAATCTAAAAGAAAAAATTATCTTGGAATATAACCTTGCAAACGCGTAGAATACACTACCAACACTCCATCCTTATCTGTGATAAAGATCTGCCTGACTCCATCAGTTTTCATAACAATATTTAGCAATGACTTCTTAATTTCCATATTACCCGCAACCGAAATCGAAGCGAACAATAAATCTCGCTAAATAAAATTAAAAAAATACTTTCTCTAGAGTTGAAATGATTTACAAGCTTATAAAAATGACAATAACAATCCATAGCCATGCTGATCTTACTCACTAGAAGAATAAGACCCTTTCACCACACAGGGAATAAACATGCAACTGGATCAGTTGTGCTGACCGAGAATCCGACATCCATCAAAGGATAGAAATCGAATCAAATCTATTGACTCTAATCAAACCAAATCACAATTCGACTATCCATAAAGATTCAACTGATAATGAAAATAAATATAAAATTATTTACAAAACTTCTTTTATATTCTCTTATCGATTAAAAGCTATCAAAAATTCTTTCAAAGCAATTCATCAAGGCAATTTATCTTATCGAATTCGATAATAAAGATGATAATAAGTTCATGGAAACTGTCAAAATTTTTAAATTTATTTGTACATTTACCATATAACAAATAAAATAAAGCGGAATGATTATAAAAATAAACAATACAATAAGATAAAATAAATAAAAAACCGATATAAGGCAAAATAAAAGTAAAAACATATATGAATAAAAAGTGGAAAAATTTAAAATCTTCAAGTGAAGAGTGATGACGGCCACTTTTTAGATTTTTTGAATTCTTAGCACCACCAATAACTATCACCTATTACGAATCTCTATTTTTTAAGAATAAATATTAGTTTAGAGCAATAGTGAAAAGAAAAAAAAACCAGTTTTAACCGAATGAATTAACATTACAAAAGATTCAAATGAAGATTCAAAGATTCAAGATTCTCATAAAATTATTAACTCACTAATGAAAAAAATAAGCCTAATTAAAGAAGCTAAAAACGCAGATCAACAATTTTTCCCACAAAGCTTCCTAACTTTTACAGACTTAAAAAACTTGACACCTAATTACACAAAATAGCTCGATATGCACGAAATACAAACAAATACAAAAAATTAAATATATTATAAAGCATAATTCATTTAAAGGCAGCTATTTATAAAAATAAGAGATCAAATAAAACAAACAAGAATTTAATATTAAAATCGCAAAAATATAAGCAAAAATAAGGAAAAATAAATGAATTACAAAAAAATATTATCAGCCAAAAATTAAAAAAAAATTTTCACATTTTTGAAAACTCTAAATTAAATAAATAGTCCAGACCTTTTCCATTACTAGGATAAAAACAACAAAAAAAAATTTAAAATTTGGAACAATTTCCAATTAACATAGGCAAAACCAATGCATGATGCAAAAATGATGGATTTAAAAAGGCAAATCTTATGAAAGCAAAGCCTTATATATAACCAGAAAATATTTATCAAAAAACAACCGATAATAACCAATATTCTTAATACTCTAATACTTTTATTATCTCTTATCTTATAAAAAATACTCTTATATTCAGCACATATTTCTTAAATGATGCGAGTAAAACAATCCCATTAATACTAAATACTATATATACTATAATATATTATATGAATCCCACATTTATTTTATAGACAAATAACTTTTTATTTTAATGATGAATGAATAGTATATAATCAGTTCATATGAATCAAACAATATTATGACAAACTTTACCATAATTAATCTACGACAATAAGTAAAAAATTATTAGTGCAGAATGAGGATCTTACCTTTTCCCGACTTATCTTAATCATCAAGATGATCTTGAAAAATTACTCGTACATACGGTTTATTTTTATCCAGTAAATTTGTACAAAAAGGACAAAGGGAACTGTGGTTATACGCATCGTAAGGAACCGATATACGCGACCAATATCTGCAAAACAATAAGCATTCATCCAAATATTAATAAAAAACAGATTTCAGTTAATTTGAATATGAATTTAACTAGTGAACTAGTGAAAATGCCCAAAGACGATAAAAAAAACAAGCTGATTTCTTGCCAAACAGATTTTACTCCATTAATTCAAAAAAGTGCTGCAGTACTTTAATTTCTCCGTTTGTACCTACCTAATAACAAAGAGTAACGGATAAAACCAGTCTGACAAATGAGAAATGAATTGACTGAGTATATCATGTAATCGTGCCGCCACTATTCTTCATTATTGTTATAAAATAAAATCCTTTTCCGGCATGGGTTCTAATCCATAAAGAAAAATGGATCCAGCGCACAATAGAAAATAACTCTAATAATTCTCGATCTTTGTCACCATTTGATTTACATTCGAATGATAATCACCGATAGCCTATTGTTGGTTTGATCCATTCTATCTTCCTCCTACGATTATACAGAAGTTGAAACACGAACAACTAGGAGAGCCAAAACTGCAAATGCAGAAATCAGCACAGAAAAAATCTCATAATTCTGCAAAATGCCAGACCACGTATTACAAAGGATGACTGTGACAAAAAGTACCCAGCTGAGCATCGATATCTACCGTTATCCACCGAATTCTCTAGATTTTTTCGCCAACAGATTTCTGCTCCTTCAGCTCTTTCTACAAATTGTCAGAAAAAACACTTTAAAAAATATCCAGAGATCCAATCTTTTGTGCGGATTGAATACTTGTACCAAGTTGAACTCTGTTGCACAGTGGTATTTATTTCGAACAAAAATATTGGTTTTCAGTAACATTAAAGTGTCTTCCAATGAACATGACGCTAGAACATTCTGGATGACCCAATGTTCTTTCGTTTACTTTTTCTAATAGGAAGTTTTGCTTGTTTGAATATTCCTTTTAAATAAATAAGCCATTAGCACTCACTATTTCTGGCTATTATTATTAGAAAAAGAATTTTGCCAATGATTCAGCTAGGGGGTAGAAGAAAAAGCAGATCTTCCAACGACAGATTTATTTTTGTCAGAGGCTGAATCAAGAAATCTGAAATGATAAACTGCCAAACTGCCCCTGGCAAATTGAATAAATGATAAATGTCCACTTATTTCTCTTCATCGTATTTTTGATAATAAATCACCTGACTGTTGCAAAAGAGGCCAAATGACCACAAGGATTGAATGCATAATTAAGAATTCCGGAATCCAAGTGAAATGCTGGTTCCATCCCCATCACCAACTGAATAACTCTAGTTGATTTCTCCAAACAAACTGGACATTTATATGTAGTGCAGCTATTTTCATTTTTTTGAATTCCCCAATCGTGCTTGCCTTGTACATGACCACATGCAATGTAAACCTGAATTATTTACTATTAATTCGTACAATTTTGCTTTATTTGGGTTGGTTACTATAAGCCTAAGGCATTTATTATTTGGTTATTTTCTAAATAAATAAATATTAATAAGAATTCTCAAAAAATTTAAAAAAAAATGTCGAAATGTCGAAACAAAACATTAAAAAATCTATTTATCTTAAATCAAGAACTCCACAGAACTAAAAAAACTTACATAAGGCTGCCTTGATGATTCTTTTTTTCCAAGGAATTTTTTTCTTGAAACAATCAGAGTATTCAAATTGACCGGGCATTGAGGCTTCCCAGCATTCAGTTCATTTAATCTAAGAATCTATAGAATAATTTACTATTTCAATAAACGCATACTGAGGAAAAGAAATAGCCACGTCTTCCTATTGCAAAACCATGTATCATGAAATGAAATTCTCTAAAATCTTTCACATTTTGTGAAAAACTTTCTGAAGAATCCCATCAAATAATCCTCGTTATATTCGAAATCTCATTATTTCCTTCAGCCACGAAAAAATCGCTGTACTGTTTTGCCAAAACTTATCGGTACTTATCGGTACTTATTCCCTAAATCATAAAATCATCTATATTAAATCTCCACTATCTCATACTCACCTATATTTTTGATTTTATGACTGCTCTATTAGACAGCACAGTCAGCCTAGAAGTAATTTCGCACAATGGTGGAAGAATAAGGGAGAGCAATATGAAATGGCTGAGGTTATTGATGGAATTGAGACACTGAATTTAAAAAATAAAGATTGTGAGCACCATAATAAGGCCTGACGGGAGACAGGGAGTTTCAGAATAAAATAATGAATTGTAAAGAGACAGCAAAGAGCATATCCGAGATGAGAAACAGCTTTGTATGTCCCAACCTTTACTATACTTTAACCCACATAAGAAACAACAATAATAATTCAGAAACTCCAGTGTTTTTTAAGCTCACCAAACCACGCTGTGCTGTTCTATTATAGTCCATTAATGGGACTGCTTTATGTTCCTTATCCCCAATTTTAATCCTTTACATGCAGTGTTGCAATCCAACACTAACACTCATTCCTTTCATTTCCTTTCCTTTAACGCCACTCGATTTCATTCTCTTTCCACAACATTCGTCCCTCACTGTTAAGACCCACTAACATTCTCTTGAACCTGGTATTGATTTCCATAAAACCCTAAAAAATTCAGTTATTTTCCTTTATCACCTTCACCTAACTTCCCCCTCTATCCTCTCTTATAATCTTAAAATTTGCTAAACTTCTTCAAATTCCCTTATAGCCTTTAATATCACTTAAAATATTACTTCGCTATTCTCCTGATCCTATCAGTAAAAGCATTTAATACTGCATCAGATACCACCAAAATATTTTTATTTTTTTTCTTGATTTCAATGGGAGAAATTTTTCCCTTTTCTCAAAATATTAAGACGTGCTTTTAATTTAATCCTAATTTGTCGTATCATAATTTTTTATATTGATTGGGACTGCTTCTGCTCATACAAAGGAAAACACGAAAAGGATGAGAACATGAGGAAAATTGAGGATATTGAAAAACTAAAAGAGAGAATGAAGAGTGTGAAAGAAATATAATAGAGATTTGATGGGTATGAAAGTAGCAGGAATCGAAAGAATATAAAGGGGTTTGAGGGGGAACATTAAGAAATATATTAAGGTTTAAAGGTGGTATTAGGCTAATAGAACTGTCCCATTTTCATTAAAAGGCAATTTTTTTATATTCCACAGAAAATCGAATATATCGATTTTAAAGTTTAGTAATGCTTTTATGAATATATAATTTCGTTTTCCTTCTTCTGATCTTAATGAATAAAATGTTTGCACGTAAGGTGTTTATGCTAATATAGAACAATATATGACCAACGATAATTTACAAATCGAAAATATATCGAAAATCATATGAATTTGAAAATAAAAAGCCTGGCATACTCCTATAAACTAACCTCGAATCAAGTTCACTGAAACTTGGACTCTTCGCCAAACCCTGCGATGTTCTCCATAAAAGTGTGGCGCCACATAAATCAATTAACGTTCCATCCTTTTAAAATCACAAAAGTCAACAAATTGAACATAAAAACTTCGAAAAATTTGCAGAAAATATAAAAGCCTTTGATGCCGATAAATTTTTTGAGTTCATTAACACTGCCTATCAACATGTCACGATTAAAAAAAAAACCCGTAATTCATTCGTTTCACTTGTCAAAAATTTCCCACGTTTGGAGGATGAACGTAACTGCCGCACTTCATAAATATCACCATCTAATGACACTTCACGCCAATTAAACAAATTGACCGCTTCATCATTGTTAACTATTTTCTAAAAATACATTTGGATACCAAAAAATACTATGAAGAATTTATTGTCCCTCTAATTTTTACGAGATAATATTAGATAAAAATCAAATAAACAAGCAGTGAATTATTTATAAAAATTTCTCTAAACCGAATTCTCAGCTAATAGATATTTAATATATTTAATATCAGATTTAATAAAAAATCTGAAAGTTATACTTCACTTGGTTTCTGATTTGGATGCAAAATCCAGACTCCATTTGTTGTTAAAGCATCCATTTCGCCATTTTCTTTGGTCCATTTAATCGCTTTTTCCTGAAATAAAATGAGATATTAAAAAAAGATAAAAAATGAATAGCAGATCTTTCCTAAAAAAAAGAAACTATAATAATTTATAATAATCTAATCCTCCAATAATAAATGGAACTGAATAAATTGACTGAATATACTTATTGAAATCCATATCCGGCTCTGATTACTTCAGTCATTAACCCACCAAAAAATACAACAAACATCGGAAAGTCGCTTCAATATATTTATATATTATTTGAAAAATCATAACTTACTCCCAAACATATATTGCTAGAAGCATCAAAACCAGCAGCATACAAAAAAGCTCTGTGAGGTTCTTTCCTGTCAATTAGAATACGACAGGCATAACGACTAATTGTTGAAGAAATTGGAACCTCGCTAACCACATGACCTTTGTGGTCAAAATTGGCTTGCAATAGAGAATCTACATAAAAATTGCTATCCCCTGAAATCATTTGACTTTTCATTCGAAAAATTTTTAAGAAAAATTTTAGCCCAAGAAGTGAACAATCTTTGCCAAAAAAGTGGCTATTTTGAAAGAAATGATAATAAACAAATAATAAAATAACAATTGAACATGCATTACATGCATTATTAAGTAAAAATGAATATTCGTTAAGTGCTTTTCAATCGATAAAAATAATATATACTTTCGATAGCAAAAAGAAATCGAACTTGGAGAAACAACGATTTTGTCGCCTGCACCCAACCATGAGTCAACTACAGTAAAGTCAATTTGGGGCTCAGTTGATCGACCAATCTTAAAAAATGCAGCTTCATTTCTTGTAAGAAAAAACTCATGTTGCTGAACTTCAACTGATGAAGCAACATATGTATGCAGTTCAGCCACTAGTATCCTCGACTCTTTAACAGTCCTGGTCGTAAAACAATCATTAGACATCAATCTTTTCATGGATATTCAATAAAATCTTCCATTCATTCACCACTTTTTTATTATTGCTGTTAGCCTTCTATATTTTTCTTTATTAACATACTGTATTGCCCACTTTTAGGAAATTTGAATAAAAAACATTTAAATGCATAATTCACCAAAAAAAGAAATATAGAAGATCTCCTTTCTAGAAGATCAAATTTGAGCTGGAAGAGAAAGAAAAAAATATTTACTGAAAAATATTCAACAAAATAATAACCTGAAACATATCTTTCGTATTATCTGGTATATATTCAACGATAACTGTATGACCTGGGAAGGAATAAGAAACAACGTGTTTTGAAGGATTCATAATCGCCTAAAACAAAACAGTTGGATAATTCGTTTCTTTAATAATCATAAAATTATAATAATTATAGCAATAATATTCTCGTAATGATTGCTTGAAGTAACAAAACATGTAAAAAACGGCAGACTTAACCAATTATTTATAAATAAGAAGGCAAAATGGCTCAATAGATTGTTGGGTTCATTTCGGAGCGCTTAAAAATCTACTCTCGGCAGGAGCACAGCTATCTTTCAAAAATTCGGGTGATAATGGCAACTCTATTCCTAGTAAGAAATTTCTTGGCAAGCCTAATCAGAAATAATGAGAGCCGCTAAGAAAATAAAAGAAATTTGCGAAATTTAGAAATTTATCATATAGCCAAAAATATAAATTTTAATCATTTTTTCACCCAATTGTTTTTGTATTTTCTTAATTAATCTTGATTAATTGAAATCTTTAAAAAATCGGCGAAATGAGTTCTATTTATCACTTGTTTCTTCATTAATTCTTTTTTGTTTTTTTAAAAGTCTTTATCATTATTGGTTAAATTCGCTCCACTGGCTTGTCGCATTGAACAAATATGCCAGCCTTGACGACGAGTCGTCAGCATCATATGGATTTTTAGACCAGGATTTTACTCCTGCATGGAATAGAACCTCAGCATTGGCGTTTCGACGTTGAACGACAAGCCATTACGCCACTCTATCGCTTTGTTATTAAATTTATTTCTTAAAAATCTTTTCCAATATTCTAACGCTAATTATTTTCAATTCAACTAAAAATGATTTATAATTAATCGTTTGAAATAATAACTAATAACCTCATTTCGAAGTGGTGAGACATTTACCGAACTACTACAACCTTTTTTAATGCCATTACTCGAAGCGCGTTTGAAGAGTTCAAGTTTTGCACGACGTCGTTTAACCTTCCAGAGAGGTTCATCATCGAGAGACGAACTACTGAAAATTTATTATTACACAAAAATATTTATAAAATAAAGAAAAAAAAACATATATATATATATATATACAGAATATTAAGATTTTTTATAAATTTAAATCATTTTTTTTTTTTTTCCCTTCTAATATTTATAATTTGTAATTAAATTGCGTTAAATTATGCGAATGAAACTCGTTTAAGAGGAAATTACTTAGGAAAAAAATTCTCCTCGTTGGAATTATTGAAAATTAGCTTTTAATAGTAAATTTATTTTCGAATAAAATAAAAAATATTAGCAAATAAAGAAAAATAAAATAAAAACAAACCCGAGAACAATTAATTCACCATATTTACATATTCCTCCGTCATTACAACACGCTCGCTCCTTATTTACAGCCGACATTATCCAAGCATAAACACTTACCCCCCCAAACTACTCTCTCAATCTAACTAACTAACTAATCACACGAATTTATACGAATGACACACAACGAATGACACACTCAGACACTATAACCATAACTAAATTTCAGCGCAGCTGCGGATCATGCGAATTCATAATCGAATTAATATTTGACTGGTGGTCGAATCATTTGCAGATATCGTTTATTATGATATATTGAAAATGATGGAATTTGTGACATTTGACCTTTCGCGACATTTTTTCATTGAATTTTTTTCATTGCTGTTTTTTTTTAGCGCAAAGTGGTTTTAATATATAACAGCGATTTCCCTTTCGCTTTCTAAGAGCGCTCACTATTTCTAATTACGATCGATCATTCTTCCATCGGTTTCGTGGAAAGGGGTAAATCTTAGCCGTCGAGTCGCTCAGCGATAGAAATATAATTGAGTCGACAGTATCGATCATTAACAGCGAATATGAGCGAATAATGAGTGATAACACAATGATTTCAACGAATTTCGCTTAAATTTGCCATAAAATTTCGCTAAAAATCGCAAAATATAACATAAACATAAAATTACACATAAAGTTTTTGTTTTGATTTTTATAAAATTTTTAAAATAATTATGTAAGGCTTTTTAATAAAAATTGATTAAGCATTTTTTAATTTTAAATTTAATTTTTAATTTAATTTAAATTAAACCTAAAAATTAAAACGAATTTGAATTTGATAAAATTAATAATCATTTATCCTGCTCTATTATCATTATTACTTTTATTATTATTTATCATTAATTATTATTATGCTATTATTATTTTTATTATTTTAATTCCTCACAATTAATGGTTAAACTCGTTCTGCTGGCTCATCGCATTGGACAAATATGCCAGGGAGTCTCTTGGCGATAGAAAATACACGGGTGAGCCTCTAGAATCACCCGGATTTTTGGATGGGTTTACTTCTCCGGAGAATAGAATCTCAGCATAAGCGCTCGGAATTGACCAACAACCCACTGAGCCATTCTATCTTCCAGTTTACTAGTAGTTTTAAAAAAAACCTCGCATTCCCCTAATATTTATATAAAATAGTGAATTTTACATCGACATAGAATATACGAATTTGCAATCGATTGAGGTAAGCCAAAAATTCAAATGTTTTGAAGATTCGCTCTTTTGTCATCATTTTGATATTATTTCTGATAAAAAAAATTTTAGCGAATCGCAAATTACTATTATTTTTTTTTAAAAAACTAATTTATTGCATTTTCGATAAAATAAATTTATTTCAATTAAAACTAATTGAATTTATTCATAAAGAAATTTAAAACGATTATTTTTATTATTGAATTAAGCGAAAATTATAATTTGCGCTCAAATTATTTCGCTCTAAATAATAACAGAAATAACTATTTGTTTTGCTCGATAATTATTCCAATGAGACCGTTTCAGTAGCGATTCGCTTGCGGATTTCAGCATTATCGATATTTCGTGGCGACTTTTACTTCCGTCAAGAAGGAGAATTATGGTTGAGTATATTTTTTTTACGGTCGTAATAATAAAAATAAACATCTTATTTTATAATAATACTGAGAAATGTAGCGAAAAATTTGAAGTACCAATACCGACTATACGTTGTTTAGCCAAATATTTTATATTTATTATATTTTATATTCATATTTCAAATATTTTAAATACATTTTTAATTTTATAGAAAAGTAATAATTTTTTAGCGAAGTAATGACAGAAGTTAGAACCAATGTCAAGAAAATTGAGAAATATATATATAACTAGTGACAGCTGAAAACGACTCGCACGCAATCTATGTCAGTTATGTGAAACTTTTCGGTGTCACCAAATTTTTACATTCACCAAATCGCATTTCATCTCAATTCAGTTGGGAAATTTTTTTTTGAAAATTTTTTTATTTCAGATTATCCTTTTTTTTTGCAGAAAGAAATCGACAAATAATTCGATAAAAATGAAGAAACTCGAGAAATTCTAATAGAGATTTGGCATTTGATAAAAATTTTTTTTTGATCTATCGTAATACGATGTGAATTATTTGATTGAACAATTTATGATAAGAATTATTATTATTATCAAAGAAAAAAAAAATGAATTCAATGAATTATTCAAGTAAATCTGAGCAATCACGGTTTAGCAATGATAATATAGTTGACTTTTAAAGTATGAATCCATGCATGTTCATTATTGAACTCGAACTTATAATATCCATCTTCTTCGCATAAAATTTTGTCCTCTATTGGAACCAACATTGGACCCGGTATCTTCTGTAACATTTTATTTTATTTTAAAAATGTATCACATAAATATATCACTGGATATACGTCAATAATAGTGAAAATTTTGTTAAAAAATTTTTTCACTTGTTTTGCTAATCTTATTAATCTTATACTAATGAAAATACGAGCTTAAAAGAAGGATAGAAAAGGAAAAAATGAGAAGATAAAGTTAATTGTTATCAGTTGATTTGGTTATCAGTTATGCGACATTTGAACAATAAAAATTACCAGTAACGTTAAAATTATACTAAATTATACGAGGGACTACCTTAAATATTGGAGGAAAAATAAAATAGTTGTTATCAAAAAATAAAAATTATACTTTAAACGTCGGGTAAACACTCTTCTCCGTATCACTATTAGCATCATTCAAGTGGAATAAGGAAAATCCAAAATTGCCATCAGTAATAATCCACCACTGCAGAATTGATCCCTATAATGATAGTTAAAATTATGATAAATTTTTTTTTTTTTTACAAATCATTTTCAATTTAAAATTCTTTTTTGTAAATTTTACTTTTTCAACTTTTATAATTGTATTTGCTATTTTTCCAGCTGATACATTTAAAATTTTTGCTTCTTTTCTTATTTCCTGCTTATAGTATTTTTCAATATTTACATTCAATGCGCGTTCAATATTTGCTTTAAAAATCTGTAAAATTTAATTTTATTCGTTTTATATTCGACAAATTCGATTAGAAATTTTAATTTGTAGCAAATAAGCATATTTATTTCGTTGAAAATATAAAATATTGGTTATTGAAATAAGAAAGTAGAAATATTAATTTCATTCAAATGAAAGAGAATCCTTAAAAAGACATTAAATAAATAAATTTGCATATTCGATTAAATTTAAAATACGAAAAATAAAAATTCGTTTCTATTCAAATAGAATTTATTAAAATTTATGTGAAAATTTTTCATTCTTAAATAAATAAAAGTATAAATTCTTTGAGAATTTTTTCTTTTTTTTTTTTAAAAAATCGCTCTAATAAAATTCCATTCGAATTAATTAATTCTTTGCTTATTGCATTTGATAGAAATTAATTACATTGGATTCTATCAATTTTTTAAATTTTTTTTCGAAAATAAAATTTATTTTTATAAACAAAAAAATTTCATCGATTAAATATAAAAAATATTAAATTGAAAAATTTTTTTTAAGGGAATTATTAAAGGAAAAATGAAAAATATGCAAAAAATTATTACATTATGTGCACCTTCATTCCAATATGACGGTAATACATCGGGAACTGCTAACTGTAAAATTTCTTCCTTCCAATTCGATCCTAATATTTGAATTTTATTTCGAGTTCTTTCTGGTAAAGCGGGCTTAATTATTCCCCTATAATTAAAATTAATAATAAATTAATTGAATTAAATTAAAATACTTCAATTTTAGTAATTTTTTATTTAAATTGAATTAAATTAATAAAGCAAATGGCAAATTACTATGGCAAATTAAATAGTGGAAATGTTTGAGGATTTATCGACGTACCACAATGTTGCAAGAAACGAAGGAACATTAACAACAACAAAGCGATAAATCATTTCCACATAATGCTCAGCCATAAATGATGATATAGCGCCTAAGGATCCCGAAAGAATATATAGCAATCGTTTATCATATTTTAAGCCATTTAAATCCATAATATAAAGAATAGATGCTTGCTTTCCTGAAATATTCATTTATAATATTTGTTTATTAATATGCTATATAATTCCGTAATATTAGCGAGCTAATGCTCCATAACTCCAAAACTTAGCAAATCTTGCATACAATTTTAAATTTACTCTGGAAATTTTATTCTAACCTGGTAAAGAAGAGGATCTTTAACGAAGGAAATGAAGTCAGATTGAAAATTTCGTTATCACCTTTTTTTTTCAGATAAAAAACTTTTTCGAGGTATTTTGTGAATACTTTCATTTCTCATAATATTTTAATAGTTTCATAGATTATCTTATTTTTGGAAAAGTTTATATGATTACAAGAAATTACCAAATACTTTATAAAAATGTTTTGAGCATATCAAACTGTATTTTTCGATAGATAATTCGAACAAAAATGAAACCTGTTGCATTTTCCATCTCTGTAACCCTTTTTAACATCGTTTCCAAATCATAAACTCTAGCCTTCAATATTTCAAGAACCGAAAATGTGGACATCATTCCCCAATAATCATTAGATCCAGTCTGTTCGATATTTACTATCGTATTTGGCGTTTTTATTGCGGGGCCAGTTATGCCAGTCTAAAAATTTTGTATCTTTTGGAAATTCTTTTTATCAAATTTTGCAAAATCTTGAAAATGAAAATCAATTAGTTTAATAATTTAATAATTTAAAAAATAAACAATAATCAGTCGAAAATATGGAAAATCATTGAACCATATAAGTGATAATCCACATGCTACTTCTGACCCGGTTGTACATGTGATAAATATGCAATCTGGGTGTAATAATAATAATAAAATTCCAAATTTCCAATTTCAAATTCCACAAACATATAATTTGCTCGCGAATCGAGATAAGTACTCAAAATCTGTCAAGGAAGGCGAGAACCTATCTGCTAACACTTAGCTACTTGGAACGTCAGAACATATGTTGCAAGCCAAGCGATCACTGTCCACATCCTGTCTAAATACCGCGTGGATGTGGCTTTTTTGCAGGAGGTCCGCCTTTCTCATGTTGGCTTTCGAGTAATTATTAAACCTGGTTTCGGGCAAAAATATTAGCTATGTCGGACAACTCGGGGCGAAATGGCGTAATTTTCATGTCTAAAAAGACTCGATCAATTCTGATTGAATGGAAGCCAGTAAATGGCCGTATGGCCTACGCGTGTTTCAAAGGAAAGTTCTGCAATATTTTAGTTATCAATACATATGCTCCAACTTTATGCGCAAATGATTGCGGATAAAGATAAACTCTATGCGGAGTTTAGAACGTTAACAATATCTACCAAGAGATGACATGGTTATAATCGGGAGAGAATGGAATGCACGCGTAGATCATGATGCCGTTACGATGATTTCGGCAATTGGCAAATATGGCATTCGGAGTCCAGTGGGTTAATGGAGAAAGCCTTTTTCATTTTGCTGAAGAGCATGAACTCTTTGTTGCTAATATATGCTTTCAGCATCGGAGGAAACATCTAGTCACTTGGAACTCTACGGACAACCAATATTCCAATCAGATTAACTATATATTGGTCACCTCTGGTAGAGTTCTGGCACTTGATAGTCGTTCTTATCGGGGCACTGAAACTGGTAACCGCCATGGATTAGATCGTGTTATGGTTCGAGCCGAACTCTTCAAATGTTGTCGATCATCGTTCATAACTCACCTTCAACAAATGTATTCTCTGGTATAGCAAAAGGAAACAACGCCAGAAGACTGGAACAAAGCAATTCTGCTTCCCATTCCTAAGAAAGGTAATAAGATAAAAGATAATAGTACTGCGACAATTACCGCAGAATCAGCTTACTGGGCATCTCAGGAAAAATTTTCGCTTCCCTTCTGCTACATAGACTAATGACAACACGATATAGCAGAATGCGTCCTAACCAAGCTGATTCCTCCGAGACGCGTTTGTGCTGACCAGATATTCACGTTAAGAAGGATGCAGGAACATCGGTTCAAATACCAGCAACCCACCGTCACTTGTTTTATCGATTTTGCAGCTGTCTTCGATTCGATTGATAGAGCAACGCTCTGGAAAGTGATGGAATGTGACGGTGTCCCAGAGAAGATCATTCGGCTCATAATGCATTTTATCAGCATACTCTGGCGCAAGTCTATATATATGGGGAACTGACACACTCCTTTGAAATAAAAACTGGTGTGCGTCAGGGTTGCGTCCTTTCCCCCACAATATTCAACTATGCGATAGACTGGATAATTGGCATCGCTTGTCGGCACTCAAGAGGTGTGCAAATCAATCCAGAACATAGCATCACAGATCATGAATAGGTTGATATAGTCCTTTTTACTGACATTTATAAGGAAATGCAAATAATGTAAATAATGTGTCAAAATTGCAGCGAGAATTGTGATCAAAATAAATGTAAATAAAACGGTAGTGTTTTCGTCATTACCGGTTGAGGAAGTGCTTGACTTTAAATACCTTAGATCCACTCTGATCCCAAATGGCCAGGCAAAGGATGAAACTGTAACCCGGATAAAGACTGCTAGAAATATGTTTTTCCGGATGATGAAATCTTTATGAATCCGTTGCGAAATTAACAACACGAAAATCCGCGCTCGTATAGCTGCATTAGCTCGATCTTGCTATATGGCTGCGAAACATGGCCAATGAGGGTGGAAAATATGAAGAAGCTATTAGCCTTTGACCACTCACGTCAAAGGCATATTTTACGGATCCGTCGAGCAGATAAAATCGCACATGATTGTATCCACGTTTGCTCAAATACCACCTGTTAGAGCACGTTCTCCGTCGTCAATCAAAGAAGTTGACACATATTTCGGTACTTGCCGAACCCTGTGATGGTTGGCGTCAAAAGCGATGAGGGCCGATCAAAACTTGAACTGATAAGATCAGGAAAAATTTTGAACGTATAGGTGAACTAGCGATATATAAAAGTAGGCGGAGGAAAAAGGAATGGTTTCTATTGCTACTAGCAATGGCGTCGGACTGAGCAGCTTGGAGACGTCTTACTTATGTAGCCAGTATAGACAGCCTAACCAGTGATGGTGAAAGCTGTTAGAAGAAAAAGAAGAATAAGTGATAATCCCTCTTTATAAGGTTTAAGTTCTCTTTTTATTTCTCTTACAAAAGAAGAAAGATTGCAAATTTTATTATTCAGCCATATGAAAATGGCTCAAGGTCATATGAAAAAGACCCAACAAATCTAATAAACTGTAAGGTTTAAGAATTATTTCTCTTGGAGAAGCTCGTTAAATTATCAATATTAGTACCTTCCAATATGTATGAATCGGATGATTTCTGGGTTGATCGGCTATTTTGTCAAGATCCCAGCTTGATTTACGAAAAGCGAGGTGATTTTTTAGTTTAGGAATCACAGCATCAAGACTGTATTCATAACCTTGCAGCCAACGAAGTAGATTAAAATCATTATCGTAATATGGAGTGAGCTACAATAATATTATTGAATTTTGAAGAATATTTTCGTACAAGTATGACATAAAAAAGCATGATACAAGCATGATACAAAAGAGCAAAAATGAGCGACTAGCAATTAGCAAGAAAGTGGCTTAAGGCTTTTTAAGATTCAGTATTTTAAGCCGATTTTATATATATTTTTTACTATAATTGACTATTTTAATGAAATATACTGCGATTGGCAAAATACCGGATTTATTTCATCATCGTTGTTTAATTGAAAGGCTAATCTGAAATAAATAATTAGCAGTTAGTTGAATTGAAAAATCAATTGAATTCAGATTACCTCGTCCTTAACGGCATCGCGCAATTGTCGTATTAAATTTGCATGATCACATGATATACTTGTATTGTCGCTCATATCAATACAACGTAGAAGCAGTTCATCTAATGTACGCTGTGCAAAATCTGTAATAAGTAATGCATAATTTAAAATAGAAATAATTATTTAATTAAAATAAATTTTCGTAATATTTAAAATTTATATAATTTATTAAAACATCTATTTTACATGTAAATCGTATGGAAAATTAAAGAAATATAGTTTGGTATTTTAAAGAAATATAAGTCAAATAGTGAATAATATCATAATATTGTTAGCATTTCTTGCACCTACTAAAACAATCGACTGTCATAAAAGGGATCCGAAATTTTTTGGGTCAATTTAATATTCGAAAAAAAAAACGATTCAAACTTGTTTTTCGTTTTTGTATGTGATATCTTATCATATCATATCTCTTTCACTATAAATTTTGGTCTAACTATTTTGTTTTTATTTTTGATAAAATCGTTAACGACAAAAAAGTGGCAATAATGTTCTCATTGGTTGAAATAAATGAGCCCTATTTTTCGATAACATTTTCAGAAATACGATGCGACTCCTGTTTGAACAGATTTCACAGGAAATATATTCATTTTCTCAATACAATAATACAATGGAAAAGTAAGCAAAAATAAATAAATATTTTTGGCAGAAAAATTTTGCGAAAAGAAATAACTCAATTTAAGGCTCGTTTAATTACGGTATGAAGTGAAAGAAGTTTTGAACATGAAAAATTACTCTTATAGGTATTGGAAAAAATAAAATCTTGGAGAAAGAAAATTTAGACAAAGAATCATAGCTCTACATTTAATTTCACAAGAAATTATTGATAAAGAGAGAGGTGCTAATTCAATGACCATTAAACTGGCCTATATGGACTCATTAGGAACCCGCTCTGAGATCCATGGCTGCTTTTAGGCGCTGCATGAGGAGAATTCCTTTTTTATTTTTATATATTCTTATATATTCTTATTTTATCTCAATGGTGATAAATCATTTTTAATGAATACTTTTTATTCGTTTAAAACTCTTTAAATGAAAAATTTTAAAAAAATTGCAAAACACTAAAAGACGAGGGATTTCATAGATTTTTATGGTACCACCTAAAGAGTCCGTTGATAAAAAAAAAAAAAAATTGACAGTTTCCACTGTGCTAATTGAAAGAAGGTCATAGAAGAAGAATCGATGAAAATTCTAGTCTGAAAATTTTCGAGGAATTTTCATTGTTTCATCGAAACGATCAAAGAGTAGGATAGGCGAGTGAATAGTGATTTTATAGGCAAACGTTCGGCTCAGATAGAAATAAACTTTTCATTAAAAAATCCCGTATGATGCTAGGGATTCATTCGTATTTCTTATGCCAAATAATTCTATGGCGAAAATTTCTAACCGTAAAAATCAATGTAAATGGCTAATGTTATCAGAAATGGTGAGATATAACCACTTCACTTAAAAACATTAAAAAGACAAGTTTTGTGGATTCTTTGAGGAAATATTTCTAACTTGATTCATGCGGAATGTTTCATGTACATTTGTGCACTTTTTAACCTGTTTTTTAAAATTTTTTATTTGCTGCTGGCAATTTTCATAATCATTGATCTTTGATAAATGATATGATATATTAACCACATTTTTTTAAACAATTAAGTATGAAAAAAAAACTAATTATTCTTATTTTTGATGCATTAGGAATTGACTAAAACTTAAAATATGTGTTACAAATGAAACAAACATATCGAATAAATATTATGCATTTATGAAATGAACATTATGCATTTAAAAAATTGATTATGAATTGATAAATTTTCGCAAGAATTATTCTCGCATCACTAAGAAAATAAACAACTGTATTTTTTATTATCACCGCTTATCAACGCTTTGATAACTTTTGATAAAATTGTTTTATCGAATTCCTTAATAATAAAATAAAAGAACTGAAAAAAATTTACTAAACTGCTTACCTAAAATCAACAATTAATTACAGCTAAATTAATTACATAACATTGTTTAGCGGCATGAAAAATTGTCGTGAGCAAGACCTTGCAAGAATCTATTATCATTTCACCAAAGTACCATCCAACTATTTATTTAATTCAAATGCTCAACTGATTCGATGGAAGTTTTAAACGATAATTTCCCAATGATTATATCGATTACTGCTCATCCAAATCTAAATTTTACGATTTCCACGTTTATATTTTCATTAACAGTGAATAATGCAATGTATTGTAATTAAAAAAGTTGGAAAAAGGATTGTAATCGAACTCTAAAATAGATTCAGTGTAGTATAGAAGATCCACTCGTAAATTCAGATCGCGCAGCTCCGAAATGTCTTATCCTTGGCCAGTGGTGTAAGCCTAATCAATAATCATGCGAACTGTTAGAAGAAAAAGACTCTTAAATTAATATTCCAAGGTTAATATTCGATTATCTTAGTTAATATTATGGAAGAATAACTTTATTACTGCTAAACTTTTAATAATTATTTTGCTCGAATGAAATCGAAAATCAGCATAAATAGCAATAAAAATTCTTTTAATGACAAAATTATATAACAAAATTTTTGGCAAAATTTATGTGATTTATGATTTGCCTAAGCTAACGAAGCGAATAATTTAACGAGAAATGGCGAGAATTTTTTGAAAAAAAGCGCAACGCTAAATAAATAAAAATAATAAGGAACGTTTAACATAAGGAATTCGATTTCATATTAAAGTGAAAATCATTCATATAATTGGGGTTAGTTAAATTTGACCTTATTCAGCAACGAAGAAACATCTCTTTTATATAATACAAAATGGTTTGAATTAACCTATATATGAGAAAGTATCGAAAGGAAAAATTGATGATTCAAATATTATGTGCAATAAGACTTGATGTAACGAAATCGTGAAATATTTTTGCTTGATTCGATAAAAATGCATGAGAAATACTTAGCTTCATTCCTCTAAAAAAAATTGAATTTTCCATCTTCATTTTAGACAATTTTTTAAGTTTTCGCTATTTTGTCGCTCATAATTTATGATTTGTTAATATTTAGTATTATTTCGCTTTCTTGTCTGTGGCTGATTAAAATAGATATGCATTATATTAATATTCAATTATTGTTTTACTAATACAACTTATATAATGTGATAAATTCATTTATCATGATGGCATTTCATGATAGCGATAGTGGAAAAAGAGTTTTCTTTACCGAAAATAATCATTTCGAATGAGCATTAATTTCTCGAAATTTCACGTTTATCTACTAAGTTTGAACTAAGAAATTATCCTTCAATCTATCAACCAAGTCAGAGTTAAGAAATTATCCTTTAATCCTTCATTCAATCCTTAGTAATTATAATAAATAAAGGAAATTCATGAAAGCAAATTAAATCATTATCATGAAAAAAGATTTAAAAAATTCATTACAATAAAATGGCATCATTTAGTCTTTTTATTCATAAAATTCCACTTAAGAAACCGGAAAAGAAACTGTCACCATTTCAGATAACATCTGATAACATAACATGTACGACTGCAGTGAAATTATTGAAACCTCTACACAAAATTTCAAATTCTTACGTATTGCGAGATCTTCATTTTGCCTTTTTATCTCATTACTATTGCAGATTCGTGAGGAAATATTCATATTATAACTTGATAAAGTTGTTTCGCAAATGAGGTAAAGGATAGTCTTTCAAATATTTTTAAGATCACCAAATACTTTAAATAAGGTGAATCGGTGGCTTAGTGGCAAAATGATTAACATGGGAAATTGAATCGAGAACGGTCCAGAATCGAATCTAATAGGACCATATCAAGCGACTGAAAGCAAAAGAAGATCGAATAGTTTAGTGAGTCGTTTGCAACATCAATGATGAAATTCCATTCGGATAGCGTTACCCTATGCTATGCTTCTATCGTTAAGCGACTTCCCAGCAAAATTTCTCTGATTCGACCAGCCAATGCAGCGAGCCTAGTCAATCTTAAATCCTTGAAAATAAGAAACAAAAATCTTAATTTAATTCTTTGGAATTGCAATAAAATATAAAAACGCAAATCAAGCAACAAAACGTATTTTATAGCATTTGTATGAGCAGAAAAAAATCGCCCAAATGTGAAATGATAAAATTTATTAAATAAGAAATGTTTTAAATTTTAATATATTGTCGATATCGATTTCATTCAATCGATCTACCAACAAAATTCTAAAAAATTAACTGATAATAATTGATACAATAAGACTTTATTATCACTATCCATATTTCATTTGCCTCGATTCACTTCATCGTCAAAATTTGAGTCAAATTGTCACAGAAGTCCTTGGATAGTCTTGAATAATACTGCAAGGTTAAATCACGATTAACCTGGATTTTCCTCATTCACATACCATATCTAATCAGCTTTATCACTACTTATTTATTAGCGATTCTTTTTTATTCATTAGAATATTATTATTATTTAATAATTATTTAATAGTGTTCATATGAAATAGGTTTATCACCTTTTGTTTTACTCTATTGTTTTTTAGACAAAAAAGTGTTATGATTCAAATAATAGAAAAAAAAGCAATTATCGACTTTTTTACAAAAAAAAATACAATATTATTTGGAAAGTACCATAGAATCCATAATGAATATAAAAGAAAAAAACATCGGAAGTGATAAGAAATTCAACGATAACTTCACTGATTACCACCGAGTTCAAGTCGACTTTCGCAAATTTCAGATTTATGAAGTATAGTTTCAAATGTAATAAAATCTAATCACTGAATCTGAAACCTAAAATTATTTGATTTGGAATCTTTAAGGTAGATCTAAATCTTTCGAGTAGTTCATTTAGAGATCTTTCTTTTATCTTTTATTTCTTATTACAGCACAACTAAATAAAATCCTCCAATCTCAATTGGTAGTTTTTTTTCTTTCTTATCACAAAAGTCGATGTCTAATCAGTCCGATCTAATTCGAATCAATAATTATTCTCCATATTTTTTTTTTTTCGAACCATTGCTGATTAGACTTGTTTTGTTGGCTTTCTTGGACCAAAAACTTTGCCACTTTAACAATAGAAATAGAGATAGGTGGCCGATACCATCCAGGTTTTTGAAAAATCAATTTTTCACCGCTCTTTTCTCTTGACAGAATTGATCCTAAAACCAAAAAGTTCAGGTGACTATTGGAAACGCACCAGAATAGAAGGAAAATTTATGGTTGCCGTATTTCTGAAGCTGACTGACGCTTTTATCGGGTAAGAAACCGATTTTTATGTAATCGTACGAAAATTAGTAGTGTGTGAATGAACAAAATGCATTGATGTGTAGATAGATTGAATACTGGTTGTTTTTGTCGGAATGCGAAGGGGAGTGGTTTAGCTGGGATTGGGGGGAGAGGGAGGGGCTTATTCAGTTTTTGGTACTTTTTTCATATTTTTTTAATTTCAGAAAAATTCAAAACATGTTAATTATTTTCATTCATGAAAAAACCGATAAAACAATTCATCATTTCAATCTAATCGCAGAAAATCGATATGAAAAAACTTTTTTAAAAGAATTTCCATTTTTTTCAAATCGATTTCTTAAAAATTTTATTAATTTGAATTTTTTATTTTGAAAATTTTCTATATTTAAAAAAAAACGATATTATTTGTAATATTATTTCAAATAAATCCTTAAAATTTCATATTTTTAATTTTTTTTTTTTATATTTTACGCTAATTGATGTTTAAAAAAACGTAAAATGCATAAAATGTTTAATAAACTTTTCGATTTGATTCGTTATTAAATTAAATTTTTTTTTTTTGAAAAAACACCATTGCTGGTTCGACTCGCTCCACTGGCTCAGATTTAAATAGGTTGGAGAGTTTCTTGACGATAGAAATATAGGTGAATCGCTAGCATCAGCCGGATTTTTGGATAGGTTTTAGATACTCCTGTGGAAAATGGAACCTCAGCATTCGCGCCTCCGAATTGAGCGACAACTCAGTGAGCCATTCTCGCCATTGCTTTCTCAGTTAGGGGATACTGCCGCCCACTGAAATGTAGCCCCGTTGGCTGGATTCTAACCAGACCCTCCTCGTTTCGCAGTGGCAGTAATTGACTGAAGCCATTCTTTTTTCCAAACTTCATCTATCGCTGGATCGCCTATACGCTAAAACGTCTCCATGTCTTTGTATTAATCAGTGCTATATTTTGGTTTTAATTGGTGTTAAATGAAAGTTGTCGATTTCATTACAAATTTTTTTTTTAAATTTTAGTAGTGTCGAGATGAATGATAGTACGCAGAAGTATGAAAATGCAGCTGGCAATATACAATATATGACAGGACCACAAGCAGCTTATACAGTTGTGCCTACAGTACAATATGGTACAGATGCGCAAGTTCAGTATGTTGGTCAGTTGCAACCGGCTATATCAAATGAGGCTATTACAATGGCAAAACTTGATGGTTCTTTAACGAATCTAGAAGAACAGCAAATGACTATTGATCCTCGTTACACTCAAATGATATATTTAAAACAAAAATTAAGTGGTGAGTAAAGAAAAATTATTCGTGATGATTTGTTTTTAACAGAAATGTAGACTAATTTTTTAAATTCTTGATATGATAAAGAAATTTTTGTGTAATTACTTCATATTGAATTTTACCGATTTTATAGGAGCGCCTTCAACTGCTGATAATTTGCAAAAACAAGAAGTTATTGAGAAAGAGGTTCCAAAATGCTCATTCACAACCGAACAAATGGATCAACTGAAGGCTCAAGTATGAAAATTGACGAATGAAGTCGTCATATTAATTTGTTTTATGAAAGTTTTAACTTTTCTTTCATTAATTACAGATAGGAATATATAAACTTCTTGCCCAGCAACAACCAATAAATATGGCATTATTGGCCAGCGCTGTGCATAAGCCAACTACTCTTTTGCCAGAAAAATATGAATTCTCAGCTGAGACTGAAAATGGCGAAAAACTTCCCTACGATTTAATGAAGATATTAACATTGCATCAGCAACGTGCAAACAGAACCACTACATTACCAACACCACCAGGGATTGATCCACAAACCATCCTGAAGGAACGTGAAAATAGGTATAATTTTTAATTTGTTTTAATTCCTATTAATGGTAATTTATAAAAAGGAAAAGATGTAATAATGATACTGATACGTGGTAATCTTTCAGCAAGATAAATGAATGGTAGATAAAAATAATCTTTTGGTCATATAGGTCCATAGTTATTCTATTTATTTTTATGTGAAGTTGATTTCATTATTCGAAAGCTGTGGCAAAAAAGATTCTATTAACTGATATTTATCTTCTATAGTATGACTTTTGTGGCTGAACCTTATTGTTCTGTTCTTCTGCTCGAATTATTGGCTAAGGGAGTTTCAAAGCTGTTTATCGGTGGCATATCTGGAAGTTATTTAAGTCAAATCTAAAAATGTCTAATTTTTCTATCTCGGTGTAAGCCCGTGTATCTTTAATATCGTATGCTTTATCTCTATTGAATGTAGTAGATTGGTTTTACTCACTTGTGACATCTTCCATCCCAAGGCTAAGCTAATAGCCGGATCTGCACGAGTTCCAATGCAATGATGATGAAGAATATGGCTGACCAATGTGGACAACCTTTTTCTAGGGGTATTATTAATGCATGTGGCACTCAAGCGAAGATGGATATAATCATGTGAGATTCTGCCCTCTCTGTAGAAACATAATTTTGCTTTTGATATGAGCGATCAAGTGCATTATAGCTTCTTTCTTTCTTCTTCTTCTTAAGAGTCCTCACCATTACTGGTTAAACTCGCTCTACTGGCTTATCGCATTGAGCAGGGAGTCCCTTGACGATAGAAGTACTGGTGAGTCTCCAGCACTCGGATTTTTGTACAGGTTTGTTCCTGTTAGGGATCGAACAACAGCTTCGGTTGCTGCAAATCGAGCAACAACCCACTGAGCCATCCTATCCCCGCATATAGCTTCTTGATATCTTCTACCATCATTGGCATTATTTCGTATAGCGGGATAATCTTACTGCAACCAGATGAATGCAAATTTTCTTTTTGATATTGATTTCTAGATGGTTCCACCAAAGTTTTTTCGAATAGAAAAAAAGCATTTCATCTTTCGTTGGCCATTTGTAATAAGTTTATTGAATCTAAAATATTTAAAATCAGGCATTTCCTAAGCCAGTGATATTATTTATATATTTATCTTAATTTTTCATTCGATGAGAAAATTAACCGTGAATTTATTGTGAGTAGAATACTGAAGTCAGTTACTATTCGTATTGTAAATGCATTTTTTAAGAAAATAGAAAAAAGATTGGAGCTATTTTTTTGTGAAATGAAAATCTTTATTGTTGCCAAATCCAGGATCCAAAATCGAATTGGTGCTCGTATAAAATGGTTAAGTAGTATTCCTGGTACTGTTAATAAAGCTTTGTTAATGAAGGCAGAAATGGAATTACGTGCTTTAAGGCTTGCCAATCTTCAAATACAAGTACCTTTTTTCTTTTTTTGTCTACATTTTTACTTTGCTTCAAATTTCGCCGCAGGTTATAATCTGGTAATTTCCAACGGAATTCGTTCACCTCACTGCTTTTTCATCAAAATTCTTTTTTAAATATGGTCTACTGTTAAGGTTCGCAATGAAGTGCTTAATCAGTTAAAAAAAGATACGACTTTGGAGACTGCTTTAAATCCATATGCTTATCGGCGCACTAAACGACAATCTCTGCGTGAGGCACGTGTTACCGAAAAACTTGAGAAACAACAAAAAGTGGAGCAGGAACGTCGCAGACGCCAAAAGCATATGGAGCTTTTGCAAGCTATAATTCAACATGGCAAAGAGTTCAAAGAATTTCATCGAAACAATCAGGTTATTTTTTTGATTATTTTTCGACTACTTTTCGATATTTGTAATTCAGTATGAATATTATCAAAATGATCCATGGATATAGGTAAATGAAATAGACCATGTGTTCAATGAGGATTTCTCGAAACTTCATTCCAATAAAAATTTTCTCAATTCTAGTTTCGTAATTTTTCTTCGAGAGTGCTCATTATATGTTTTACTCGAATAAAATAGATTAAGATTTCAAAAGGATAATTTTATTAAAAGAATTTTTAAAAAAATCTTTTTTTATTCAGCATCTATTTTCTTTTTCATCTATGAACGCGTCATTTGTAGTTTCACTGATTTATTTCTTTTTTTGAAAATTTTCACTTAAAAAATTTTATTGTAGGTTAAACATGGAAAGGTCAAAAAAGCCGTTCTTACTTATCACGCCAATAGTGAAAAAGAACGAAAGAAGGATGAGCAGAAGAACGAACGCATGCGTATGCAGAAACTTATGCAAGAAGATGAAGAAGGTTACCGGTTGGTTTTGTCGTATTCGTTAGAATTCTTTTTTCCTTCGAAAGATTGGTTTTTGCAAATTTAAATTTCTTTCATCTAGAAATCAAACTCAATATTTATTATTTTATACTTTAGACAACTGTTAGATGAGAAAAAGGATAAAAGGCTTGTATTTCTATTGCAACAAACAGATGAATATGTTGAAAGCTTAACTGGTCTTGTAAAACAACATCAGGCAACTGAGAAGCGCCGAAAAAGAAAGGAAAGAAGAGAGCAAAAAGCTCAACAGAAACTTCAGGATGGTTAGTTTTGACCATTATTTTACTGTAATTTTCCTTCGACATTTTACGTTGAGCCAAGCCTGTTTCCGTATCTGTCATTGTGACATATTTTTAGTTGGAGATACTAATGATGTCAAGATCCATATTCGCAATATAGCAACTGGTGAAATGCTACCAAGTAGTGAAGCGCCAAAGCCAGATGAAGTTGATCCTTGGTTGGAGACGCATCCTGGATATGAGGTTATTGATAGTTGAGGAATGTTGATTTTGATGCATTCATGAAACTTTTTAAGAAAATAAGTTTTTAAGGTTGTATCTCGCGATGAATGTTCCGACAGTGACGATTCTGAAGTTGATGAACCGTTGGCTGAGCCGGTGGAATCAAGAAAAGATGATGAATTTGAGGGTTTAGATGAAGAAGCTCGCAATCGTAAAATTATCGAAAAGGCTAGAAATGAGGAAGATGAATACGACCAGAAAACTCGAAGACAAATTGAATCATATTATGCCACTGCTCATAAAATTAAGGAAAAAATTGTAACACAACATTCAACTATGGGTGGAGGTAATCCTGAGCTACAACTAAAACCATATCAGGTATGAAATTTGAAATTTCTTTGTTCAATGCAAACTATCATTTGATCTTTGGAGATTTAATTAAGATGAATTTTTTCATTGATTTTTAATTTTTTAACTTTTTTCCAGTTGAAAGGATTGGAATGGATGGTTTCTCTTTATAACAATAATCTTAATGGCATTCTTGCCGATGAAATGGGACTTGGTAAAACTATTCAGACCATCGCTCTCGTAACCTATCTAATGGAAGTTAAAAAACTTAATGGACCATATCTTATCATCGTTCCTCTCTCGTACGATTTTATTGCTTCTTGTTTATTAAAATTTTCATTTAAAATTAACTCTTATGGCATGGTTTCAAAAAACTAGATTTATTTCGTTTTAGTACCATCGCAAATTGGAGTCTAGAACTAGAAAAATGGGCTCCGCATGTCGTGAAAATTGTTTATAAAGGGAATAAAGAATGCAGGAAGAAAATGGAAGCTGTTATTCGTCGAAATACTTTTAATGTTCTTTTGACTACCTACGATTATGTTTTAAAAGAAAAAGCTCTTCTTGGAAAAGTAAGGAAATGATTATTTAATATTTTTCTTTGAGTAAAAACGTTTTAATATTTTATATAAACCAGTCCTAATGTATACAAATGGAAGTACAAGATGAAGCACGTTGTTCATCAATTCATTGCAGATACGCTGGAAGTATATGATTATTGATGAGGGTCATCGTATGAAAAACCATAATTGTAAATTAACATTGGTTCTCAATGGCTATTTTACAGCGCAACATCGTCTTTTGCTCACTGGCACACCACTTCAGAATAAACTTCCTGAACTGTGGGCTTTACTTAATTTCCTTCTTCCCTCAATTTTCAGTTCCTGTGGGACCTTCGAGCAGTGGTGAGTACATTTTTCATTTGAGAATTATATAAATATAACTATAATTAACAAAAGCAAACTCAAGAACAGATTTATTTCTTGAAGCTTCTGTTGTAACTTAATGTTGAGGCCTTTAACAACTGATATCAGTGCAGTTGATCTTTTTATTCGTTTAGGTTCAACGCTCCATTTGCTACAACCGGTGAAAAAGTGGAATTAAATCAAGAGGAAACCATGCTCATTATTCGACGTCTGCATAAGTTAAGTTTCTATTCCATTGCTTATTTAAATGGATAACTGGAATAACCAGTGTTAATCATCATGTTCGTATGAGTAAATTACCTTCTTATATAATATAATAACTTTCTATCTTCTATCTATCTTATCTATCTATTATCATGTTTCTATCTTATATTATATAATAACTTTCTATCTTCATAAAATTAATTTTAGGTTCTTCGTCCATTTTTACTGCGTAGACTTAAAAAAGAAGTGGAAAGCCAATTACCAGAAAAAACAGAATATGTTATAAAATGTGATATGAGTGCGCTTCAGCGAATGCTATACCAGCATATGCAAAAAGGCCTTCTCATAGATAGTAAACATGTAAGTTTCGAAAAGTTCTCCCATTATTTTTCTATGATATGCCAGTGAATTTTATCTTTAATTTTCTTATGATTGATTATTGGAATTTTCAGGCTGGTGGTCGAGCTTTGATGAATACAGTTGTTCATCTTCGCAAGCTGTGCAATCACCCTTTCCTCTTTGAAAATGTCGAAGAAGAATGTCGTGAATTTTGGAAGGTTCAAGATGTTACAGGGTGATTGTCGTTCTTTTTTCTAAAATTTTTTTGTTTTATTCTACCATTATAACCGTAGATTTTAAATTGAATAATTTTTTAAGTAAGGATCTTTATCGAGTAAGTGGCAAATTCGAATTATTGGACCGAGTGTTACCAAAGTTGAAAGCGTCTGGGCACCGTATTCTAATGTTTTGTCAGATGACATCTCTTATGACCATTATGGAAGACTATTTTAATTATCGAGGTTAACTTAATTTTTTTGGTGGATAAAGATTGTTAATTGCTTTATCTACTTTCATTACTAGTTTCTTCATGGCATGAAATTTGATTTTAACAAGATTTATGTAGAATACAAATATCTGCGCCTGGATGGCAGCACGAAGCCGGATGAGCGTGGACAATTGTTAGGGATGTATAATGCTCCGGGCAGTGAATATTTCATATTCATACTTTCAACACGAGCAGGCGGTCTTGGTTTAAACCTGCAAACAGCCGATACCGTCATAATTTTTGATTCTGATTGGAATCCTCATCAGGTTCATAATTGAATATTTTATTTTTGAGTGCTTCAAAAATTCTTTATAGCTTCTATTGATGTACTAATAATAAATTCTCCTGTAAGATCTTCGGCCTGAAAAAGGTATTATTTTGTAATTTAGGATATGCAAGCTCAAGATCGAGCTCATCGTATTGGTCAATCACGCGAAGTTCGGGTATTACGTCTTGTCACAGTAAATAGTATCGAAGAAAAGATCCTCGCAGCTGCTAGATACAAATTAAATGTTGATGAGAAAGTTATACAGGCTGGCAAATTTGATCAGAGATCGACGGGCGCCGAACGCAGACAAATGCTTGAGCAAATTATTAGGTAATTTATTTCTAATTAGTAATTAGTCAAGAGTCCCAATACATTTATTTCTTCTTGTAAAAGTATTGCTAATTGCAGTATATAAAGAACTCAACCTATATTACTGCTAAGTGTCTATGCGCTCTTCTTGATACAGTACTAGCTTTTAAATGAATAACCATAAGTGAGGATATTAAAGATTTGGTGTAGAAATGCAGTTACAGTAAATTTTTTTGGTTTATCTAGATTTGTTGTCGTCGAATCAGGTTGGATAAATGTTTTATGTTTTGATTGAGGTCCAACATTGTGGGTAGGATTCCTATCCTTGATGAAAATGAGATTAAAAGTGAAGTCATTTGCTGGGATCCCAACGCTGTTTCGCATAGATATCTGCCTTTGATGGAATAGTTAGGATTTTCTACATTGTGGAGTTTTACTTGTTTGACTGCATCAGATCACTACATTTTTGATTTGTTGATTAGCTAAATGTTTTGTCCTCCAAGTTTCTTTTTATAAAGACTATTTTTAATTTTCTTCAACATTTTTTCTGTGGCACAGCCGATAATTGCAATAAATCGTTTACTTTGATTGAATGCTCTTGATATTACTCAAGGATTATTTCTGGGATAAAAAATTTATTTTTTTCAAAAAAAATTTGTTAGCATGACCAGTTTTTTCTGAGTTTCAGGTATAAACCGGTTCCATTCCTATTTATTCCGTACTATCGTCATTGTAATAGGGTGACATCTATTATTCCATCTTCAAGATCTATGGTTCAGGCGTTTTATTAAAAATCGGAGCAAATAACTATTTTTAGTATCGCTGCTTTATTTTTAAGATTATGTTGGAAATATTTGAATAATTAATTAACCATTTTAGAATAGTAAGACACTAAAGCATGATTACGATTCCGAAAAAGGAACTTATCAATACAGTCTGTATAACCAAATCAGAAATTTTCTTTGATATCGTACTTATAATAAAGAAATCAATACTATGAATGAGATGATTTTGTTACTATTTCGAAAATTTAGAGCAGAATCAGAGGATGATGATGAAGATGAGGTCCCGGATGATGAAACTATCAATCAAATGATTGCTCGATCCGAGGAGGAATTTGATCTCTTCCAAGTAATCCGTTTTATTTTCTTAAGAATTTTCAACTTCACATTTGCATTATGTTTATGCACTTTAATTTCAATTGTATTATTCAGAAAATGGACATTGAACGAAGACGCCAAGAAGCTGCAGAATATCGTCGCAAACCTCGTCTTATTGAAGATAACGAAATACCTGTAGGAATTGTTAAGGCATCACAACATTTCATGGATGAGGAAAAAGATGCACGTAAGGGCAAGATAACAATGGAAACCATGGGAAGGCGAAACCGTAAAGAAGTTGATTATTCACAGGTTTATTCTGTTTAATTCAGTTGTATGGTATTTTTTTTCTTCTCGCTTTTCTCGAACAAAAAAACAAAAAATTTCATGCCTAGATTTTTTAAAGGATCTTATGTCGGATAGAGATTGGTTGCGAAGTATTGACGAAGATATTGACGACGATGAAGATGAAGAAGAAGAAGATAAAAAAAAGAAAAAATCCAAGAAAGAAAAAAGTGGCAAGCGAAAGCGGCAAGGAGGTAATCGGTTATTTTTTGTCCAAAAAAAATTTTTTTTGATTTTCAGTGTAAGTAAGCGTATTTACAGCTGTCTTTCTTTCAGAAGATGACGATGATGAACCTCACAAAAGAAAGAAAGTTTCACCTGAGTTAACAGCAGCTCTTACCAAACTTTATGAAGGAATAGTGAATTATCGGACAAGGTATATCAAATATTATTTGTTACAAATATTGTGTTAACAATAATTCTGCAGAAATTTCCTTAAGTTTTTTGTTTTTTTAACGTAAAGAAACCGAATAAAGCTTCGCTCTAGATAGTGCTTTGCTATGGTCGCACTCTTTTATTAATTTAATTAATTTTTCTTTATAATATTTCTGGCCGATCGCAATTATCTTTCAGTAGTGGACATGAACTGGCAGCTGCCTTTGAACAGCTGCCATCTCGACGCGAATTACCAGATTATTATGAAGTTATTGAAAGACCAATGGATTTAAATAAGATGAAGAGGAAAATCAAGGAAGGACGTTATACATGTGTTGAAGATATGGGTCAGGATCTAAAACTTCTATGCGAAAATGCTCGTGTGAGTAATTACTGATAATTCATTCAATTTATGATAGTTGTAGTTTTAATCACATTTATTGAACCATTTGAAGAATTCAGTGCAGTTTTCGCTATTTTTCAGAAATATAATATCGATGGATCGGAATTATTCAATGATTCGATTTTGCTCGATAAATTATGGGATACGCTTACTGGTGGAGGGGAACCAGTGAACAAATCTAAAACACCTTGTCAGAATGAAACGTCATCAACAGGACAAGATGATGGAAGTGATGATAGTGAAGAAAAAACACTTCAGAATTCTGTTACCGTCTTGTAACTCCCTTTTATCATTACGAAAGTTTGTGTCTTTCTTTTATTCATTTTGCTCTTTTTTTCGAGGATACGCCAAAATTGCCAAAATATTTAACAAAATAATTTCCCTGAACTATGTAGTCGTCAAAGTGTTCATAATTGAAGAACTCTAGAAATTTTTTATACATCGTTTCTCTCCTCATCCGTTTTCATATTTCTAAAGTATCTGCAACAAAAAAAAAGTTCGAAAAAAGCGGAGAATTTAGAGAATTTAGTGCTTTTAAAAACGATAAAGTGCTTATTTCTCTAATTTCGCAATAATTTTTGAAATTTTTACATATTTTTTTATTTTCACATTAATTTATTAGCTAATCAGTAAATTGTTTAATTGGTTATATTATCGCAAATCGTTTTTAGTAAGTATTTATATAATATTTCGCTACATATATCCGAAAAAAGCTTATTTATTTTCTTCAAAATCGGCCAGTTCTTTCCAGTCCCTGTTAAACGGTGTTTACTACCCTCCATCGACAAATTAGATTATTTTTTTCTATAGGCTCGTCCAGTCGTCCAGTTGAATCATTTTACCCCAATCCGTCAATAATAACCTTTTTATATCCCATGTAATCGTCCAAATTTTCAAAGTTCTCGCTACCTCTAGACTTCCCTCGGAAGCTGTTATGCCACACTATAATTTCAGAGTGAAATCTTTATTACAACTCGTAAAATTATTGAAATTATAGAATCATCGCAGAGGGTATTATAGTGGGAATTTGAGGATAAGGTAAGATTATGGGGATTTTGGGAATATCAGTACATGTAGATTCAAAGAGATTCCAAAAATTACAACGGGTTTTGAAAGGATATCAAGGGGTGACAAGATTTGAAGTCAGTTCTGCCTATCCGTTACCGGTGGGTCAGTAATATTAGAGTCGCTATTAACAGCACTTTAATTAGCAATTCATTTTAAATATTCGGGATTTTGCGGAAAAAAACATTTATATTTGCCAGTCTGTTAGGTTTTTTTCGTTTTTTTCATACTTTTCAATTTGTTTATGTTCCTTTGTAAGGTGTGATTTCTTTATTTTAAATGTTTCCATTTTTAATTTCTGTTCTTCAGTTATGCAAAAGTGGGCTGAATAGAAGTTCGATTTTTCGTCTTATTTTATGGAATGAACCCATCCTATTTGCGCAGATTTTTTCTTTCGTTTTTTTTCTCTAAATTATTGTTGCTGTCTCATCCACATCTCAGAGGTGAGAAAAAGTCGACTTCAATTCTTAATTTTGCTAGTGAAGAGAACTTGGAGAACGAGGAGACTTACGAATTTTTTTGTACAATCATATTAGCAAGTTTCTCGTATAAGTTTGGTATTTTATTTTTCTGTTTATCTATTTTTGTTTTAAAAAAATTTCATAGCTTAATTCATTTGTTTTTTTTGCCTAATTGTTTTCATAATTAGCGTTGTTTATATCTCAATTTTTTATTTGTTATTCTTCAATATATTTACAAATATTTAAATGTTTATACTGATTAATTAAATTCCAGTGATTGAAATAGAATTTTATTGTAAAAATGGTCGCTTAAAAAATTAGCTAAAGAAATTTTTTTGTTCTCCACTTTATTGTGAATATTATTATAATCATATGTTGTTTTATACACGTAAAAAAAGGCAAGAGATAATTATGGGCGAATTTTCATATGGATCATCGAAATGTTTTAATTATATTTCATATATTTTATATTTATATATTCATTATATATTATAAAATATTAAATATTTTATTAAATATTTTATTATCATTTAACCTTTGAATGTTTTTAGTGATTAACCTATCAATAGCCATTATTATTTAATTAAAGAAGAGGAATCATTTTTTATGCTACTTTAGTTGCGAATTTAAATTAAAAGTTTGATTATTGGCGTATAAAATTTATAAACTTCTAGCATAACAACAGATTTGCAAAATATTTGTTGAAACTCTTAAATGGTCTAAAAGATGCTAAAGGATAATGATTCTATTAAATTATCATTTATCAGTTTCGCTAAAAAAAAAATTTATTCACAAAGAATTATTTCGATGCTGATAAGCGAAATTGTGCAAAAAGAAAAAATTGAAAGAATTTTTTAAAGTTTTTTAAAGATGATTCTGTAATTACAATGGTTTCTATGAGGGCAAATAGCAAATAATTTTTGTACGATAAATAGAATTGTGTTACAATTGAGAATAATTTGCCGGATTTGTTGAATATGCTGGTTAAGTTGTTAATATATTACAAAGCAAAAAATCTGCATATTACCGTTCAATCTAAGGCTCTACTTTTTATCACTAAATAATTCCGTGATAAATTTGTGATTATCATTGTTGTTGTAAGTGAAACGAATCGAACCAGAAACGTTCTGTTCGAGGCGAAGAAGGTTGTATTCGATTGTATGCATCAAAATCTAATTTTCTAAAATAATGAAAATAATCATTCTGTTGAAATTTTTTTTTTCTTCAATAAAGGATGTGTTTTATAAAAATCTCGAAAAACTACTAAATCAATCCTCAAAATATTTCATTTGTTATTGAGAATGGTGCATTTATTTTATTCGGTGTTTAGTCTTTTAAAGTATTTTTTTTTTTGATTAATCGAGAAGGTGATTGATATAAAATTTTAATTTTTATCGCTATAAGATTAGTTGAAGAAGTACGAATAAGTACGAATAAGTGATAAGCGTTCATTTCTAGTTGGTCTATCACTGTTACGGTAAAGAAATATGGTTTTATCATTATTATCATTATTGATGTTCTATGATTGTTCGTCGTATCGTACGTTGTTAACGACTCGTTCAGCATGTCACATTCGCGCCTTTGACATAGCAATTTGACGAATAGAATAAGAAATATTTTTCCAGAGAGTACAAATGAGTTGTCTCGTAATGAAGGATTCGCTATTGTCGGCGAAATCCTCCTGAATTCTCGCCTTTCGCCTTTCAATTTTGTTAATCTCAATTATTATTCACATTCACTCGATTTAAACGATTCTATTCTATCATTTTGTATAATTGAAAATACGATTTAAACGTATTTTTAAATCGCCTTAATTTATTTTAATAGATTTTTTATGTAATTTTCTCATTTTTTTAAATTTTCATTTACAGCTAATTCCATTTTCGAAAAATATTTATTTCAATAAATAAGATTTTTATCAGAAAATACCTTCAATTAAATACCATCGTTTTTCATTGGTTTACTTTGTAATTTCTTTCTCTTTATTCGATATTATTTCTCTTTTTGTTGTTAGCTTTGGCATATTCATTTTGTTAATCATATCGTAATCACTATTTTTTTTTTTTCATTTGATACTTTATCTTTTTGCTATTAATGCAAGCAAATAGCGCTTATCACCATGATTGGTTGCTTAGATAAATAAATAAATAAGTAAACAATAGTAATATCATTATAATATAATGGTAATGGCATCAATGATAATGATAATAAAAATTTTTTCTTAGAAATTTTTCCAAAATTATATTTCATTTTAGTTTGACCATAATTTCATTTAAATGTCATCATATAGATTTTGCTCAAAATTATCTCTTCAAAGAAAAAAACCACTAAATTTCTCTAAAATCTCTGGAAATTCAATAATACAATTGTGCTTGTATTAATAACAAATCTCTGGAAATTCAATAATACAATTGTGCTTGTATTAATAACAAATCTCTGGAAATTCAATAATACAATTGTGCTTCAACAGGAATAAAGGCTAATCCTGGTCGTTCTAGCGATCCATCTGTATTACTATTTTTCTATCGTCAAAATAACTCTTTGTCGAAAAATTTCTTATCTTACATCGCTAATAGCCAGTGGAGTGAATATTATTTAATTATCATCATATTCCTATCGTTACAATCCGGATAAAGGCAGCGTTATTATATATTATATATCAAGAAATGCGTTAATCCGGTTGGCGAAATTTTTATGGAGCCGTCGTGAAATCATCATAAAAAAGAAGTCCGCTGCGATTCGCTCAATCTTTTTATATGGCTGTGTGAAACATGGCCAATGAGAAAGGAGGATGTTAGGAAGCTATTTGCATTTAACCACTCATATGCAAGATACATACATTTACAAGGATAAAATCTCCGAATGGATAAAATCTCATGTGATTGCATGCATCTTCACGCATATAGCATTTGTATTAACAGTGCTATCAAAGAGCGTCGTGTTCGCTGGTTAAGGCACATTCTTCGTCACCCACCCACAAGAGTTGATACATATTTCGTTATTTACTAAATCCTGGGTAGCATCAGTAGTGAGATGGGCCAATCAAGACCTGGACTGACAAAGTCAAGAAGGATTTTGAACGTAAGGGGACCAGCAATATATGGACTTGGACTGTGGAAAAAAGAATGGTTTCTATTACTGTCGACGATAGTGTCAGATCGCGCAGCTTGGAAATTTCTTATTCTTGTGGCCAGTCGAGCCAGCTTAACCAATAATGGTGAGTGCTATTAGGAGGGGATATTCCTATCGTTGCAAATTGAAATATAATTTGTATTATTCATAGGAGTGAATAATCAATGAATTAAAATATGTACCACAAAATTCATTATTTAAAAAAAAAATATTTTTTTAAATTCTACAAGAAAAATTTAAAATTTGTTTGCATAAAATTAATTCAGCATCATTTTCTCTTTACGAATCTTTGATGAGCTAAAAAAATAAATTGCATGCATTGTTGACTGAGTATATAAGTTCAGTTTCTATTCCTTAGGTATAAATTTCTTTTTTAAATCCAAGTAATAATGAGGATTTCTACTTCAATCTACAAGCGAACATTTTGTAAAAATTTCTTATCATATCAGTTCATGGAATAAGATAAATCAGAAATTATAAGTGCTATTGGAAGAAAGAGGCAAAGTTGAAAATCTTCAGTTAGCATTTCATTTCATCTATGGAAGGCAAATTGAAATTTCAGAAAATAATCGAGAAAAATAAATAAATATTAATAAAAACCAATGTGATGACTTATCAGTTTTTCTAAAAAACTAATTTGTTAACAAAACAAAGATGCATTTATAGGTTTATTTAATTTATTACGATTCAATAAATCGTTTGAAAAGAAATATATCATTTTTAAATTGGTAATCGCTATTTTGTCGCCGATTGCATTTTTTCTTTTTGCGCTCATTTTTTAATGAATAAAAAATTCTTATTCACCAAATATAAAAAACGAAAGTTTGAACTGATTGCTTTTTTTTTTAACTAGAAATTGGTTATTTTGGTGTTTTTTAATTTTTATTAAGTTAAAAATAGACGAATATTGTTTGCCATTTGAAAGATTGTTGTGGTTCAGCCTCTTTTGCTGGCACTAATAAACATTTCATTAAAATTGCATACTGATGCGTACGTCGATCCGCTGGTGGCTCTTCTATAAAATCGTGAAGTCGGCCTCATTCTGCGAATCGTTAGTGGAAAGACGTCAATTAAAAATGTTAAATATCTTTTTTTTTCAATAAAACGTTAACTACTAACATCCATGTAAGCAGCTTTTTTGCTTTTGATAATTCGTTGAATCAAATGATCATTATCAGTATCACATTTAAGAATTTGCAATATTTTTTTCTTCAGTGATAGTGAAAATGATTTAAAAATGGCAGTTCATTTCAATATTACATTTTAGTAACTTTTGAACATAAAAATTTAAATTTAAATGATTTCTGCTCGAAAAATGTTGATTATTCTTTTAAAAACCTTTCATATTCTATTTTATTTTTCAATGAAAATTTGAAGAAATTAGGCAAAAATGCTGAAAACAATAAAATGGAAACTTAAACTTTTCAATAATAGGAGCATTGGGACTTGTAAATCATATGGAATTAGCAATGTCCTTGAATCAGTTCGATTGTATATTAAAATATCCAATATTAAATGAAAAACCTTGGTTAAAGATTTATTTACCTCCAATTAAACCTATTTCACATTATTCAATAATTTGTTATTATTTGACAAAATTGGAATTTATTGTAATCAGTATAAGTAATAGATTCGGTGAGTTTGTGTTTGCTACGAAACACTGATAGAATTATTAAAAATTGGCGAAGCGAATTATTAAAATAAATATTTATTGGCTATCAGTTGTATTTTATTTTTTTTTTATTCCAATACTGATTAAATGTTAACGGTTAACAGTAAACGATAAAAAGATATTATTTTCATTTTGGTTAAAAATATTAGTTTAATTTTCTAATTTTTATAATTTCATATTTTAAAAAGTTGATAATAATATTTTGAAAATTTCTGTTAAAAAGAATCAGCCGGTATGTGCACTTAGCAAAATTTTTTTTTCCCACTCTTTCATATTTTCGTTGTTGACTTTTCGACAAAATTTCATTGAAATTTTATCCAAAGTAATTTAATCGCATTTTATGCAATTGAAAAAAAAAAGAAACTTTTATCTTTTCATTCATTCATAAATTTTTTTAGTACAACAAAAGAATTTAATTATTTTCTTTCGATAAAAATATTTCAGCGAATCGAGTTGACTCGCTAACATTTCGCTAATATTTTTACTTATGCAAAAACAAATCCATTCACTCGATCTTGTTCAAATTTCACTTCCTGCATTTGCCGAAGGCTTCACATACATAAATGGAATAGTGATAAACATCATTTAATTGAATGGGATTTTAATTGAGAAATATTAGATAGTCGTTTGGCACGGCTGGCAAGAATTAACTAGTTTTAACTTCTATATAATAATATTAATAATAGTAATAATAATAACAATAATAATAATAATCATAATCATAATAATAATAATAATAATAATAATAATAATAGTGCATATTTAAAATTTTTTTTTTTAATAGAAAATTTATCTGTTTGTCTATTTTTTTGGAATTTTTTTGTTGATTATTCTGAAAATATATTTATTAATATTTTATATCTCCTTGTAATTTTTTTTTGTTTAATGAATTATTTCTTAAGAAGATGAGAAAATGAAAAAAAAATAAACTAAGAATCAGTGAGAGAACAACACCATTAATACCGTTTAACATTAATCTTTTCTTTATCAAATTTAGCCGAAAGAAAAAGAAATATGTGTTTTTTAATTTGTGTTTATCATTCGCCTTCCACTCGATCATAGGCTTGTGATCAAATGTTTAGGGCGAAAGGCACTTTAAGTTGTGCTTTTATATTTTCAGGCATTTAAACATTTTACTTCAATATTTATTTTATGTCAATTATATTGAATTTTCAATGAAATAAGCTAGCAAAAATTTTTTGATAGAAATCTATCGTTTGCAATTTTGCAACTTAATTTGTTCAATTTTTTGCGATTTATTAGAGTCAAAAAAAAATTATTAAATACTGAAAATGAATGGTACCTAATTGGAAATTTTAAAAAAAAATTTGGCATCTAATTAAGTGCATAAACCGCAATTCCCTTAAGCTAATTTGTTCAATCTTCCAGAATCGCATTCATTTTTTTTTCATTCAATTTTATGGTATTCTGTATTGATTGTAGTTTAGTTTAAATTGACTTATACGCCCCTCAGAACAATGATAGTTATTTTAGTTATTTTAAATATATATATATATTTTGCAATTTTCCTTTTCCGTCATTTCGTATAACTTTATAAGCACCATTATATATATATATAATGCCATAACTTTTTCCTTATCAAACCTACTTCTCTAATTTTTCTCCTTTTCTTAGCCTTAGGAACTCAAATGTGTTATAAATTTTACGATAACATTTTCCATATTTGCGGAAATAATTCGATTTGCTTCACTATATTCTCAATATTTAAAGCAAAAAAAAAAAGAGGAAGCTCAAGGAAGCTCATTTGGAAAATTACTAGAAATTTTATTTGCATGTTTGCATGTTTTCTGTTTCCTTTTTTCGAACAGCATAGTGACTTTAACTTATCATTAGTCTTATCAGAGGTTATCGATTTTATCACGTTTTAACAGGCGAAATGTATAATTTTTTTAGTAAGCTTTTCAGGTTTTATACTAAAAAAATCTTTTCTTTTTTCAAAACTGGAATCTTTTTTTGCTGATTAGATAAAAAATTGGATAAAAGGAAAAATAATCGATTATTTAAAAAAGAAATTTCAGTTCTTTCCTTTTATGGCTTTCAAAAAAAAAGCAATCTCATTCTGGCTAATTACTTTTGGATGCAAAAAGGCTAAAGCTACTGTAAGACTCATGCAAATTAAAATTGTGTGTGTATTTCAATTATTATTTTCGCTTTCTCAAAAAATGCGAGAAACATATTTTCATTTCCTTCTCTTTCACACCACATCGCGAATAATCGCGTTGAGTTCCGCTGAATTGAGATTTGGCTGATCTTTTAGTTGAAAAATTGCGAGATGAAGCTAAATGGAAATAGCTGCTAAATATTTTGAATTGCTGCACTTTAAGCAAATCTGTGAATTTAAAACAAGGTATTACTTCGTAATCAATTGAATGAATGAATTATTCATCGTTTCTGAATCTCGTAATCGCGAATTTACAACGATTTTCTACGGTATGGGATTATTTTATATGAATACGGGAATCATCCTATCAAAAAGGTTATGTGCAAATGAAAGTTGGGAACCTCTGCTCAATGCATCATTTTATTTACAGATATGATTGATAACAATGCTACTATTTTATAATTATCGACGTTTGATTTTAAATTTAATAAAATAGAAGAGAACTTTCTAAAAATAAGTAATGTTGTAAGGAGTTCGTCTATAAAAGAAACCATTGACAGTGGAATTTATTCCACTTCTTATCATTTTCGTTTTTCCCATTATGAATATTTATCCATATTATTTTTTATTTTTGTTCAGTGATAACAGATAACAGATATCAAGTATTTGCGCTTTCCGAATGAATTTCTTTATTTAATCAAATTTTTATTTCATAGTTTTTAGGAATTTGTTCATCAATGTTGTTCATGGTAAATCCTAAATCAGCGAGCAGTATATTGAAGCAGAATCGAAAACGATTTGAAAGAGTTTCAGATCACTGGAATATCACGGTAGTTTTCTTTTCGATTATTCCGTATAAAATTTCGTATTTTATGATTTCAACGATCATTATATTTTATTTCAGAAATTTGTAATATCGGTCGTTTTCTTATACTTGATCGTCTCGCTATTTTGCATCATCCTGCACTATCCAGTATCATTGATCTCGTTAGTCGTCCCGATTTTTGTAACTGTTCATGCTATACTATCATTAAAAAGCTGTGATAGGCGAAATCTGTGGCCGTGCGCCTTTTCTGGAGTGAGTTTGAGCCATCTTTTTAGCCATATTTAGCCAGATAAATAGTATGCATGCACATATTAAAACTTTCAGTTTTAAATGGCGGATTTTTAATTAGTCGATTATCTTTGTAGCAATCTTCATTGGTTATGGCTTCACATGGGGGGTGGAATGGCTCCGTTGTTCCCATTTCGAAGAGCCAGGGATATGGTTTTACTCCTGGCAAGAATAAAGTTGTCTTCTTTCAAAAATTCGGATGATGCTGGCGATCCACCGATACTTTAATCGCCAACTGGCTCCTGTGGTAAAATTTAACCTGATCTGACTATGGCAGCGAAGCAAGCGGAACAAGAAATGATCACTTCTAATTTTTTACTGCATGAATAATTAATATTATTTTCTTGATGTTAATTTTTTTTTTCAGTTTGTTGGTCTTCTAGTTAAATTCGCTGCAATAATCGTGTTTTTTAATATTTTTCCTGTCGATGCAAAACCGACAGGTTCAAAAGTGATGTTATGGAAACTAAGAGATGGTATGGCAAATTTCGTTTTATAAAACCTACATCTTGAAAAAATATGCTATAAAAATTCTTCCTAAATTCTTTTTTTTTCCTAAATTATTAAAAAATCTTTTACTATGACTTTTGGTTGATGAATAATATTATAGGCAATTACGCTTAGGTTTTTTACATGCTAAAATTTCATTGTATTAATAAAATTTTTTTCAGAATCGAATAAAAAACTTATATTTTTTGGTGTTTTGATTTCGATCGAAGCGATTGTACTCATTCTATCATTCTATTTACAATGGCATATTAAAACATTCATTGAAAGTAATGAAAAAAATAAGCGAACCGATCGAGAAGTCCAAACATATCTATGAACAACTTTGATGTAACAAGACTTATTTCGTAAAGAATCGAATAAATTTTACTTGTTCAATGTATTTCGTTCTACTGAAAATACTTTTTTTTTTTTTTTTTTAAAGAGTCCTCACCATTACTGGTTAGACTCGCTCCACTGGCTTGTCGCATTGGATGACAAGCCAGGGAGTCCTTTGATGGTAGAGATACAGGTGGGTCGCCAGCATTATCTGGATTTTTGTGCAGGTTTACTCCCGTGGAGAATCAGCATCGGCGTTCCCAATTGAGCAACAACCCACTGAGCCATTCTATCCACTGAAAATACTTTACTTACACTGTTATATAAAATTGTTTATTCTTGCAACATTTGAAATATTTTTAACACTTCAAAAAAATATTTGTTTTGTTTCTAACGATTTAGAGTTCAAACTTTACTTATTTCTCAACTGGAAGCTTAGGAAGTTACTCGGGCTAAAAGTTCGACTCGAAAATTTATATTTAGAAAGAAAATGAGGTTCATTTCCATTTTCTAATGTGCTAGTCTAATGGGTTAAAAAAGGGGCATCAAGCGAAGAGCGCTGCTCCCATAGTTTCGGCTAATTCCAACATTACATTGAACTATACGGTTCATATTGGTTCAAATTGTTTATTTAAAAAACATCAATGAATTTATGTCAAAAACTAAATATTAACAAAAAACTGATTCCTTTATGAAATACTTCGCTGATTCTGTTCCCCGCAGTAGTAAATCTCATAAATCCGCGTGATGCTGGTGACTCACGTGTGCTTCCATCGTCAAGGCATTCCCTGGAATATTTGTCTAGTGCGATAAGCTAGCGGAGCAAGTTTAAACAGTAATGGTGAGGATTCTTAAAAAAAAAAGGTTCTAAAAAAATGAAATACTTAAAAAAACTCGATTTTTACTTGTACTGAATCGAATATTTGCGATACGTTTGCAAATGATTCTAATTCGCAGCGATTTCTATATTTTTTTAAATGACAAAAAATTTTTTCTCAAAATTTAACAGTAATATCCATTATTTTGGTAAAAAAAAATTAACCTCTTGGTTATTCATTGAAAATCTCAAATTCACATTCTCAAAATTTTTCTAAAAATTATACTTTATTATTATTCTGTATAATAGCAACTAATTGTTAAAAGGTTTAAAAGGTCTTTTTTAATTCTTTAGTCGATTTTTTTATTTTATAAGTTGCTGCGATTCCTTCAAAAATTTTTTTTACTTTATTAGTTTTAATTAAACGCCTTTTGATTTTTTAAATTTGATGAATGCTTTATACAAATTACGGCCAAAAAATCAGTATTATATGAATTATTGCTCCAAATTTCGAAACAAAATGATTATTGTCAAAAAATTTGAAAATAGCAGAACAAATTTTTTTTTAACATTCAATTGATATATGTCGAGATTATCTTTACTAACATAAATGATAAAAGAATTAATTAATCACTTCGGTTGCGCCAAGAAATTTCGAACTCTTTGCTTAAAATGATCACAGCGAACTTGAAATCATTTGACACTGGCACAATTATGAATTAGTTAGAGATTTTTTAAAATTTTCTGACAGATAATCTTACTTGATCCAAAGATGAATTTTTTTTTCTCTCGCACTTACTGAAGAAATTGTTTTTTAGAAATTTTAACCAATTATTTTTTAAAATTAAGATTGAGCATAAGCCACAGTATAAAAGCTTTGGTTCCAAATCACGAAACGAAAAGTAAACTACGTGAAACAAACGAGTTGTCACGAGGTTCATTTTCATCACCTAGTATAGTTGGAGCATTGATATAATTTCCATGCATACGTGAATATTATTTGCAGAATGAAAATATTTCACATCTCAAAATTTTTGAGCACTTGAATGAAGATATGTCTTCGTCCTTATGAATATTTTTTTTACACTCTTATACAATTTAAAATTGGAATTTATTGGAATGTTTGCGTAAAAAGTGGGTGTAGTGCGATTTTCGATAAAAGATCGAGTACTTCGAGAGCAGAACCATATAAATTAAGATGCCATGAGGAAAATCTCTTCGCTATATCATAATTTGGATATGATAAAGAAGTATTTGATAAATTTTATGATAATTGTAAAATTTGATAAAATTGATAAAGTTTAAGGAATAATACAATACAAAATTAGATTACAAGAAAAGTGGTCTAAATTTTTGTACTAAAACAAATAATTTACTGCTATATGGGTGGTCAAACTGCAAGAAAGATTCATTGTAGTTCAAGCATCACTCAGCAGAAAAAAAACAGAACTGAAAAAATTCTCTGTAGCACAAAATTTAAAACTTTTTTTAATTCTAGCAAAAAAAATTAAGATTGAGAATAATATTTTAAACGAAAATAACGAATTACTTAAAAATATTTTCTGATTACTTGTAAAGGATTGCGCTTATGATTGCGGATTATGATATGAAATTGTTTTTTGCTTGGAATTCTAGTTTTATAAATGAATAACTCGTAGAATGCGCTTTTCTTTTTTTATCATAAAGTTTTCGGAGGTAGTCATCAGGCATTACAGCTATTTTTTGATTATTGATTTAAGTTTTTGATTTGATCACTGATAAAGGAGTTCTATGACCAATGATAAATTAACAAACTGATGAAATTAATAAAAGCTTACTGAAAAGCCACAAATCATCTATTTTGAAATCTGAATCTGAAAAGTTTTTTTAGATTATGTTCAATTCGAAATCCACCTCTTGCTATAACAAATCAAACATGAACTATTCATCTAAGCTTGTTTCATACGAATCATTTATCATTTATAAATGTTATTTAAATATTACCCAAATTTATAGGCATTAGAATCGTATATTTATGAACATTGCATATATATCTGTAAATATTATCAATCGCTAATTTGATGTTGCTAAAATGACAATTTATTCTATTTAGATTTTGTTAACTCAAACACTGAACTAAGGTTAATCTATCAACTTGACTAGTTAAAGTGTAATTCAGTGATCATAAAGCTAATTCTAAACAATTCGAAACCTGTTATGCTGACAAACTCAATTGATTTTTCTCCTTGAACAAATTTTCTACGATATACAACAAATAGTTGTAATTGATTTCGAAGTCACTAAGAAATTTTTATTCTCATCGCATAAAATATTCCATTTAACCAAAATTTTTAGAATAAATTATGCATTTTTTTTATTTTCTCGTCAAAGTTTTCATAAATATTTTTATTTTTCATAAATGTTTCAAATATTCAAAGCAAAATAGAATAATATAAATGAAAACTTTGTAAATATAAACAAAAATACGAAATATAAATATAAAAAATAAAAAAAGCAAATTGAACCAACTTTTCGTTCTTTGCATTTTTATTAACAATGAACAAAAAAAAATTTACATTCACACTTTCACGTTTGTATTTCTGTAGAGATACTTCCAGGCCAAAAGATTATAGGATTCAAGTCCTAGCAACTTGCAAGTTTGCTACGGTAGTGGAATGTATTTGGCTTTAAGGCTTAAAATTTCTGCTTGAAATAAATTTATTTATATTTTAATTTATATGACAATATTGTGGTGATTTAGCGCATTGAATCTAGCACAGATTTTGCATGATCGCATCCACCTTCTCTCAAATACGACTTGCACTAATGTTATCAAAGAGCGTCGCTTTCGATGATTAGCACGTTCTCCGTCGACCACCGCAAGAGTTGTCGCATATTTCGTTACTTGCTAAACCGTGTGATGGATATGTATCAAAAGTGAGGTGGGCTAATTAAGACCTGGGCTGATAAGGTCAGGAAAAATTTTTGGACGTAGGGTGACCAGCAATATATGGACTTAGATAATGGAAAAAGGAATGGCTTCTATTACTGTCGACGATGGCATCAGACCGCGCCGCTTGGAAGCGCCTTATCTTTATAGCCGTTGGAGCTAGACTAACCAGTAATGGCCAATATTGGAAGAAGCATAGATTTCGCAGCAAGCTTGTAATCTTCTTCATAAGAGATAATTTCTTATATTTCTTCAGATTTAAGGAATAAGTCGATTCTTGATTTTTGTTCGATTTTGAAACTAAAACGAGAAGTTTTTTTTTTCCTTTTTTTCGATGAATTCAGTGAATTAAAGATTTTTATTAATTTTTATCTATGTTTCAGTCAATAAATTAAATTCTAATTTGAAAGTAATAGTCTCATATAATTTGCATATTTGCACATATAAAAAAAAAGCACGAAAAAAGCTAATATCTTTATTTTTGGTTTTTAGCTACTTAACACTTCAATAAAATTTGCGATATTTCTATCTTTTTTTTTTTTTTTTTTGCTGCACTTCACTTAAAGTTTAACCAAACATCTTCAGAAAAAACGCGATCCTAAATTTAATTTTTAATAACGATTTGCAATATAATATGATCTTCCATAGTTCAATTTGATAAAATTACATGTCTCCTCCATCAATTACCTCAGTTTAGTTATAATTTTATAACAAATATTTTAATTACAATTATAATTTTGCGCTGGAAATAGTCCATAATGCAATAAAATAGTGAAAATTTTATTGAAAAATTCTTATTCTCAAAACGACACACCAAATTTTATTTTATAGGAAATGCATTAATATTGAAGATTATTGCAATTCAAAAAAATTAATATCATCAAGCAGAAATGAAAAAAATTGTATGAGATTTCAGATATTTTTAAAAAATAAGAAAATGAATTAATTAAAAATACCAATAACTATTATGCTTTAAAAGTTCAGATGAGAATTTTTGAACTCTAAGAAACATCCTCCTATACATCTGTTCGAAAAATATCCTTTTGATGTGCAAACAAAGCCCGATTTCAACAACCCAATTCTTCTTGCGATATTTGTAGATCTCTAGAAAAACTAGATTTAGCGTGGGTTGTGGAGAGCAGTGAGGACCTAGCGACATACTTTTAGCCTTGCGCAATTATTTAGTGTAATCCAAAGCTACTCTTGTATTGCTGCTTAAAATTTTTTTGTTGATCGAAGATTCAATTAAGTTGCGAAATTCCTTCGAGTTCAGTTTCATTATGGTGTTAGAATTTATCATTTATTTCATCTTTTCATATAGTAATATCGAAATTTCTATGCAATTTCTATAGTTTCGGATATTCCTTTGTATTGATTTAAAACGAAAAAAAAAAGCTATATTGAGAAAATAGTGGATGTAATCAGTAATTTTTTCGTCCCTCAAATTTAATCAATAGAAAAATAAGATTTGATAAGATAAGATAATGTAAATTTCTTAGCTTTGATACAGTAATCTAAATTCTGAAATGTGAACTCATTTTATTTCGCATGCGATGGAATTAAAATTTATAAAAATAAATGGATGTGAAGGATGATATTAGATACTCCATATTTTCCACTTCATTGCCTTTTCCTTAATTAGTGATTTCTTCTATGAATGAAAATCAAAAAATTTTTAGTGTAAATTTTTGTATTTTCGAAAAGAATGGTTAAAATGGTTTTGTTCAGGAATATAAAAGATAGAAATTTTTAAAAGAATTTTGCTTGCCAGATAGTAATTAGGCAGGCGAATTCATTAAATCATGAGATTTTAGAATGACTTCGGAATGCGAAAGCGAACCAGGATGGGTCTATTTACGACAGTCAGCAGAGCAGGTAAATCAAATAGTTAACTAAGAATAAAAAGTCGATATAGAATTTTTAACTATTTTATACAAGCATTTAGCGTAATTCTTGAAATGATCAAATTGGCTTTTATAAAATATATTAATATAGTAATTTTTAGCAGTTGGCCGCAGCAGCAAAGAAATTCGACTCCAAAAAGAATGTTTGGGTACCCGATGCAGCTGAAGGATTTGTAGCTGCAGAAATAAAAAGCACAAAGGACGATATCATTGTTGTTATCACTAGTAATGGGCAAGAAGTTAGTCGTTTTAGTGCTTAAAATTTTTAATTTTAAAACTTAAATTCATGAGAGAATAAAAGTCGTAAAAAAAATTTAAAGGCCAAGGAGACCAAATAATTAAATGAAACGTCAAATTATGCGCCAATCCTGCTTTCCTATCTAATTTTTCGTTTATATCATTATCATATCATTTATATCATTATCATCAATTTATATCATTATTCGTTTGGTCGATTCTAGTGGCGACTAGTGTCAGATATTTCTGATATCTCCCATTCTCATTGGCCATGTTCTTGCAATAACATAATAGGATTGATTAGGCTACAGCCAAACAGTTACGAGTTTTTAATTTGAGGTTGATTTCGCGACAAATCTCCAAAAAATTCCAAAGGCGAAAGGAAGCTTTTCAATAGGAAACCAAATAACAAAATATCTAAAAATTTTCTTTTATATTCCACAATACTACTAAATTTTTTATTAAGAAAACTTTCAAAAAAGATGAAGCAAAGCAAATGAATCCACCTAAATTTGAAAAAGCTGAAGATATGGCCGATTTAACGTTTTTAAACGACGCTTCTGTTCTTCACAATCTTCGTCAACGTTATTATTCTATGATGATATATGTTAGTTGGTTTTCGTGACAATAGAAATATGAATGATGATAATCGGCCAATTTCTTTGTCTGTTATAAATTGTGATCGGCAATGTTCAAAAAAACGTTACAGTAAGATGAGAAAGGATATTTTATTCCTTTATTTAGATTATTTTCTGGGAATTAATGCCTTTAAAAGGGAAAATTCGCTTTCCACAACCAAGCTTATTGTTATAAAAATTGTTTAGACTTATTCTGGTTTGTTTTGTGTTGTCATCAATCCCTATAAGCGACTACCAATCTATACGGAAAATATATGCAGAATGTATATTGGAAAGCGTCGTAATGAAATGCCTCCACATTTATTCGCAGTATCAGATGAAGCATATAGAAATATGATAAATGGTCAGACTTCGTGATTTTTCATGTTTGACTCTTTCCTAATAAATGAGCATCAAATTAAGTTTGCATGCGTTTAGAAAATAAATGCATGTAATAATTGGATCTTAGAAGATCCAATTTTTAAAACTGCAACATCAATCAGTGACCAATAATTTCAGATCGAGTTAATCAATCGATGTTGATCACTGGAGAATCAGGAGCTGGTAAGACTGAGAATACTAAGAAAGTTATATCCTATTTTGCGACTGTAGGAGCAAATCAACAACAACAACAACCGTATATTAACATCTTTTTTTTTCATAAATAATGAAAAGATGAATTTGTTCACAGTAGTTGCAGGAATAATGCATATGGGTGAAATCAAATGATATAAACCGAAATTTACATCAAAAAATAGCCATAGTTTATTATTTTAATCTCATTTGAAAGGCCAACTGAATTCAATCAAACTATTTCCATAATCTAAAGCAATCGAGTAAAATAACAGGAAGAAAAAGATATCAAAAGTACAAGCCTCCATTGAGGACCAAATCGTTCGTACAAATCCTGTATTAGAAGCATTTGGTAATGCAAAAACTATCCGTAATAATAATTCGTCTCGTTTTGGAAAATTTATTCGAATTCACTTCAACAACGCTGGAAAATTAGCAAGTGCTGATATCGAACATTGTTAGTTTTATTTATTCATTTGCACTTTGCGGAAATCGTTGTTCAGTGCAATGTCATTATAATGGTACCAATCTGCTTAATTGCAGACCTATTGGAAAAGTCGCGTGTAATCAAGCAAGCATCAGGCGAACGATCTTATCATATTTTTTACCAAATTATGTCAGGCGAAATCAAAGGACTTAAAGGTATAACATTCCACGATCTTGAGACCCTCTAAAATTTGCGGTGATCGTTGTACGATATCCTTTAATAGGTGAGAGGAAAATCATAAATTTTTGTTTTAAAGAGAATTTCCCATTAGAAGATTCAACATTTAACAAGTAAAATCATATAGTAATATTGTAATTGTAATTGCAGAAAAATTGTTTCTCACTAGAGATATCCGTGATTATCATTTGATTTCACAGGCTGAGATATCTATTGATGGAGTCGATGACAAAGAAGAAATGCGAATCACTGATGTAATCTCTCGATTGGACTTTACTATAGCACCCACTCTAAAACCTAGCTGGCAATCTTTATTGTAAAATGCAGTTGAAATGGGATTATAGGATTATAAAAGGCAGCATAGTGGACGGGATAGACTTAGGGAAGGTTAGTTTTGATTTATTCCGTCCACTATGTTCCCTTTTCTATTATAAAGTGTAAAGTGTGTATTAACAGAATTAATTTTTGCGTTTTAAGATGGGTGCTATAGCTATATTTTACAATTTCTTTAAGATAATTAAGAATTTTCGAGAATATAAAAATGCTAATAGTGTTATTTTTTGGTTTACTAACTTCGATTCGCCTTTGATAGATTTGTTAATGAAGCATAATATCTAGAAATGAGAAAAAAGCAATTTTATCATTTTTGCATATAAAAAATCTGAAAAAAAGCCACTGTCCTTAATTATTAGTTAAAAAGCTATTAAAAGTATATTGAAAGTATATATTAAAAGGAAATCAGTATATGTTAAAAAATAAAAACAAAATAAAATTACAGGAATCATTCGATATAATGCACTTCACGGAACGTGAAAAGATGAATTTGTTCACAGTAGTTGCAGGAATAATGCATATGGGTGAAATCAAATTCAAACAACGCCCGAGGGAAGAACAGGCAGAATGTGAAGATCAAGCTGGTACTTATGCGATTTTGAGATAATTAGTCTGTTATTTTTTAAAATTTGGCCTATCGTTTTGGCAATTATCGCATTTCTCTTGGCTATAATTAGGATAAATTACTCAGTAAACGGACAGCCAAATGACTATTAAATATCTTTTGACATATTAACAAATCTTGCAGAAGGCGATTTGGCTTGCAAATTGTGGCAAGTCGATCAAGATAAATTCATTTCATCACTTTTAAGGCCGAGAGTCAAAGTTGGCAGTGAATGGGTTAGCAGAGGACAAAATCTTGAACAAGTAAGCTCTAAAATCTCGTTTTAACTGGGACCATGCCTGATCTTCAACTAAAAAGCGTAATTTTTTTTCAGGTATCATGGGCCGTTGGAGCATTGGCCAAGGCTTTGTTTGCTCGCATGTTTTCGTGGCTTATTAAGCGATGCAACAAAACCTTAGATGCCCAGAACTTAAGCCGTGATTATTTCATTGGAGTTCTTGATATTGCTGGATTCGAAATATTCGATGTAAGATCCTGTGATGTGATATAACTATTACTAAACTAATCTTACAATATGCTAACTAAAAAAAATTATTTCTCCTTTTAAAAATTTACCGACTTAAAATTTTTAGTTGAATTCTTTCGAACAACTGTGGATAAACTTTGTTAACGAAAAGTTGCAACAGTTCTTCAATCATCATATGTTTGTCTTAGAACAAGAAGAATATCAACGCGAAGGTATAAAATGGGAGTTTATTGATTTCGGCCTTGATCTGCAGGCTTGCATTGAGCTCATTGAAAAGGTAGTTTTATTTAAGTGATTTTTGATTATCGTTATCAGCAATTTTATCAGCAAAACTCCCATCTACATTTAGTCCATAGTATTTATGGATAATGATTAGCTTATCTTTGTGTAAGTGTAAGAAAATATGTCAGTGAAAAAAGCGCCAACAAATATAATTTTTACAAAGAGTTCGAAAGTATTTTATGCCACAAACTCAATTCTTCATTTTGACAAATTGTAAATAATTTGTACTTCTTTTACTTTTTTTTTGCTGCTCAAATATGTTCCTTTACATTTTCAAATTCACCTTTTAATTTGCTTTTTCTTTATGGAATTTTTTTTTTTTTTCGCTTTTTAATGCATAATCGTTAGCTGTAAAATAGTTTTAGCCGCTTGGAATTGTTTCAATGTTAGACGAAGAATGTATCGTTCCAAAAGCCACTGATATAACATTGGCTCAAAAACTCAATGATCAGCATTTAGGCAAGCACCCAAATTTCCAAAAACCAAAACCGCCAAAAGGAAAACAAGTGATGGAATTTCATTTAATTAATTATTTCAATCCAGAGTGATGCTAGCGACTCACTGTATCTCCACCGCCAAGGATTTCCCTGCCATATTAGTCTAGTGCGATATATATGTAAGCTAAAAAAGCGAGTCTAACCAGTAATGATCATGGCCTTAAAAAAAAAAATCATTTCAACCATCATTCACGTTTCAACACATATTGAGTATAAAGTCACTCATTTATTAGTAAAAAAATAAGTCATAAATAATAGCTGAAATTTTCATATTTCTTAAAGGCTGATGCTCATTTTGCTGTGGTTCACTATGCTGGTACTGTTCGATATAATGTAACTGGTTGGCTAGAGAAAAATAAAGACCCACTGAACGATACAGCAGTTACGGTCCTAAAAGCCAACACTGGAATGGAACTTATGTCTCAAATGTGGGAGGACTACAAGACACAGGAGGATATTGCAAATCTGAGTAAGCGCAATAAGAGGCCCAAAAATTAAAAATTGTGGACAAATACTTTGGTATTGAAATAGTTCTAGCGATAAATATTTTATCCTAAATCCCTTATCTTCTCTTCTAGTAAGGAAAAAAGCAAGTATAATATCAACATTTTATTTTGACGCCATTATCACCACTATCATTATCATTTCAGAAGGGCTGCTAATAAGGCATATTGAGATATTTAGTATTTACTGCAGCTATTTTTCGCAGTACTACTTACTCATTTTACAACTTACAATTTATTTGAAGGCAAAGAAGGAAAATCAACAGGAAAGAAGAAAGGCAAATCAGCATCATTCATGACAGTTTCAATGATGTACCGAGAATCGCTCAATAAACTCATGAATGTGTTGTATCAGACTCATCCTCACTTTATAAGATGTATTATTCCGAACGAGCATAAAAAATCCGGTCAGAAAAAATTTTTTTGTTTATTATGCTATAAGCAAATTGCTTTTATAAAAAAAATTGAGGAATTTCCAAAAATTTCATTATTTTTTTTTATTAAATCCAATAGTTTAATTCAGGTGTGATTGAAGCTGATCTTGTTCTCAACCAGTTAACATGCAACGGTGTACTCGAAGGCATACGAATTTGTCGCAAAGGATATCCAAATAGAGTTAACTATATAGATTTTAAGCAGAGGTACAATAATATTATAGGTCTCTAATAATTTTTGTACCAAATTTTTTACACGAGTAAGCCATAAATTTTTACATTAACAGATATGGTATACTAGCACCAGAAGCAGCATCTGCCGTGGATGCCAAAAAATCAAGTGAAGCAATATGCGTTGATCTCGAAAAAGTCGAAGTATTGAAGCCGGAAGATTATCGGATCGGGCATACCAAGGTTTAGTTTTGGCTAGAACACAAAGACAAATTTGGTTTTAAAGGTCCATTTAGCTCTTTTGTAGGTATTTTTCAAAGCCGGAATATTAGCAAATCTCGAAGAAAAAAGGGACAATGCTCTTTCCAAAATTATCACGAAATTCCAAAGCGCATGCAGATACTATCATGCACAGCTCGATCTTTGTCGGCGCTTACAGCAAAGGTAAATATAAACAAATGAGAAAAAACAACTAGCCAGCAAGATATGATCTGATGAAATTTTTTTAATCATTGGTTGTTTTTTCTTCTTGAAAAAGCGAATCTGAGAGCCTGGAAAGAGTGCTAGAAAAGTGGCGAAGAAGATAAAAAAATCATATAACAACTCAAGATTGAAAGAGCTTCTTGTAGAGCTGGTGCCGTAATTATACAGAAAAACGTTCGTTCTTGGTGCAAACTTCGAAATTGGAGTTGGTTCAAGCTTTATAATCGACTTAAACCACTGATTAAGGGCAGCAAAAAGGTTAGTATCTCCTATTCCTACTCAAAAGCACTATTAATCGTCTATTTCTAAGATTATAATAGATTACTGTTAGTTGAAAACATAAAATATAGAACCATTTGCAATTTTATAGGATGAAGAATTCGTAGCACTCGAGAAGAAGTGTAAAGAACTTGAAGAAAACTTTGATCGTGAAGAAAAATTGCGTAAAGAAATCGAATTACAAATTGCGAAGTTAACAAGTGAAAAAAATCAGCTGTTTTTGCAATTAGAGCAAGAACGAGACATTGTCACCGAAAGTGAGGAGCGTTCGGCCAAAATTTTGGCACAAAAAACGAATGTGGAAAAACAGGTTTAAATTCGTTTTCTGCCTTACAGTACTATCGATCTCTTTTCGCCATCTTACAAATATTCTTTTTCGAATTATTTTAGAAAAAAGCAACTTTTTAGATGAATGACTTAAGCGAACAACTAAACGATCTTGAAGATAAAAATGAAACATTACAACGAATTAAAAAGAAATTAGAAAGTGATAATGAAAGTCTAAAAAAAAGTATCGCTGATATGGAACTAATAATAAGAAAACAAGAAGCTGAAAAACAAACAAAAGATCACCAACTTCGATCGTTCCAAGTAATTTTTTTTCTGAAAAAAAAATCTATTATTATTATCTATTATTATTAAAAATCTATTATTATCTATTATTATCAATACCAAGAATTTACAAAATTATCTCGGAAAACAGTAGCCTTTAGATTTATAAATTCTAAAAAAATGAAGGAAATTTTTTAAAATTCAATTATTCAATTGCAGAATATACATTTGAAAATTTTGATATACTTTTTAGCAAATAATTTTTTTCCAGGATGAAATGATTGCACAAGATGAAATGATTTCTAAAATGACTAAGGAAAAAAAAAATCAAGAAGAGGTCATTTCATTTATATTAAAACCGAAACTGTCTTCGGTATTTTCAATAATTAATTTGATAATTTTCGAAAAAAGCAATATTTAGGTGAATCAGAAATTAATGGAAGATTTGCATATCGAAGAAGATAAAATAAATCATTTGACAAAAATCAGATCGAAGTTAGAGCAAAATCTGGATGAAATCGAAAATAGCTTAGAGCGTGAACGACGCATGAGACAGGACGTCGAGAAGAGCAAACGAAAAATAGAAGGCGAATTGAAAATAGCTCAAGAAAATATCGAAGAGGCTATTCGTCAAAAGCATGACATCGAAAGTGCAGTAAAAAGGTTCACATCACATTCTAAAATATCTTCGATAAAAAGTGCGAATTAGATTTAACTTTTGCTCAAAGCACATATTATTCTTGAACTCCACTGATTTTTGTAGAATGAGGTCCTTAAAGATTTTACTCGTACGAGGGGAATATAGATTGATTACAACCTGAAACAGCTTAATCATTTTTAAATTTATTCTTGATCCTGCTAATCGTGACTATTTTCGCCGAAGCTTATCAATTTCCTCCTTTTTTCAAAAAAGCTATAATTTCAAAGCTATCTAGTTTCAACTTTCCTTACTTTCAATTTCAAATAGCAAATGAAATTTGAATTAAATTTTACGACGAAGCATATATATTCAAGGAAAGACCTAGAGCTTCAGTCAATGAGCAATCAACTAGAAGATGAACAAGTTCTCGTTGGCAAATTACAACGACAAATTAAAGAAATGACAGCAAAAATTCAAGAGCTTGAAGAAGAAATCGAAGCTCAAAAGCAAGCACGATTAAAAGTTAATTTTACAGCTTATTTATACGATAAGTTATCGTAATTCATATGTCGCAATAATAAAAAAATTCAGTCAGAAAAAATTCGAAATGAAATCCAACTCGAACTTGAAGAGTTAGGTGATCGTTTAGACGAAGCTGGTGGAACAACACAAGCACAAATCGAATTAAATAAGAAGCGTGAAGCTGAAATCTGTAAATTGCGACGCGATCTTGTTAGTTTTTATGCAAAACAAAAAAAAAAAAAATTTTAATTTTATTTGAAAAGATTGTTTCTGTTTAGTTCGGAGCGAATATGGAAGAAATATTTTAGGAAGAAGCTGCTTTGAATGCAGAAAATACTATAGCAGTACTTCGTAAAAAACACAATGATGCTGTAGCTGAATTGTCGGAACAGTTAGATATCGTACAAAAAGCCAGAACCAAGTAAATTAATTGCACTTATCATTATCAGCCATAGTTCAGCCAGTAAAATTAAATTTTTACAACTTACGATTTATTTCTTTATTTTTCTTGAGATTTTTTAAAATTATTATTAATTATAGAGTTGAGAAAGAAAAAGTTACTATGCAACATGAGCTCGAAGATTTTCGCCATCAGATCGATGCTGAAGTAAAACAACGACAGAATTTGGATCGACTCGCTAAACAGGTAAAATCTTAAAAAATTCAAACTGTATAATATGTGATTGCAAAAAAAGGTGATGAAAAATTGCAGCTCGAGGCGCAACTCAATGAATCGCAAATAAAAAATGATGAGCAAGCTAGACAGATGCAAGATTTACTTGTAGCAAAAAATAAATTCCAATCTGAAAATAATGATTTTAACAGGTACACTCTAGAATTTTTTTTTTTCAAACAAATAAATATATTTTGTGGTCAAAAGTTTTAAGAATTCTTATCAGTTTGTGAAGTTGTAAAATGTAGTTATGTTATATAAAAAAAAATTACTTTTTATAGCCAATAAAAAATAAAATATTTTTTGCAATCGCAAATAAAGAAATATTGGCTAATTCTTAGGCAAGTCGAAGATTTAGAAAGCCAATTGAACTTTCTAAATCGGGCAAAAAAGCAGATAACAATGGAAATGGAAGAGATTAAACGCCAGCTAGAACACGATAATCGAGAAAAGCAGAGTCTTGCTGCGCAGGCAATTCTTCTTTAAAATCATAACTTATTGAGAAAATATCATAATTATCACTGATTTTTTTTTGAGTGAAGAACAATGTGCTGAAACCGACAACAGAAAAATCGCCTACCTAAAGTTTTAAGTGAAGATTTATAGGAAAAAATTAACATCACTTTTTTTTCTTCAGAACGCAAATCTTCAACTTGAATGTCAACAACTTCGTGAAATAATAGAAGAGGAACAAGACGGTAAGACTGAACTACAGCGTCTTCTATCTAAAGCAAATGCTGAAGCACAACAATGGAGGGCTCGTTACGAGGGAGAAGGAGTAAATAAAACTGAGGAATTAGAGGAAACTCGGTAAAGCTTCGTTCATTTATTATCATTAATAATCAAATATATAAAAAGCAATCTTTTCATAACTTTTCTACTTTTTACTTTCATCGAAAAAATTCGAAAATGTCGCAAAATCTTATAAATAATTTTATTCAAAAAAAAAGGAGTCTTAGAATAAGTAAACTTCTATAAAAATATATTAAGAAAGCGGCTGCAATTTAAAGTCCAAGAAATGCAAGAAACTCTCGACACTGCAAATAGTCGAATTAGTCAACTGGAAAAATCCAGGCAAATGCTCATGCAAGATCTCGAAGATGCTCAAATGGATGCAGACAAAGTAAAACGCTTTTTGCAGAAGAATAAAACATCCAATACAGAAAAGCTATGAAGGCAAAATCGATCCTATTTTCTTTATTACCTAATTTCAGGCTAATAGTATTGCCAGTACATTGGAAAAGAAACAAAAAAGTTTTGATAAGATCATAGAAGACTGGAAGCATAAATGTGATACTCTTGCACAAGAACTGGAGGCGAGTCAACGAGATGCGCGTACCGTCGCAACAGAATCATTTCGCTTGCGAAACAATTTAGATGAAGCATCCGAACAAGTAAAATTTTTATCCTTAAAGTAAATTAAAATAAAACGACTATTTGTCCAAAATTTTATTAATTTGTTAAGATAGAAGCGCTTCGTCGTGAAAACAAATCACTTTCGCAAGAGCTCAGAGATATAAATGATCAACTTAGCGAAGGTGGTAAGGGTATCCATGAATTACAAAAAGAAAAACGGCGTTTAGAAATAGAAAAGGAAGAATTACAGGTGAAATTTACGGTTAAATTTAATTATCAATTTCATTGAAGAATTTTTTAAAAAATTTCCTAAAAATTTATAGCAGAAAAAAAACTTATCGCTATCGATCATTAAAATTGCTGAGGGAAAATAAAGAAGATAAAAGCGGAAAATATTTTTAAGCTTAGCTAAAAGGCATATTAACCTTGTTGAGTTATCTTCATAATAGCTCGATTAAAATAACCAAAAATTCTTTATCTTCTTAAAGAATCAAAGTTTTAGATTAAAATTTTTTGAGGGTCTATAACGTAATTTTACGAGATTCATTAATCAGTGATCGCTTTGCAGCAAGCTCTAGATGATGCAGAAGCAGCATTGGAAGTGGAAGAGAATAAAGTCTTACGATCACAAGTTGAAATCTCTCAAATACGATCAGAAATAGAGAAACGGATTAACGAAAAGGAAGAAGAGTTCGAGAATACCAGAAAGAATCATCAAAGAGCTCTCGAAAGCATGCAGGTTGAAGAATTCCATAATTTTTAATGTCATTTCTTATTTTAGTTTCGTACATACATTCTTTAAATTTAAAAAAATTTCAGGCAACTTTAGAGACAGAAGCTCGTGGACGTGCTGAACTTCTTCGCATTCGAAAAAAGCTCGAATCAGATATCAGTGTGAGATATTTTGTTATTTCCAAACAAATAATCACCATTCAACAACATTCGCACAACAATCTTAATTTTATTAATTTTACAATTTACGAGTTTTAGGCATTTTTAAATGTTTCTCATTATAGGAACTCGAAATCGCTCTTGATCAAGCAAATAAAGCAAATGTTGATGCGCAAAAGAATATTAAGCGACATCAAGATAACATTCGCGAACTTCAGGTTCTTCATAATATACTAATATACAAAGCATTGGATAGATATTATTTATTGTTATCCGCTATACTCATACTTTTAGCTAAACGATCGTCGACTTTTTCTTCAATCTATTCCTTTTTTTTCAATAATTTATTGTTCAACAATAATGAAATCGTGAAACAAAATAAGTAAGTAGTAACAACAGTAACAATTTCAACTTTTATATCAACTTTTATTTCAACTTTTTAGATGCGAGTTGAAGAAGAGCAACATCAGAGAGACGACATTCGAGAGCAATTAAATGTCTTGGAACGACGTTTACAAGTACTACAAACCGAAAAGGAAGATTTGACGATTTCTTTAGAACAGGTTCCATAGCCCTTATTCCTCTATTATGTTACATATCGTCAAAAAACTTGCAAGTTTTCCAGGAATGCGATTGCACATAGAGTGGTTTAACCAAAATATAATCAAAAAAAAGTATATTGCTAAGGTGATTGAAGTCTTATAAATCAACTTTGTCCTGTTATAATTTATCATATTTTATAAGGATTAACACCTTTATTACAATTGCAATTATATAGCATATATTACAATAATAATGCCAAATGGAAAATAATGTTACTAGCTGAATTTGTGCTTCTAGGCTGAAAGGTTTCGTAGGCAAGCCGAACTTGAAACTTCAGATCTAAAAGAAACAGTAAATGTCTTGACAACTGCTAATAATTCGCTGACAGTTGCCAAAAGAAAACTTGATATTGACGTACAGGTTAGGCTAGTAATTCCTGAAAATATTTCTTGTTATTCTCTTAAAACTTTTCCTTTAGCAAAACTTTTCATCTTGTTACCTTTCTAAATTTATTGAATTATTTCAGCAACTTCATGTAGAAATCGATGAAGCACTCAGTGAACTTAAAAATTCAGAAGAGCGCTCAAAGAAAGCTATGATGGACGCTAGTCGTTTAGCTGAGGAACTTCAAGCTGAACAAGAGCATTCACAAAATCTTGAACGTCAAAAGAAAAGCTATGAACTTCAAATAAAGGTTATCCAAAAGAGCACTGGATCCTGGAGAAAAAAAAATAGATTCCAATTATACTCCAAAAATACTTCAGGAAATGCAAAGCCGACTCGACGAATCTGAAGCAACAATTCTTAAAGGCGGCAAGCGAATGTTAGCCAAATTGGATCAACGCATCCGCGAACTTGAGTTGGAACTTTCTGAAGAGAATCGGCGTCATGCTGAGGCACAAAAGAATTTACGTAGCAAAGATCGCCGAGTACGTGAGCTGCAGTTTCAAGTTGATGAAGACAAGAAGAGCACTGAGCGCTTATACGATTTGGTCGAAAAACTTCAGGGGAAAATAAAAACTTACAAGCGACAAGTAGAAGAAGCAGTAATCATTTAATCAGTTGTTAATAATTGTTCATTTAAACAGTTAGCTTTGATTGTTTATTATTCTTGCAGGAGCAACTTGCATCAAGCAATCTTATGAAATATCGTCAACTTCAGCACATTCTCGAAGACGCTGAAGAGCGAGCTGATATCGCAGAGAATTCGTTAGCTAAAATGCGAGCAAAAGCTCGATCTAACATGCAAGGAGGTCGTAGCATAGTTCGATCGGTGATTTTTTTTTATTGTTGGATAAAAAAATTTTAAAACTAAATTTAGCAATTTTTAGGCATCAAACACTGGATTATCGACTGGTCGACCGCCGAATCGAATGCATAATAATGATTTGGATGAAAATTGACTTTTTTCTTTGATAAGATTGTCCTTTATTTTATGAATACTCTTTAAGAATACACTTTACTTCATAAATAAATAAGAACCAAACGTGCCTTTAAATATTGCAAAATAATTGTTTTCACTTATCAGTTTTTATCAGAATTCTTATTAAAATTTATGATAAGTTGAAATAAATCGGTAATGCGAATTTAAGATGTAATTTTAAGAGGAAATTGTTATTTAAAGAGATAACCGAAAGGTACATTTGAGTTATTTAAATCACTTTGCTTGCAAGGTTTTTCACTTGATCTTAGTTCCTTTTTTTTGGCGAATCTCTTTTCTTTCTTTGATATCGACTTTAATCATCTCTATTTTTAATTTTTAATTTTATTTGAATAAAATTCTTATCTTTTGAAGGTTTTCATGAAGTCAGAGGTCTTCTGAATAAGAAATATCGAAAAAAGAGGAAAATTTTCAATTTTCTTTTTAATTTATATAAATTATTTTTTATACATAAATTACTTGCCAGATGAAATAAATTTCATGAATTTCTTATTATTTATTATTTGTTACAAAGGGATTATTATTTTTGCATTTTTTTACAATCTATTTGATAATATTTGATTTCAATCACTTATTAGTGTATTAAATTATGAATTAAAAAGGAAATTTAAATAATATTAAATATTAAAAATATTAAATGCATAAATTTCTTCGTTTTTTTTTTTCGACGGAATTTTGTCAGTTTTCTTATTTGTTCTATTTTTTTTCTATTTTTTAATGCATTCAATTGATAATCAGACCGATATTAATGCTTATTGCTATTATACACATTGCATTTTATCACGAAAAATTTATGAAAAGTATATACACCGTGAAATTTCATAAGTAAAATAGCAAGCTCAATTATCTCTGTGCTTTTTTTTTTAAAGAGATCTCTATGCTTTTTCACCATTGCTGGTTAAATTCGCTGTCCTGTCGCATTGGGCAATATGCCATGGAGTCTCTTGATGATAGAAATACAGGTGAGTCGCCAGCATCACTCGGATTTTGACAGGTTTACTCCTGCGGGGAATAGAACCTTATTATCTCTATGACTAAGATAAAGCAATTAACACTGGATAATTGTGGGATCACATCCTTCTAAAAATATTTCTTAATGGAATAATCTCTAAAGAAGTTTGTTTTGTTAGCATAAAAATTTGATAAAAAAAGGCAAATAATATATGAATTGTTTCAAAAATTCGCATGAATAAATATTCTCTTTTCAGTTATAACTTAGCAGAATCTTTTTTACTAAATATGTCTTATAATTAAATTTAATAATTATCGTTAATTGTCCAGAAGATCGAAGAAACCAATCACCTGAAATAGACACATCAGAGCATTTGTAAAACAAATGAAATGCAAAATTTGTAAAAAAATAGAAATTTCCTTAATTGTTGAAAATGATTTATGGAATGAAAATATAATTTTTTGGCTTTTCTATTAATTAAATAAAGTTTTAAAATTGCAACTATTTCACCTATCATTTCAACAAATTTCGCAGTTTCTCGTAAATATTTATAGGCTTAAACTTGAGCTTTCGCTTAGGGTTTAGGCTTAGGCTTAAGGTGTGGGCTTAGGCTTAAGATTTGAACTTATGCTATTTAGGAAATTTTTCTAAAAATGCTTATAGAAATTCTTACTATTTATTTTTTCGATCTCGAAGCAATAATTTTTATTATCTTTTTTCTATAATCAAAATGAAAGCAAAATGTAAATAATAGTTGGAAGCTCTTTAGCTGTTTCAAAATTTCTAATCAAATCAACAAAGATTCAATAAGATTTAGTAAATGTGAATTATTAGGCAGTTATTGAACATTTGTCGCCTTGGCGAAATCTTTTACCATAATTCTTTACCATATATCACCATAATTCATGTCATTGTTTATGTTATTTTATGTTTGTTAGTCTGCGAAGATCAATTCTCTGGTTTTATTCTAACTCTGAGATAAATCGCAAAATTGTATTTCCATTTGATTAAAATGGATTAAAATCATTTCATAATACGGATGGTGATTGAGAGATCGCGTAGCTTGGAAATTTTACCCTTGTAAACATTGAAGCCAGTCTAACTAGTAACCAACCAGTAATGGTGAGAGCTTTAAAAGAAGAAGAATCATGATTGTGATAATTATGCAAGAATTTGGTTCCTGTTCCAGACAGGAATTTATTTTTCATTAAGATTCATTAAATTTATTTTTCCGAGTGCACAAGTGTTTCACCCATATCCTTATCATCATATGATCTCCTGATAATTTTTTCCAAATCATATTAATAGCCAACAGTGTGAGTCTAATCAAAAACACCAAAGTAAATGATTTTAATCACTCGTTTTCCTATCGAGAATACCTTTTCATTGGGCCTAAATGAACTTTATGATATGATAAGGCGATAAAGCGATTTTTTTTGAATCATTTGAAGTAAATCTAATAAATGAAGATTGACAATTTACTGCTTATTCTAGCTAGTAAATTCGTTCATTACTCTTTGATGTAGCCAAACACCTTTTAGCTTTCTTTTTCTAACTCGTTCGTTATAAAATATGGAATAGTTTGCAAAGAAATGTTTAAAGACTCTATCGGATAAGGGTAACCTTCATTCAAAACAGAACCAAATGATTAATGCAGTTATTCAAAATGATATTTCTTTAACCTTAATTGTAAACAAAAAAACAATTATAATCACCTAATGCAATTAAAAGCGCTTGGTCCGACGGCGAACAGCTTGGAGACGTCTTATCCTTATAGCCAGCGGCGCCAGCCTAACCAGTAATGATGAGAGCTGTTAGAAGAAGAAGAATTGGGAAGCCCAATCACAACTCTTCGATTTATATAGTCAAACAGCCTATAAACATTTACCTTATGTAAAACTGCTGAAAATGAAAATTGCAATAATTTTTAATAAATGATAAATGAGTCAATCGTAAGGTATCCTTTATTAACAACTTGCACCATTGCCGATTTCATTCGCTCCACTGGCAAATAGGGTAGGGAAAAAAGAAATACTCCCATGCCTTCTGATCAGATGCTTCCATACTTGCTTGGATGCTTATACGTTCAAAACCTGTTGTGGCCCATATTAATCCAGGTCTTGATTGGTTCTCATTGTTTTTGACACCGTGGTTGGCAACTAAAGATGGCATACCGAACGGCATAACCTTGTGATGCTTTAGCGCACATGATATTCAAGTGAATCTTAAGTGAAAATGGACGTGGGATGTACTATAGGCAAAATTATTCACTGGTAGATAACTTCTTGATATCTTCCGCTAGCATTGACCATGCCTCTCAACGCCATAATAAAATTGTGCATATTAGAGCTAGAACCAGACTGATAAGAACTTTCCTTTTGAGACTGATTCTGCGGTAATTTCAAAGAAGTTTTGCAAAAAGAAAGGGACCTATAGCTTCAGTTATTTGGACTGCAATTTCATATGTTATATGGTATTGAGTTGATCTGAAGTATATGAAGTCTGATATTTTTGATGCCATTGATGAATTTATGGAAATTTTTTTAAGACTTAAGACCAATCTTAAGATAATTCTTACTAATCGGTCTCAAACTAGCTGTTTATTGCAGTTTTTGGGAGTGCGAAAAAAAAACAATGGTCAAGGTTGGTGACCATATGCCCTGGACTTCTCTTAAGTGTCGGCAAATTGCTGTGTTCATGATCCAATCTATCGTACCGCACGGATGAAAATTGTAGGGGATAGTAGAATGGCTCAATGAGTTGTTATCATTGGAGCACAGGTGCTGAAGTTCGACTCTCAGGAGAAGTATTTCAAAAATCAGGATGGTATTGGTGCCCCAACTATACAGCCAAATGATTCTCATAGTATAGCCTGATAAGCATGTACAACGACCGATTCTAATCAGAAATAAAATGCGCTCTTCAAGAAATGACCATAGGAACAGAAATTTGTTCAGGAAATGCATGATAGGCTTATTTACGGACATGCAATAATCGGCGAAATTTTTTTTTAACCGGTAGTAATTTATAATTTTTGGTGTAGAAAATTTTCCTCCAGCAGTAAATATCGATGAAATGCCTAATTGCTTAAACGAAACAATTTCAACTCCAATAAAGCATACAATTTTTTGCTAACTATTCATCTATAGTTTCATATAGATATTTTTTTTATAGATAAGAAGTGATAAGACAAATATTCAATGTATTATATTAATATACAATATAATTATCATTGATTAATGATAAATAATAATGCGATTTATTGAATTTCATTCGTTTGATTCAGTATATATCTATCAATTTATGGCATCGCGACCAAAAGCAGCTGGTTGTCATTAATTTTTTTTCCTTCCAACTATTATTGCAGCCAGGCCTCATGCTGCTCGCAATATTAAGGCAATTGTTGTCATTTTAATCGTTCGTTGAGAAAATGCTAAACCAAATAAATTCCAAATTAAATTTCACTGATTTATTTACGGAAATACGATTCATTTACTTCAATCAAGTCAAGTTAACTTTAAAATAATAATTTGATATTGCAAAATATTTGCATAAAAATTCGATTATTAATAAATTAATAATGAATAAAAGAAAAAAAAGTTTTTTTTTTTTTTAATTCTTTAGTATTATTTATTTGATTATAATTTAAATATTCTTTTGAAAAATTTCGATTCATTTAAAAAAAAAAAAGTAATCATTGTAGCGCATAAGACAGCAAAAAATGGCTAAAATTTTAAGCTGGTAAATTCCCACATTATTCGCATCACTAAACGATTATTGCGCTTAAAAAGTAGTCTGTTTCAAAGAACGATGAAAGTAGCGATTTAAAAATTTTTCCACAAATTCTCGTTGAAATCTGGTTAAAACATATTGATTATAAAAAATTTCGAACGATAAAATTGAATTTATGAAAGATTTTGTAAGAAATTTAACGTTGATATTGCCAAAATACTAAAATAACTCATAAATAAATAAATTCTTTAAGATTTTAAAAAATTTTTTATCTTATGGAAAGAATTAATATATTTCATGAAATATCACTTTTCGTATAAAATTTTTTTTCCTTCCTTATTCGAAAAAAACTTAAAATGAAAATTGCTCGTTGATCGCTTTTAATTTAATTAGGTGTTATGGTTATGATAAGAATTCTATGAAATACTTTTGTCACCTCGCGATATATTATTCAATTAAACCTTATCATATTTATCAGTCAAATCATTTGATCACTTTTGATAGTAGGCTGGCCTTTTCATAATTACCTCTTTATAATATAACGACTTGTAGGAAATGATATCCTACTGCATTAAAAAAATTTTGTAAAAATTAATTTTACCTAATGTTTATTTAAAATCAGTACTGTTATGAGTGAATGAATATGCACCAAAACTAATGAGAATAGGATGGCTCAAGGGGTTGTTGCTCAGTTCGGAGCGCTGATGCTGGTTCTATTATCCGCAGGAGTAAATTTGTCCAAAAATCCGGGCGACTCACTTGTATTTCTATCGCCAATGGACTCCCTGGCATATTTGTCCAATGTGACAAGTCAGCTGATCAAGTTTCACCAGTGACGGTGAACTCTTTAAAAATGAAGGTTAAATATGCAATAGAACTAATGATTTAAGAGACTTAAGAGTGGTGCTGGCGAAAAAAACTGCCTATCAAAAAATGAATTTCTGACAAAATTTGCTTGGTCCGATTAAAATTTTTGTGATAATAAGATTGATAATCAAATAATGAAATTCGCGCTTCAGAGTTTTATCTATAATCCAGTATGGTCTTGACCAGTCAAAAAATTGAATAATATAAGTGTCGATAATGAATGATATACGTATCAATAATAAATAGGTGAATAACGCCAAATTCGAAGAAGCCGGCAGTGGCGCTATTATTTCCTTTTTTTTTTTGATTTTATATACTTCAAAATGGGCGTACGCTGCTCATCGAATTTTTAGAAATCGCGATTTGTCAGAAAGTTTCTTATGAACTCAAGTCGTCTTTTATTACCTAACAGGAAAGTAGAAAATCAAACTTGCTATGGATTATATACAACTAGGCAACGTTCATCGCACTCATCAAACGTTTATTTAGTTCGTCAATCAAATGTAGTAAATGCTCAAGAAAATGGCGAAAAGAGCATTTCACAAACTTCCTTTACTCAGTTAGTATTTCACTTATATTTTATATTTTTTGACCAAATATATTCCTAAATATTCTATGTTTTTCACAAAATTCATCCGATAACCAAAATAATGAATAGCCAAGCAAAATAAAAGAAAAAAAAGTGAAATTTCTTATTTTTTTGCACAGACGATCTATAATTAACTCCCAGGTCAATAAACCGAAAAAGGAAGATTTATTATATACCTTCAGCGTTATTTTATTTTAATTATTTTATTTCTCTAGTCGAGATTTTATTTTTAGAAAGATTCCTTTAAAAAAAAAAAAAAAAAAACAACAATTCGTTTCTTATAAATTATCTTCTTTATTTTTTATTTTTGTTTTGTATTAAATATTTTTATAATATTTATTTTTATTTGTGATATTTATTGAAAATTTCCGCTCATCTCGTTTTATATGATTTTTAAATCGTAAGAAAATTTATATTTCACTAAAAAAGTAAAAAAAAAGAAAAGATTTTATGAATTATTTCAATGTAAAAACGATCTTTTAAAAGAATTTTAATGTATCTTTTTTTTTTTTAAACTGGTTGCTATGAAAAATATTTTTGTTTCTTAGCAAATCTCGATTAATCTCACAAAAATTTTTATAGATTGTGGAAGTATTCGCTTTTTTTTTTCTAAACGTTGATTTTAATTACTAATATTCACAAGTGAGAGTGATTAATTTTTTTTTTCAACGAAACTCGTATAAATTTTAATCGGAATAAAGAGATATGCTTTTAAATTAAGGAATAAATAAATATGTCGATTTAGAAGCTGAAGATGGTGAATTATGCTGCTTTCAGATTTGAGATAATTGTTCGGTCAAAGAAAATAATCACCGAAAATTAGATAAAATCATTGATAAAACCATTGATTTTCAGCTTAAAAATTAGAAATTGAGGAAAAAAAAACTAAACTAGAAATTTTGAAATTAACAAATTTCTGATAAGATTTATATGGTTACCATTGTTTATTTTTTTCAAAATTCTTTTCAATCATAAAATATTTTATACTATTGAAATTTAATATTAAAAATGTTGTAAACTCGAATTAAGAACATAATTTCAATTAATTTTTGCTGTTTCCATAATAATTTTAAAAAAAAAAAACAAAATTTTGAAATTTTCATGCTTCTTTAAATTTTTCTTCTTTTCAAGCATTTATTGCTTCATTTATATCCTCTAATCAGCACCTTGGTGCAAATAGGAAATTATTTCTAGCATTCAATAAAGCACCGAAAAGTTTCGCTTTACTTTCGAGCGAACATATCAAAATATTCTTTTTTTTCATTTCCTATAAGCACTTCACACTAAAAGCGATGGATGTAATAATAATAATGATAATGATAGTGATAACGATAATAATTAATAATAATATCCGCATTTTTGTCGCCTTTCATGGAATAAAGTTTTAAAAAAATTTTAAGCAATATTGGACGATATGTAGTAATATTTATATTAAATATTATCAGTAATGCTATAGATAATATTTATAGCATTACTGATATGGCGTTGTTGCTTTTTCACTTATGTTTATCGAAAAAAAACATCAAAATTCTATTTAAGCTGATGTTTAACAATTGAATTTTGCTAAAAATGAAAACATAACCCATCACTCGTTTGCGACAAAATGAATGATTGAAAGCTTTTTAGTTCAATAGGAAAAAAATAAAAAAAATCGTATTAATTATATTCATATTAGTATAATCGCAACGATTTCTTTTAAATATTATTTTCATTTAAAAATATATTTAAAAAATATTATTCATTATAATATACATAATTATATGCTTTCTTGTAGAATAAAATTTTCTAATTTGCAATTATATTATTTGTTTTAGTTGTAAAAATGAAGCTTCTAGCAAGGTTCTTTGAATAATTTCAGCTTTTCGTGAATTGGTTGAAGATTTATTTGAACTGAAAAAAAAAGAAAGAAATAAATCATCAATCGAAATTCAGTGAATAGATCTGAATATGGAAAATAAGATTCTAAAAATCTCTTAAATAAGTTTTTCTTTTTTTTTCAGCAATAAAGTTCTTTTGCAAATTTTCGTTAAAAATTAACCTTTAAGGTTTTTTTCTTAGCAAATAAAAGTGTTTTTTTTATCTCTCAATCCATCATATATGAAAAAAACATCTGGATGAGTTTCTTCTTAAGTTCAGAAATAAATCGCATCTATTTTTCGTGGTTCATAGATTTCATTATTGTTTCTCTAAAAATGTTGATTTATGCTCTATCATCATTCTTGTAAATTACCTCTTTCGGCATTAGCTTTGAATTTTTCTAAAAATTAACCAGTAACTAGCGGACAAGAATGGAATTCTCAAGGTATTTTAAAGAAATGATGAAATAGTTTGAAATAAGAAAAGAAAGATTTAGGTAATGGTAGTCTGAGGATGAATACAATACAAATGAAGCTGAAAAAAATTCGGTTTGAAAAATGCAAAAATTTCTGGATTAATGAGAAATAATTTTTTTCGGTAGATTAATCTTGCAACAATGATTTTTTCATACAAAACTATGTTTGAAATTAGGAACTATAAAACAGTGTCAATTTTTTTAATAATTTGGATTGAATACTTTTTTATTTTTTTATGCCTATTTTTTAGAATTATTGTTTTTCACTACATTGCACTAAAATTCTAAGCTAAATTTAAAAACTTTGAAAATTTGGAAATATAGGAATTTCTATTGTTTAAAATTAATTTAAATAAATTATTCCTAATAATTATATAAATTATTCCTGAAACAATTGAAAATTTTAAAACGTTTAAGCATATTTTTAAATCATCAACTGTGCATTTTTAGCAAAGCTCATTGCACCTAAAAACCTAAAAAGTATAACCTATCGAGTTATATGAATTGCAATGGTCTTGGCAAAATAAAATATCGAGGCTAGGCCACAAAGGAAAATGAGGGATCTTCAATCGAAATAGCCTCCAAAAAGTTTTCTTTTGTTGAATCAACTGATGCCTCAAGGGACGATAGAATGGGTATCAAAAACCGCTAACCACGCCCAATACAAGACAAAATAAGCCTGAAAATTTTACTTAGAACTGATGTTATTCACCAAAATGTCATCCTCATCCTCGACTTATTCACCACCACAAATTTATTAAAATGGCTTGTAAATTTATTTCGTAGTAATTTGTGCATTTAAAAACGTCTACTTCAAATTTAAATATTTCAATAAAATCTTATTACATTAAAATGAACTTATAAACCATATTTTGCACTAAATTTTATTCACTGGAAGACCATATTTTCCAAGTTTTATTCACTCGAAGACCATATTTTGCGCCAAGCTTTATTTACGGGAAGACAGCTTTACCGAAAATTTTGTTTGGTTTTGGTAAAACCATTCCAAAACCTCTAATATAATGTTTATTCTTCATCAATTTCGGATTTGTTTCAATTTTTTCACACTATTTTTTTTTTCATATTATAAATATTTATTCTCATTTTTTCCATTCTAACACAACTAACACAATTCTATATGTATTATCGATCGAATTCTTTATCAAATTCCTTGAAACCTCCTAGCAATCCTCCATCATTGCATTATTTCGAAAATATCAGTGAATTAAGGTATGCCATACTAAAATTGTTTCTCATCAAATTCTTCAAAGTATTTTCATCGAAAAAAAACTAAAAAATTTAATAAAATTTACATTTCAACGAGTGAGAAATTGTGATTTGAAGTAAAATCACTAAAATAAAAAAAAAATTTTATTTGTATTCAGTAATTTATATTTTATTTTCTAAATTTTCACAAAAAATTACCAGCAAATATGAATGTATTTACAAAAAAATTACACATAAATATACATTTACGCCCGCATCGCATAATTTTCTGCATTCTACAAATATTTTAAATTAGTTTATCCGTTTTTATTTGATTTTTTTTCCAACTATTTTTAAAAAAATTTTGCAAATAAAATAAAGTTATTTTATTTTATATTTTATTTTTATATGAAATTCGCGCAAATATTTTTGCCAGAAATTTATTACATAATTTTTTTGCATATTTATATGGATTGAAAAATTTTCCTCCATGATTTATTTATACTAATAATTGCAGAAATCCATCTTTTTTTCATAAATTACTTTTCTAAATCTTTTTAGTTTTCTGAAAATCTTTTCAAAATATGTATTCCACTAGGTCATTTAGCGAATAGGATAAAAAAATTTACTTCTGGTGGATTCATAACTTGAAATAATCGAAATGATAGAAAAAAATTGGTACTTATTAGAAAGTACAGTGATTTTAGGCAGTTGCTCCTAATTGTTTAATATTTTTCTTTTTTTATTCCAAAAGTAAACATAAAGCATTCAACTTCTGTTGTATAAAATTATGTTAGCACTATTCATGACAATCCTCATTGCCTACACTTCTTCTTCTTCTTCCAACAGCTCTCACCATTACTGGTTAGCATGGTTCCAACGGCTACAAGGGTAAGACGCTTCCAAGCTGCACGGTCTGATGCTATCGTCTAAGTCCATATATTGCTGGTCCACCTATACATTCAAAATTTTTCCTGACCGTATCAGTCCAGGTCTTGATTGGCCCACCTCGCTTTTGACGCCATCCATCACATGGTTTACATTACTTACACTAAGCCATTATTGGTATTTAAAAAGTTTATTCATTTCTTAAAATATATACATGAATTTTAAAACCCAATGTTTGCTGTGATTTTATTTTTATGAGTAGAATGGCTCAGTGGGTTGTTGCTTAGTTCTGAGCGCCGATGCTGGTTCGATTCTCCGCAAGAGTAAATCTGCCCAAAAATGCTGGTGATGCTGGCGACTCATCTGTACTTCTATCGCCAAGGAACTTTTTGGCATATTTATCTAGTGCGATAAGCCAGCGGAACGAGTCTAATTAGTAATGTGAGGGCTTTTAAAAAAAGAAAAATTATTTGAATCGTTTGAGTGAAAAATTAGATTCTATTTTATCAAGTGAAAGAAATTATTTTATGGAAATTAAATAGAAGCACTATTGTTTTTCTTATTTATTGCTATTTATTGCTATGCAACAAAAAATAGAATTTTTTAGAAGAAATATAAACCATCATGAATCTTATTTCATGCTTCCATTAAAACGCTTTAAAATAGTCGATTTGTCGATTTTTTAAGTTTTTATAAACTGACAATTTAGTTAAACCTTTAAAGGTACTAATTGGCATTATATGCCATATAGTTTGCCTTACTCGTATTAACCATTCTTAAGTCGGAGATTTGAGCACATTTCTAATTTTCATTGAAGCATCTCAATGATACAAATATCAATGATTTTTCTGGAACGGCAAATGAATACTGGTCCAAACTAAAGGAATGTCTCCGAAAGTCAGCCACTTCCACGCTAGGGCATACTAGTAGGAAGTGCGCTAGTTGGATATCGGAAGCAACTGTCCAATTGTCTGAAAAAACTGCCAAAGCATGAATGTCAGGTGATTCTGACTACCGGATGCTTCGAAGATTTGCAACGAAAGAATCACGGTGGGACAGAAATCACTATTAGAGTGAAATAGCCTCAAGAATGGAGGCGGCGGCTCAATTAGGCGATACTATTCCGCCTTCCTCAAAAAGCGACTACAGTTCGGGGAACGATACGTTAAATGGTAAGGGAGAGCAATGATGTGCCAGTCAAGAATATTAAGAGAAGAATTAAGCCTTTATCCCTTAATAACCCCTTAATAAGATGGAAAGAATTCTTTGAGCCAAACTTAAGCATGAAGCACTATCTATTGCCCCTGATATAACTGACAAGTTCGCTAAACCATATGCTTGCAACTGCGAGCCCCCGACAGAAGAAGAAATGATATCTGTTATCGATAAGCTTAAGGCCAATAAGGCTCCGGGAGAAGATGGTCTTCGGGCTGAACTCTTAAATTGTTGTCCATTGTCTTTCATAATACACTTTCAACAAATGTACTCTATGGTATGGGAAAAAGAAAATATTGCCAGATGATTGGAGCAAAGCAATTCTGCTCCCAATTCTCAAGAAAGGTGATAGGACATATTGTGACAATTAGCGAGAAATCAGCCTACTAGACGTCTCAGCGAAAATTTTTGCTTCCCTGTTATTCAACAGATTTATGGAAATACGGTACAGCAGGATGCGCCCTAATTAAGCTGGTTTCAGACGAGGGCGCGGTTGTGCTGACCAGATATTCACGTTAAGAAGGATGCAGGAACATCGCTTCAAATACCAGCAACCCACTATCACCTGTTTCATAGACTTTGCGGCTGCCTTTGATTCAACTGATAGAACGGTGCTTTGGAAAGTGATGGAATGAGACAGTATTTCAGAGAAAATCATTCGACTCATAAAGGCATTTTAAGAGCATACGTCGGCGCAGGTCTGTATATATGGAGAACTGACAGACTGCTTCGAAATAAGAACTGGTGTCAGTCAAGGATGCGTCTTTTCCCCTACAGTATTCAACTATGTGATAGACTGGGTAATGATACCACTTGCCGGCACTCAAAGGGCGTCCAAATCAGTCCAGAACATTGTATCATAGATCTTATATATAGGCTGATGATTTAGTTCTTTTCGCTGGCATTTATGACTACGACAGTTATGAAGAAATGGAAATAATGCTAAATAACGCGTCATCAATTGCAGCGAGAGTCGAATTCAGGGTCAATAAATAAAACGGATGCCTTTTCGTCCTATGCACAGGAAACTGATAAAATGCCTCTTTTTATAAATTCATTGCCGATGGTGCACAATTTTAAATACCTTGAGTGCCGACACTAATACCAAATCAATATCACTCTAATACCAAATGGCCAGGCAAAAGACGATATTAAAATCCTTATCACGGCAGCTAGAAATGCGTTCTTCCGGTTGACCAAACTTTTCTGGAGCCGTAGTGAAATTAGCATTAAAACGAAAGTCCGCATCTATATAGTCGTGATTCGTTCGATCTTGCTGTATGGCTCTAAGCCAATGAGAGGGGAGGATATTAAGAAGGTATCTATTTTTGACCGCTCTTATTTAAGGTATATTTTACGGGTCTGTCGAGCTGATAAAATATCACATGATCGCATCCACCTTCGTTCAGATGTCACTTGCATCAATAATGTTATCGCAGAGTGTCTCCTTCGCTGGTTAGGGCACGTTCTCCGTCGTCTACCACAGGAGTTGACGTATATTTCGTTACTTGCTAAGCCGTCTGATAGGTAACGCCAAAAGTGAGGTGGGTCAATCATGACCCGGACTTATATTTACAAAAGACAAAAATTTCAGATACGGTCAGAAAAGACCTTGAACTTATAGTTGGACCAGCAATATATGGATTTAGACGATGGAAAAAGGAATGGCTTCTATTACGATGGCATCAGACCGTGCCGCTTGGAAGCCTTGTAGCCGTTGGAGCCAACCTAACCAGTAATGGTGAGAAGTGTTAGAAGAAGAAGAAGTCAGAGATTAATTAGTTCGTTAAAGACCAAACTGAAATTTTTGTCTTTTGTAAATATAAATTTTAATTAAATTTTAATTAAATTTTTAATGTGTTTATCTTTATTATTTTATCTTAATTTTTTTATAATTATAATTATTTTAATTATGTTATTAATGGTGAAATAAGTTGCATATTTTATGGCTTTTGTGATTTAATTCTTCCTTCTATTCCTAAAGAATAATTTCTATTATTTTATGATATTTAAATCACTTTATTACACTTTAATCTGCAATTGTTATATTATTTTTTTTTTTATAATTGATTAATTATAAAAGTAATAATTAATTAAAAAGCTTGCAATTGATCATTTAGATCAAATATTTCATTCTCGAATGATGGCTAACTAATTTGCACGCTTTTACATTTTTTACATAACATAAATCCTTGTTAATTTATAATTTTAATAGATTATCATAATTTATTATTTTATTTAAATTGATATCCATAAGAATGGAATAAATGAATAAATTGAATAAATTGTTTGAACGAATTAAATTCTATGAAAATGTTTTATATTTTACAAGCTGAAAGGCAGTAAATTTTTGAATTGGTGCATTGAAGGATTCGATTCCTAATGCATTCACTTCAAATGAATACACATGGATAATTTATTGATAAAGTGAATAGAATTACTAAAAGTTGATTTTTCATGTTTATTGTTTATTATTTATCAACTGAAATGAATGAATTCAATAGTTGTAATAAATTCGATATCAACTAACAATTCTTTTCATCTAAAATATTTTTTTATTATTTTATTATTTTTATTGATTTTAGATAAATAAAAAAGAAATTATTAGATTGTTTTCATAATGAGACAAAGAAATCATAATTCTATATTATTTCATGGAGAATAATTTTCAAGAAAAATTTCGATTTTTTTTTCCTTTTAGGATTATCGAAAAATTTTTTTTAAATTTTAAATTTATGCTCGATTTTTTTTACTTGAAATATATCATGAGGGGTAGAATAGCCGAGTAATAGCCGAGGCAGAGAGATTCAACCGAATATTATAGGTTCGACTTCTTCTCTTTGGCAAATTTATTATTAAAAATGAAATCATCCGAATGATGCCTAGCAGTCAATTGTGCCTCTATTCTCATATGATTCTTTGGCGAAATGTTCTTCTCAAAAATAGTCAGTTAAACCAGAAGTGTTATTAGAAGGAAAAGATAAAGATGTTTATTATAAGTATCACTTCAGTAGAGAATTTACCAACTGAATCATAAGGTGAGAAATTAAGGTATACAAATGTTATTTTGTTTCACTTTATTTAAACTAAGCTTAAAAAATTTTGTAAAATACCTTAATTTCATTTTCTCTGGTTTTATTTTTTATCAAAAAATAGGGCTCATAAAATTTTCACAACTATTATTTTTGTTTTATTGAACCAAATTTATGAAACGACTTGATGAACTTTTTACGTTAAAACGTCAAAAAATGAAATTTTGAACTCGTACTACTTTTTTTTAAAATTTCCAAGTACCAAAGGGATTTACTGACCATTGGAAATATTTTTGAATTTTAAATGTTTGCATCTGATAGTTTTTTGGTAATGTTATTTATAACTGAATTATTTATGAATACTCTCGAGAATTAGCTTATCGATGATTTAGATCTTCCAACTGTGACGATAACTTCAAATATTATTCAACACCTCTTTATTAGCAAATTAGATTTCATATGAAGCAGTATTTATGAAAATTTAACTATCTTAGTGAAAATTTAACTTATCTTAGTCATAGCTTGTCTTTATTTCGAGCAATTTTCTTCGAGAAAACTAGCAATTGTTTTCTAAATGAAGAACGATCGGATGAAAAATGAGCATAAGTGGTTTTAAAATAATTGCTAAAAACTACTTTTAAATTCCTTAAACTTTAATTAATCTATGAATTTTAACTATAATTTTGATAAAAAAATGATTAATTAAAAATACAAAAGAATATATTGAAATATATATTTTATATGAAAAACCATATTGCAAAATTATCTTTTTTTTTTTTGATAGTTAATAAATCATTGCAATAATTTTATCGCTCATTTATTGCACAGAAAAAAAAATTGGAAAAAAAAGACATATAAAATTCCATTGAAAAATTATGAAAACGGAACTGAAGAGATTTTTAAAGATGTCCTATTAGCGAAGTCTTCATCGAAATCTTATCGATCCTCGTTGATTTAAACAATAGCTGATTTAGTGCTGAGCGGTTGAATCTCTTTCTGGGTCGACACAATGGCGAAACAGGTGTTTTGGAACAAATTGCGGAGGAACCGCAGGTGCAGTTTCAAATTCCAACGAGAATGCAAATATTTCGCCGAGTAAGTTTATGCCTACAATTGTCAAATTTTGCTTAATTAATTCAGCATAATTTATTTTTTGCAACTTTTGTTGGCATTTCACATGCAAATAAATAAAATAACCATGACCATCTTTCATTGTAATTTTTGATATTTTAATGTTCATCGGCCATTAAATTACTTTTGAACCACTAGAAATCTTTAAAAATTCAAAAATACAATAATTTGTCTAATTTTAGATGACGCATTTTCAAATCAATTTTCAAATTAATCCAGATTGTCTGCATATTTATATCAATTATCATAATAGCTTAGCATAATTTTTATAATAAGGGAGTTGCTTGCCGGTAGAAATACGACGATTTAGATAGAGCAGTTCCCATTATTGAAGCGAGTTCTATTTTATTTGGCACTGAAAATCATTTTTTTTTGCACATTTAATGAAACTTCAAGAAACTTCCTGATTGTTTGATAATTGATAGAATAGATAAGAGAGTGCAATCAGGAATGAAGCTAAAAAATTCAACAATATATCAAGAAAGAGTGCAATTTAGAAGTGATTGTTAGGGACTAATCATGATATTAAGCACATATCACAATGGTAATACTGTGAAGAATATGGCCATTGCTCAAGGGAATTACGCATCTCAACTAAAAGCGTTTCTCATGCTCGAATTTTCCTCCTTATTTCTCAAAAATTCTCAAAATGTCAACGACATAAAATCAAAAAAAAGAGAATTTAATATTTGGCTTTTGGTTAAAAAGTTTACAAACAAATTTAATAAAGATAAAAATTATAAATATTTTCTGCTAAAATGAAATAAATAGATTAAATTCCCTTTATTAGAGATAGAATGGCTCAATGAGTTGTTGCTCTCGTTTCGGAAAGCCGATACTGAAGATCTGCTTTCAGTATGAGCCAAATTTTCAAAAGATCCGAATGGCGTTGATAAATTTACCCACCTGTACTTCTATCACCAAGTGACTCTTCAAGGAAACCTTGTTTAGGCCAAAGTGCCTAATTAGAGACAAAAAAAGGAAAAAATTACTGTTCTATCAAATGTTCTCTGCTTAATTTTTCAATAATTTTTTATTCTTGAAACTTTCATATAAACAATTCTCGAATGGTATTAATTAAATTATTTTATGAGGAAGGAGAACAATCTTGTGAAAGTTTATATTGCAGAATTTACGAATAGCACTACCTCATATTTGCCTAATCATTATATCAACCGCCTATACTCTATTGGGAGCAGCTATATTTCATCATGTAAGTCGTCGAGTTGCAATCTTATTCAAAATATCTTCAATATTTGTAACGAAAAGCAAGATCTAAGATCTAACTAGAACATCAAAGAAAATTTAGCAAAACTTTTTAAAGATTCATGGATTTGCCTTAAATCATGAAGAATGTTGTTTACTTTACTTTGTATTTTTTTTTTGTTTACTTATTTCCATTATTTATAAAATAAAAATATTTAAAATAAGAAATATTTATAGATATCTGATAATGATAACCACCAGTTTGGCACTAATCATTAATCATTCTATTCAAGCAAATATTAGACTTTTCTCTATTTATTTATTTATTTTCGCCAAACATTAGGGTTTATAGCCATATTTTTGAGCTAGAGGCAATAATAAAAATGAAACAAAACCAAAAAAAGGTAGAAAATAGTCCTCAATTGTCAGTTGGACCAGTATTTTTCCATTTATCCATTTAATTATCCACTTATAACAGCCTTTCCTTTTTTCATGGCACAATATTTTTGCTGGCTTCACTAGTTAAAACCGCGGAGGCATTTCTGTACTTCTCAGTTTTAAGCCATAAACGAAATTCCTGGCAGCAATATAATTTATTTGAAATTTACATTATTTGAAGCTTCGAAAACATTATTTCAGTTCGAAATGCCTTTTGAAATACGTATACGTAATGAAACTGCGCATCGTATCGATGCCTTAAAACAGCGAATAATTGATAATTTGTGGGAGTTAATTCATGAACGGAACGAAAGTAGTGATAATTTATTGATCAACGATCATATATCATTTTCTAATTGGTCTAATGTAGCCCATATGGGGTAAGTATTTTCGATAAAAGTCACTTTGAAAGCACTTAATTCGCTTACTCCATTTACCTACACTGTATCAAGACAATTTGAAAAAGTCTAATGTTTAAGTTAATTTTTTTTCAAAATCTTTTGAATTTTTTCCCAAAGTTGATTACTTAATATATGTGATTCAGTATGAATGATGTGATAAGAGATGTATTTATTGACTATACGAAAAATTATATGACACCTGATGATATAATCAAGGGTGTTGGTCCAATCAAATGGTCCTTTGGATCCAGCATATTTTTTTCCTGGACTGCAATAACTACTATCGGTAAGCCACTGTAATTTAAGCTTCATAATTTTATTTTATTTTTTCATTTGAATTCAGTGAATTTATAGGTTATGGACATATTGTTCCACGAACGAGTGAAGGACGTGTTGCATGTCTTTTGTACGCTTTACTCGGTATTCCGTTGATTCTTGTTACTATAGCTGATATGGGTCGATTTTTATCAGGTAATTTTTAATGCCCAATCAGCTTTATCAGAATCGAAACAGTATTCCGTATCGCCATATTTCAAAAAAGCTCTACATTTTGACTTTTTCAATTTATTAGGAATGAATATGTAAATAAATCATTTTACAGGTGGAATTATTTGGTTTCACAATACATTGAGGAAAATTCGAATCGTATTATTGAAAAAATTTTCACAATTTTGTATAAAATGTTGCAGATGGATGCCATTCAAGTAATTAATTCAATAATTTATTGAGAATTGCCAGAAAAATTTCTCTTGAATTCAACTTAGTTCAATTTAGTTAAACATAGAAATTTTTAGTGCTTTCCAAGCAGATGTTTTTTCATTATTATTAGGCAAAATGGTTATTTTTATCGTTTTTGAAAAAATTTTAGTAGCGAGAAGAAATATTTAGGAAAAAGGATCATAAGACATTGGCAGGCATAGAGTATTCAATTCAAAATCAATTAGTGAAAAGGAAGCGAATAAATCATGTTGATAATATATCAGATGCTGGAACTTTCGAAGGTCTTTTTATGGAACTGTACTTCTTTTTACCTTTTATAACCGATTTTATTTCGAGAATTCTATCAATTTACGAAATCAATTAGTAATTACTTATAGCAATAAGTAAATAAGTGGTTAGAACTCACAATTTCTAGTTGAGCCTGCACTAGTAGTTAGAGGAACTCATTTGGTCAAAAATACAAATTGTTCCTTAATATCACACAAAGACAGGTTTATTTCAGCCGGAACCAAAAGCCGAACTGGGATACTTGATATGATAATTTGCAATCACTCGGCTCTTCTGCTCATTTATAACAATATTTGCAGATATATCCGAAATTCATACTCAAGAAAGTGAGAAAACATTTTCTGATGACACAAAAGCAAGAGCCGATGAATTAGAAGATGAATATACTGCAATGCAACATGAGCGAAGGATTTCCGTAATATTCGTTCTTGTTATCATGATAGGTTAGTCTATTTATTGGTACTATAAAACAAATAAGGCAAAGCCAATCTTCAATATTTCTAAGTTCTTTATTATTTTTCCCACTTAACCGCTAAATTTCATGTATAAGTCGAAGTGAAATCCAAGGTGCCAATATTTTAAAAGATATTTCTTTTCACATAATATGCAAGAAATGCCAACAATAAGTTGGAATATTTTTTAACTTTAATTGAAATTGCTGCCCATTTTATTGAATATAATTTAAAAATTCTATTTCAGGCTATACAGCTGGCGGAGCTTTTTTAATGCAACTTTGGGAAAAATGGAATTTCATGGAGTCTTTCTATTTTTGCTTCGTCACAGTCACGACAATAGGTATTATAGACAATCTGATAAGTATTAAAAAGTATTTATATTAAAACATATTTTTTCCAAAGTCATTCTTCTAATTAGCCTTAAAACATATGCTAATATAAAGAAAATAAACTTTCTCGTTGATAAGGAGCGGATTGGCTCGAAAAAAACTTTTAAACTGTATCGCACATATGCATGGGAACTATAAATTAATGTTTTCATATTTTCAAATGGCATAATTAAGTTAAAACCAAAATTTTTGAAAAAGATCATTAACGGCACAAGTGCAGTTCAGGCTTTGGCGACATTGTTCCACAGAATGCTGATTTTTTACCTGCAACACTTGCCTATATTGTTATTGGCCTTATCATAACAACAATGTGCATTGGTGAGTGCTGAACTTCTGAATTACAAAAAATATTAGAATTTTTTCTTTCTTTTTTTTTCAATCTGATTTGTTATGCGATTTTATACAAATCTTTTCTAATAATGCCAAATACAACGACCAACATTTCTTAGAATTAAAGTTTATATTTTTTCCTATGCGCTTGAAATTTCTTTAAACAATTGCTGCTGGTTCATCCATATCCATTGCAATTATGTTTCATAATTTTCATTTTTTCATAATATTTAGTAGCGATTCAAATCCGTCTTTCCACTTCATTATGCCTTTTATTTTCTTTTTTATTTTCCCAGTTAGGTTCAATGAATTTCTTCAAAAAAGGAAATTTAGAGCATATTTTTTAAACCATTTCGAAGCTCTTCCATATTTCAGACCTGGTCGGCAGTGAATATATTCGAGATATACACTTCTATGGTAGAAGCTTAGGAAGAAGTTTCATGACAATTGGGGGTAAAGTAGTACAGTTGGGAGAGGTACGTTCATTTTTTTCGAGAAACAATCTTGCATCCACGGGCATGAAAAAAAACCTCATTTTTTGATCCTCAAATTTTGCAGTCTTGATTTGAATTTTTCTAGTTTTTTTAAGCTATTAATCATTTCACTAACTTAAAGTCTTATAAAGCGTATAATCTTGTAAACTTGCTAGAGTTTTTTTCATATAGCAATACTCTACAGCATTTATTGCCACTATAATAGAGTATTTTCATTGATAGATAATATATAAATAAAACGTAAAGCTTATTTAAAGAAACAACATTTCCTGACAAATTTGAGAAATTTTTAAAGTTTTTTTGGCATTTTTAGGTATTTGGTTATATTGCATTCTTGCAAAAAAATTATGGCCTAACAGCTGACCAAATTGATCAATTGGCTCATTTGCCAGAAGAATATTTATTGGATTGTATGATCAATGGAAAGCAACCGGACTTGAAGTGGATTGGTAATTTTACTCCATGAGAGAAACATACAAAAAATATTAAAAAAAATATAATAATACAACAAAGAGTAATAAAGAATGCTACATTGACCTCTTTCAACGAAACATTAACGGCATCTTTACGAAATTCACCTCTGACATCTGATTTATTTGCTATGTGTCTTCGACAAAAATATTATTAATCATGTATATAATATAATTTATTCTTCTATTTCAGGTGAAAGACCTTATGTACCTCCCGATATTTATTATTTTAAATGGATCGAGCATCCCAGAACATTATCATTTGTCTCAGAGAGAATATTGGCCAGCATGGAATCCCTTGATTTAAATACTAGTAAATGTAGCACTGCACGCACATTGACACCTCGAGAATATTATCAGCGAATTCTGTTGCAATATTGCAAACAAATTCAGCCGAATGATCCAGTTTTAAATTTAGATCATAATCATGCGTGATTTTAAGCAAATATTCCAAAATTATTCATTCCATGTCTATAACGAAACTTATAAAAGTTTGAATAAAAATTATTGAACCAATTTCAACATTTTTGGAGTGGAATTAGGCTGAAATAGCAAAAATTGAAAAATCAAAAATTAGCTTAAATATCATTTTTTTCATGGGCAATCAGTTTTCTATAATAATAATTTGATGAAATTTGGAAGAAAGAAATAAACTTCGTCTAAATTTCGACTGTGATTCGTTTATTCTATATTCTTAAATGAAAGGTCAGAGAAGATTGAAAAAAAAGTATGAATTTTTTTTCCACCTAAATGAGTCTATGGACTACCAAAGGATTCTAAATCAACAAACTCTGGCTTTTGCTGCTCATTTGTGAATAGTTTTTAGTGATCCATAAAATGTAATTCGCAAGCAAATTGAATTCCTTTATAAAATTATTCGTTTATAAAATTATTAAAATTACTACACCTGTGAAAATTTCATGAAATTTTTTTTCCTTAATAATTTCCAATTCAATTTGGAATAATTGGATAATCAAAACTTCTTAAATAATAAAGTTCCCTTTGAAAAATTGAAATATTTTGTCGGAAAAAGTTCTCAGTTACCTAAAACTGATATTGGATATATTATCTCTTGCAGTGCATATTTCATAGAATTAAAATACAATTTCTCATTTTTTCGTTTAAATTTAGAATTTTCGATAAAAATTTATGATTTTTATTATTTTAATATTGATTTTTGAGCTAATTTTTGCAATGAACAAAATAAGTGTAGATAATTGGATTAGAATTCGTGGCAAAGTTTTACCGATGGAAAAATCTGGAAGATCCATAATTATTTGATTCTAAAATTTTAGAAAGAAATGATTTACAACAATTGAATGAAACTCCTGAAACTTCTTCGTTTTTGTCGGTCGTCAATTATATTTTTTACACTTCATATATATCTCTCATAAATAGACAATTCTAGATAATTGCATCTTTTGTATCCTTATAAATATAATTTACTTCGAATATACTAAATCATTTAATTATAAATGTCATGGCAACATGAATTGATGTTGTTACATAAATGAAAAAATCATTCGTCTATTCATTTGTGAAAACTTAAATTTTTTATATTTAATATCGATATTTAAGCAAATTTTTGATTTTCCAATTTTTCCAATGAACGAAGCAAATCTTTTAGCAATTTTATTAATCGTTTTAAAATTATTTCGATATAGAAAAATCTATCGCAAGTTTTCTCGTATTGTTAAGTTACCAGGAATCAATGGAAAGAGTAAAAGGCATTTAAGAAAAACCTTGGATTGTTGGAAATTTATGAACATAATTTATATTGGAAAGTGCACTGAGATAAAAAAGAAGACGCGATTTCAAAGATGTGCTAAATCGAGAAGAAAATTCTGAGCCATCGAGCGTATAATGTATTGTGCACTCTACTCTGATAAATATGGTAATGATAATGTAATAATAATAGGGGATAGAATGACTCAGTGAGTTGTTGCTCAATTGGGAGCGCCGATGCTGAGGTTCGATTCCCCCAGGAGTAAACCTGTACAAAAATCCGGGTGATGCTGGTGACTCACCTGCACTTCTATCGCCAAGAGACTCCTTGCCATATTTGTCCAATGCGACAAGCCAGTGGAGCGAGTTTAACCAGTAATGGTGAGGACTATTAAAAAAAAAAATGTAATAATAATATTCCCTTTTATTTGAAAAATTTCATTTTTCTAGTAGAGGAATCTAATCTTTAATCTTTAATTAATCTTTTAATCTAATCTTTTCCTTACGTCGATCCTCTAGAAAAGAGGCATCCTTCCTCAATGACCTCTCAATGACCAATTTTTGTTATTCGTTAAGATTTTTCACTTTATTTCATATCAATTGATAAAAAAAAATCAAATTTTCAATTGAGATGTTAAAAATTTGCGAAATTTTCATTTTGCATAAATTATTAAAATAATATAATATTTATTCATAATTTTAAATGGAATGACTTTACCTCACCTGTTGCAATACTATTCATTATCATTCACGAATTGTTCCGGATGATGCTGGTGACTCATCATCTGTATTTCTATCGCCGAGGGGCTCCCTGGCATATTGCACAATTGCCAGTGGAGCGATTTTAACCAGTAATGATGAGGATTGTTTAAAATAAAAAACAAATTGTTCTGATATATTCCTTATTTTCCTTTAAAAAATCCTTTATATGATAAAAACTCGCAAACTCTCTTAAACTAAATAAGAACGGGGAATAGTTGAAAATATTGATTCAAATGTAGAACACAGATGTGACATTATTTTTCCATTAGTTCAATCTAAAATTTATGTGGGACTTTAAATATTTGGCATTAGCCCCTCTGGCCCTATGAGGTCTATTGTCTCTTTGAAAATCTCACGAATTCCAGAACCTAATGCATTTCCTAAAATATAAATTGTCCATTATTATTCATATCTGAGTTAGTAAAAGCCACCAATACATAAAAAATAGAAAATAAATACTTACTGATTAAATATCATCACAAGTATTCTGCTAATCTAATCTCTAATCAGTTCCATATTCGTAAACAAAATTGGCGAAATAATTGGCGAAAAAGTAAAAGGTAATTAAAAAAAAAAAAATAATTAGGATAAAAAGTCTTAAAAATTATTGACTAAGGAAGGTAATGATTAAATAAGGACTAATAATTGAAAAAGAACTTTTTTATGAGGAAAAATTATTTGATCTGAAACTAATCGAAATGATCGAGTTGCCTTCAGGTGTGATACGGCTTTATAAGTCAATAGGCTAGAAAAAAATCTCTAGGTTTTTAAAAAATAATTTCATTTGACGAAGGCAAATCTGTTTTATTATAATCCAAGCGGCAATTGATTTACCTCTAACGCTTGAAAGAATCATGTAAATGTTTTTGAATAATGAAACCAATCCAATCACAAATAATGCGTACTTGTCAAAAAAAAAATTAGAAAATAAAACGGCAAATAAGTAAATTGGTTAGTTTAAAGTTAATAAGATAATTTAATTTTTAAAATTAGTGAAATACTTGAAACTATGCAATCTTTGTTTTAATTTTTTTGAGAAAAATAAATATTAAAAAATTATTCAATTAATATTTGTTCATTGTATTTTAATTGTCTTCATGAAAAATGTAGTATCTATTTAAATGAATTCTTAAATTACCATGGAAACATTAAATTAGATTTTACTCGATGATTGATTATAAGTTAATAAGAATAAAATACGGGCGAGTGGCAAACCTTCTTCTTTTAGCCTATTTTCAATATTTCATATTGTTGTGGTAGTTTTGGATTTTTTTTGTTTCGAAAAAATTTCGTATGGATTCTTTGATTGTTTCTATTTTATTATATTGCAATCTATTCTCGTCGTTTGCTAAAAAATAAAAATTATGGAAAATAGTCTCTTGAATGATACATATTTAACAAATAAAAGCCTTGAAATATGTTGATTATCATTTATAGAGATTTAGAGAAAACTTTTTGCAAATCGAGGCTTTCATTCATATGTTCATTATTTTCTTAGGATAAGCATTAGAAAATTTTTCCAGAAGAAATTTTCGTCAAAGTTTTATGTGTCGTAAGTATTGGCCTAACTTATGCATGATTTAGTTCATCTCATGATTCTGTTCTCGATTAATTTCTATACTTTTTTTTTTTCATTATGTTTGTCAAAAGCATGTTATACAATATTTAATATTGCATTAAAAAATAAGTTGTTCATCCGAAATGAGGCATCGTAATTGGATGGTCATATGCCATATGCCAATTTATCCAACTTATTCGGAAATTTTTTTCTTTGCTTTCATCAGCCATAGTTAACCGTATCTACGACTAATACTAACTATATAATTTAATTTATAACCAATAGCTTGTAAAATATTCTCGGAAAAGTTTTTAACAAATTACCCACCAGTGGTAAAAATTTTGTAGTTGATGACTTATCTTTTTCGAATGGAAGCTTAGCTAACTCTCCTATCTTTAAATGAAATATTTACAAATGAGCTAATAAGCGAATTCAAAGAAATGTTTGCGAGAAGCAGATTAAAACTTTTAATAGCCATTCAAATAATGATTATCCGATAATTTATTATTATTTATTATTATTGTTATTATGTGTTCAAGCTATGTATTATAATTATAATTTTATCTTCTCTTGTAAAAGTCCTCAAAAATAATTCTTATGAATCTCCATTAATTTTATGATTAATTGCGATTATAAATGCTATTTCAACATTGTAAAATATTTTTACGAGGATGCCATAGGATTGTTCCAATATTTGGGACTCTACCAGAAATCTGGGAGCTCGAATGTTGTAGCTCTTTCTATGCCAGATTGTCTTGGTCCTCTAACTTGAAGCTAATTTATTCTCATTTTGCATTTTTTAGAATGGCTCTGATTTAAAACTTAGCAATAAGCAAAGATTATTTAACACTACACTTCAAGATTATGGTAAACTCTTTATCTAATAATCCAATAACAGTAACTACACTGATTTTAAAAAAGACTGGCGTCCGAGACCAAAATGAATAATAAATTAGGTTTAAAATTAGATCAAAAACGATTATACTTGAAACGACTATTCTTTGCCTTGCAGACATTCTTTAAATTATGTATTTCCTTGCTGTACTGGAATGGAACCTAAGACAGGCAGTAACTCTTTCATATAGAATCGTGAAAAGAATAAAAGTAACCTTAATTTTTCACGTTGCTTTAATGTTAAATGTACAATCGTTTTATCTGTTTTTAATATTTCTTATGAAATTTCAGCAATTGTTTCAGTGAATTCAATGTATTTAAAAGTTTTTTCGATCGCAACAACATTTTTTTCAATTATCGAAATTATCTACGCTATCAAATGTTATCAGGTTAGTGAATGTGATCATGGAACATGCAATAAATAGTTTATCATATTCAACTAACGCGTAAAAAAACATATAGCAGTAATACGATTTGAAACACTTTAACTTCAAGAAATTAAGAAAACTGAAAGCATAGACGAAAGTGAACTTTTCATATATACAGGTATGTTTTCGAATTAATTCTTTCCTACTACTCATAAAGTGGGAGAAATTGAAAGATAAATTATAGCGTGTGACATTGAGTTGTAATGCATGAAAGAAAAATTGATTAAGTAAAAGGCAATAAAACAATATTAAAACCTAATCCAAACTTTCTAATTTACTCATTACTGACTGTTATTTTCATAACCAAGCTCGGAAGCATTTTATGTAGTGGTGCGCAAGTTTTTACTTTTTGAGTAAAACAAATATTTTGTTTGACCGATTTTAATTTTCGCGACAAGTTTATCCAGAGATCCTAAAGTGGAGTTTGTACAATAAGGTATAACCGTTTTTTCCATATTCATTCGATGGCACATAATTATACTTTTGTTGAATATTACTTTACTTTAGGGAGCTGTTCCTCGCACTAATAGCTCCATTTTACCAATTTTGAAAGACTGTGGTCCATATTACTGGAGTTGCCTGAAAACGACGGATCAGTTCATGGTTAATCGCCAGTGCCAGGTCCAAAACTGCTCCATGGTAAGAGATTTATTAATTTAAGGTCATTTGATCTCCATAATGCTGAAATAATAAAAGGCCGGTGATTCTTGATAGAACGATTGAAATACGACTAAATTCATTTAAAACTAAGAATTAGATGAAATGATAAAAAGTTTGGTAAATGTGACAATTTTATCAAAATTTAAAAACTTTCTAAGATTCTTGGTTTCTGCATTGAATTAGAAAATTATTTACATATCTGCTGATTAAAACTAAAAATTGAACAACTATTATTTAAAATCAAAATGAAGCGAGTGTAAATTTTTAAGGGATCACCTAATGGAGCGGGGTGTACGAATACGTCGATGTCAGAAACGTGTTGCTGTTACATGGACGCTTGCAATTCAGCGCATTTCATATCATCGAAATTTTTGTTCATTTTCCCGTTGATTATCGTTCTCTTTACGGAATTTTACAAAAGCTGAAGATTTATTTGATTTATCTGACTTAAGCATTTATGAAATAATATGAAATTAATTGATGAAGAAAAATTCGTAAAAAAAAATTTTTCAATTTTTTTTTAATTCATCAATAGTGAAAAAATCATGTCAGAAATCTTTTCAGCTTTATCAGCGTAGTGATCTGATTTGTCTTTTCATTATTTCTTTTATTCATTTTCATTTTTAATGAATTAATTAATGAATTATTATTAAAAAGCTCTTTAAAAGCACATTTCAAGCCTTTCCTGAAATTTATTTGTTTTCGTGTTTAGAAAGAAAAATCCAAAATTTCAAATGTCGATATTTCCTCAATCTATAAAACATCGATTCTTTTTAATTTTTCTTAAAATCAAAAACAAAATTTTTTTAAATAGAGAATGAAAATTTTTAAGGAAACTTAAGAAAATTTGTTATAAAAGATTTTTTTATATTTTTATTATTTCTTTGAAAAATACCTCTTTGAATAAATTTCATTTTTACATGTGAAATAAATTGATTTTTTTTTTGAAAAGTTTCACTATAAACAGAATTGCTTGCATTTATAAATTAAATTAAATTTAAAACAAAAATTAGCCTTTTCTTTTTATCGATAATAAAAAATTCGCTAGAATGGCTTAGTGCATCGCCGCTTATATTTTGGAGTACCATTGTTAGAGTTTTACGCCACTTAGCGGTAAATGTGTCTTTCAAAAACTCGGTCGATGCGGACAACCTCAATAATTCTCTAAACTTTTACTACTTAAGGCAAATGACTCTCACAAAATTCTCTAAATTCTGATAAGATCAGCGTGAACGGTAAAAATGAGGGAAATCAGAAAAAAAAAAAGAAGACTTTTCTTTCCTTTAATAAAAAATCTATTTTTATTAATATTTCTTTATTTTGAATATTTTGATTTAAAAAAAGAAAAAAAAATCAGTAAAACGATTTATTGGTTAAATGTAATTTTGTGCAAGGCGTTTCAACGTCGAAACTCCTATTGGTCAATCACTACGGTATCAAATTCCGTACAAAACTCAATCCATAACGACGCATATAATTCTCGTCTCTTTTCTCAGCAGAAATTCCAAAATTTTTATGAATAAAACTTTAAAAATTTAAATTATTTTAGTAATTTTTGAAATTAAAAAAAAAAAAAAATTTATAATTGAATATTACTGTAATTATTAGAAATAATGGAAAAATATTTATTTTATTTATTTGTAACTAAGCTTAATTTTATTATAAAATATAAATACAAAATTAAAAATAAAATAAAAAACGATTATTTGAGAGATTTGAAAAAAGAAAAAATCCAAAAAATTAAAATCATTCTTTTTAATTTTTAAAAAAAAAGCAATTAAAATTATAAAAATTCTTTACAAAAATTTTGATTAAATTTCATGAATTTCAAGTAATTTTTCTTCTAATTTTATATTATTTTTTATATTTTTACAAAGTAAACATTTACTATTTTGATGTTTACACGTTTATATATTTAAAAAGTTCCATTAATCCTATTTCCAGTCAATCTACAATAGAAATTATTAAATCGCCTGACAATTAGTGATAGCGAATCTAATTTGCAGATTTGGTGTTCGACGAATTCTTGTTAGATTTTTTTTTTTTTTTTGGGAAAATTTTGGTTCTATTTCGTTAGTCATTGGTTTATTGCGTGTAATTGATTGGTGAGTATTGAAGAACGAATTTATGGAACGGATTTTTTCATAATTTTTTATTGATTTATTGGAAAATTCCTTATTTATCGAATAAATTTTGTTAAAACTATAGTTTATACGAAAGTTTTTTTTCACTAATTATTTCGATAATCTATTCCGATTTTTTTTTTTTGTCTAAAAGCGCTCACCATTTCCGGTTTGGCACATTTTATTGGCTTATCGAATTTGTGCAAATTTTGCGTCCAGAGGAATTATTTGGTGATTAAAATATAGGTGAATTTACCTGTATAGCAACGTCGGCTCTTCGAAATGAGATTAACAAGTCACCATTGAGCGCCATTCTAACATTTTCGTATAAATTTCGTTGGTTCGTACGAATTTGCTCCATTTTTTTTTTCCTTATATTTATAGTCTAATTTTAATTTTTTCTCATTTTTTTTTTTTACGAATTTTTCAAAATGTTTTACATTCTTCTCAAATAAATTTCATATATTTTTTTTCTGTTTTTGTTTTGTTTTTATTTTTCTTTAAAAAATACTTTAAATAATACTTTATTTTGCATATTTTTTAATAAATATTTCTCGAATTTGCAAATATTTCTAAAATTGGATTTTTTATACGAATCATTATTTTTTTGTTTAAATTTCAGTTCAACAGTTGTTAATTCGGTAAGAAAAAAAGAAAGAAACAAGTAAGCAGTGGAATTATTCGATCGCCGAGAGGGTTATCGTTGTCTCTTTATCTGATGTTCTTCATTCGCAGATTCTTATCGATAAAATCAAAAAGTTTTTGGTCAGCTTCATTAAAAATTTCTAGTAAATTCGTATATAACAGATGCATCTAATATGCATGGTATTTGATCAAAATATTTGACCAAATGTGGCAAACGATTATTTACTTGCATGGCAAATGAATGCAAGTGAAATGGAACAGAAATTCAATAAAACGATGGCAGCGTGGTGCAGTTTAGAGAAAAGCATCAGTACTTTATTTTTTTATGAATCGGGTTAAAATATATATCGTTCAGATTTTTACTAAACAATAGCATACAAAAGTTTCTTCCGTTTACGAATGTTTTTTACGTCAATTCTTGCTTAAACTAACACAAGTTGATTCATAATTTGCGAATGTGTAATTCTAATCTAATCTATTGTGCTCCGAAAAAAAAGCTGATTATAAATTGCTATGATTAAAAATAATTTACGAAAATTTTAGTTTTACGCAAATTTGTCGTAATTCATTTTCTTCAAAAATGTCATTAAATTCACAAAATGTAGTGCAAAAGCGATTTGATAATATCATCAAATCATTAGAGGATAAACGATTGGTTAGTCATTGTAAAATTAAAATTAGTAAAATTATCTCTTTCGCAAATTTTTTTTTTTCTTTCAATAAATTGATTTTATTTCATGAAATTAGTGCAGAAAATTTTACAAAACTTATGACAAATTTTATAAAAATTAATTTATCATTTTTGGAGTTTTACATTCGCAAAATTTTTTTTTTTATCTTTAAACAATTATCATTGAAATATGAATTAAACAATATTTATAGTATCGTGGGCTTATTTTTAACAATGGCCTTCGTGCTTTATTAATATCTGATTCAACGACAGACAAAAGTGCTGCTTCTTTGGACGTAAATGTTGGTAAGTTCAATTTTTCAATTTTTTTCAATTTTTTTTCTAATATTTTTTATTTCTATGCGCCAGGTTATCATTTGATCGTGATTTTTATTTATTTTATATGATTTTAAAGTAAATGAAATTGCTCGCAAATCGCTTTGATTTTCTCATTCATTTTTCAGAATGAATTTTTATTTTCCAGGTTATATGATGGATCCTTGGGAATTGCCTGGATTAGCTCATTTTTGTGAGCACATGCTTTTTCTGGGAACTGATAAATATCCTAGTGAAAATGAGTATTTCAAATTTATTTCTAATCACGGTGGTCTGTCGAATGCTTTCACTTCATCCGATCATACTAATTATCATTTTGATGTTGCACCAGATTACTTAAGTGTTGGGACTTTTATTTTTAATCATTTCTCAAAAAATATGCTTTTAAGTAGATTTATAAATAATTCAGCTCAGTTTATAGCTGCATATTGTTTCTCTTATATTTCTTTAGGGAGCGTTGGATCGGTTCGCGCAATTTTTCCTCTCTCCCCAATTTACAGAGAGTGCAACTGAACGAGAAGTTTATGCAATAGATTCGGAAAATTCCAATAATTTACAAAATGATAGTTGGCGCATTCTACAATTAGAAAGGTTATAGTTAATTAGGGCTACAGCTTTATCCGTTTAAATAAGTCATCTTTATCTTAACAAATTTTGCTTACTTTTTTTTCATTTCTGTCAGCTTCAGGTTTGTTGCAAAAAAAGTTCAACCTTTTAAATTTAGGTCACTATCAAAAGCAAGCCATGACTATGGAAAGTTTGGAACTGGGAATAGGAAGACGCTTCTGGAAGATGCACGAGCGAAAGGAATCGAACCGCGTTCTGCATTGCTGAAATTTTATAATGATTATTATTCATCAGATATGTTAGTTTTTTGTGAGTTTATTAGTGGATTTAAAAAAAGCGTCAGAGTTCCAGAGAGCCTCAAATTTCCAAAAAACTTCTCTTTAAATTGGTCGGTTTGGTGGCTTAGAAAAACGCAAACTTAAGTGTTTCCAAATCAGTACAAATGAAATTTGCGGTTCCAAACGCTGAAAGAAATGGCTATATCTTTCCTGTAAAACGCATAATCATTATAAAATCATTATAAACGCATAATTTAAAATTCATTCAAATTTTGTCGAGATGTTTGGCAATATGTTGGGAAAAGAAGTTTTTATCCATTTAGTTCCTCAGTTTACAACTCCCTATCTTTACATCTTTGTTGATATGAAAACAAAAAATTTTTAAAATCTATGAAACCATTTTTTCTAATGCGAAAACTAGTTTTTTCCAGTTATTTCATAGAAATTTAGAATGTCGCTGTGTGTTATTGGACGTGAAACACTGGAAGAACTTGAAAATATGATAATTGAATTGGGGTTTGGCAACATTAAACGAAAGAATCTTGAACGAAGAACATGGACTGAGAGCCCATATGGAAAGAATGAGCTAGCGAAAAAAATTGAGGTGGATTACTTAATTGGTTTTGATTTTGCCCATATTTAATGGCTTTTTCGAATATTGAATGTGAAGTCACAGTTTTTTTTTAGTTTTGGTCTTTATTTCCAGGTTGTTCCAATAAAAGATCTTAGATACCTTTCAATTATTTTCCCGATTCCTGATTATAAGGATGAATATCGAGCGCAGCCGTGCCATTATTTATGTGAGTGTATTACAAATATTGGAATTTTTTTAAGTTCTAATAATTTGGTTTTTTCAAGTTCTTTGTTTTTATTGAACTTTTTCTTCTAAATTTTTGTGGTAAAACAATTTTTTCATCGGAAAAATAAAGTTTAATTCAGTTGTTTTATGTATGTTTTCAGTTTTTTTTTGCTTTTAATGGATTTTATTAACAGCCCATCTTATTGGTCACGAAGGGCCAGGATCTCTTTTATCTGAATTAAAACGCAAAGGATGGGTGAGTTCTTTGTCTGCTGGAAATCGCCAATTAGCTAGAGGATGCGAACTTTTCCATATTTCCGTGGACCTAAGTGAAGGTATACTTGGTCAATTTTAAACGGTTTTAAGATCAGATTTTTACTGATTTTACCTATTTATTTTTACAGATTTCAGATGATCATTACTTAACAGTATTTCAGATGGCCTCTCACACTGTGAAGATATTATTCAACAAATATTTCATGAAATTGGTTTAATTAAAAGGGCCGGTCCTTTAAAGTGGATCCATGAGGAATTGAAACAGTTGGCACAAATAAAATTCAGATTTAAGGTTTCGATTTATAGCAATTTCTTTGATTTTTGATATAATGGATGTAATAGAAGTTTATAATCGTTTTGAATTAGAATTATCCATATTAATTCTTAAAAATGAATATTCCATCGAATTTATTAGAATCATATCTGTTGGCCCTATACCTTGCCTATTTCATAATAAACTTAGAATCAGATATCCTTGTCCTATTTTGTGAAATAAAGATTTTATCGGATAATTCTCTGTTAAAAATCGTTTTTTTGTATATTTTAAGGATAGAGAAACACCAATCAATTACACAACTTATTTATCATCTGAGCTGCAGCGAATACCGTTTGAAGATGTTGTTTGTTCAAATTATAAAATGGATCAATTTAAGCCAAGTGAAATTGCTTTTTCAAGCCAATTAATTGTCAATATTTATATATTTATATTTATATATTTTTATTTCAGAGTTGATCTCTTCGCTTTTGGACCTTTTAAATCCTGAAAATATGTTATATGCTGTTGTATCGCAAAATTTTGCTAACAGAACTGGGAATGTTCGCGAAAAATGGTATCAAACTGAATATAAAATGAATGATTTGGATAAGGTATTTGTTAAAAAAAAAAATTAGTTCTCAGAAAAATTAGTGGATTTCGTTGTTCACTTGTTTTATCGATTTTATTTCATTCATGTGCTGCAAAAAATCGTCATTTTAATCAAAAATTTTTGCAAACTCTCTAGCTACTCTTGTTCTATTTTTGTTTCTGAATTTCAAATACTTTTTTAGAGTTTTATTTCGAAGTGCCAGTCCGCCATCAAAAAGGTACCGGAAACGCTGAAACTTCCTCTTAGCAATGAATATATTGCTACGAAATTTAATTTAAAAAGAAGGGAGGAAACAACACAGTATCAAATATTATATTTATATAATATATAAATGTACCTTTTTTCGAATTATGAAAAAAAAGATTTGATGAATTATTTCTCTATAACATTTTTAGTGCATCTCCACGGTTAATTAGAAATGATGAGTGGTCGCGTGTGTGGTTTATGCAGGACAATGAGTTCAAACTGCCAAAATGTTCTGCAAAATTAGCATTGCATTCACCTATGATGTCTGCGGACCCAATGAATAGTTTTTTGGCAGCAATGTATGTTGTTTGTCTGCAGGTTTGCATTAAAATCTCTGTTTTGTATATATAACATTATTTGCTTTCAATTGATTGATTAAATTATAATTGTGGTATAAGGCATAGTTTTCATATTATAGTTTGCGAAGGAATTCATACGAAGTAATTTTATTGATATTATTATGGGCAAAAATATCAGAACGTTGTTTTTTATATTCATTTAGCTATTTTTCTTTGATCTACAGGATGCAACGGCTGAAGAAACTTATAATCCATATTTAGCTGGCCTTTCCAGCAATATTGAAGTGGAACCGTGGGGTATTTTGGTAAAAGTGTCAGGTTATGATGAAAAGCAGCGGCTTTTCATTAATTATCTAGTTCGGCGTTTGATAACTCTTATTCCAGGTTCGGATTAGTGTTATTTGTTATTTCGTAAATCATTTAAATTTATTTCCTGAAAACTTATGGTTAATCCAAATTGTTAAGTTTTCTTGTATTTTTCTTCATGTTCGCGCATGTTTCTTATTGTCAGCAAAATTTTTGAAAGTTTTAGATGAAAAGAGATTTGAAATACTCAAAGAAAATTTTTGTCGTAATCTACGGAATTTTCGGCAATCGCAGCCCTATATACAATCACAGTATTATACATCAATGTTACTCAGTAGTTGTCAGTGGACGAAAGAACAAATTCTAAGTTGCGCGAATAGTACGTGTTTTCACTTCATTTGTTTTACGATATTCAGTGATCATAATGGCAGATCAAAATAAAGTTGAAAGGCAAACTAGATTTTTGTCATAAAATTAATTATGTTTATTAGGATGTGATGTCGGACGACTCAAAAAATTTATCAATGAAGCATTTCAAGCCACGTATTTGGAAGTTTTAATATATGGGAATAAAACAGAAGAGGTATTTTTTAAAATCATTATTATTCAACAGTGAATAAAGTAGAATAACATTGAATAAAATGGTAATGATGATAGAAATGTGCCAAGTCATGAATTGATTGTAATGTGGTAATGTGGTAAAATTCCATTTTATTTTGATCCATATAAAATTACAAGAAAGAAAGATCGTATTGAAGAAGTAATCGTCACCTCAAATTTTGGGATTTTTAAAATTGTTTTAAGTTTTTTTTTATGCAGTATCCAATTTTCGTATCCAATTTCAGGAGGCGCATTCCATAGTGGATGATGTCTTAGGGATCATTAAAAATATCGCTGATGTAAGGCCTCTATTCCCATCCGAGTGTCATAAAAACCGAGAACATAAACTATTAAGAGGTATTTGTGATTTTATTTTACAGATTCTGTATTGTTTTCCAAACTGAAACATAACTTTTTCAAGTTAATTTTAGTTTTCTCGACGATTTTTTTCGTAAATTTTTCATAGAAAATTCAGATATGAGTTAGTTTCTTAATCTATAAATTTCTAGTCTTAATCTATAAATTTTACAGGTCGCTCACTTGTATACAAAGGTTTCCAAACAACCCATCCGAATTCTTGTATCGATTATATTTTGCAATGTGGAGTTCAAAATACAAGAAATAATGTATTGTTGGAATTAATTGCACAGTTAGCAGGTCAACCTGCTTTTAACAAACTACGGACCATTGAGCAATTAGGTATTCATATAAATTTAAATCATTTTAATTTCACGGTTAATTTTTCGAGGAAGAGGAAAAAAATTCATTAAATAATTAAGTGAAGTTCTTATCTTAATTGAGTTTGTTTGGCTACAATTTGTTCTGAATTTCACTTTATAGGTTACATGATTCACACGGGTATTCGTAGAAGCCATGGAACACAAGCCTTACAATTAATTGTTCAAGGAAAACATGACCCAGAATTTGTGGAGGAAAGAATTGAAAATTTTCTCGCTGAATTCAGAGTACTTTTTTCATCCTGCATATGCACGCAGTTTATTATACAACAAAATTGTTTAAAAGAAATTGGTTGAATATTTACGAATACTTTTGACTCAAATTGAATCGATTCCTGATTATTTTAAATTTCCAGTTAGATGTGGAGAAAATGCCTGAGGAAGAATTCTTAGATAATGTGGAAGCTCTCGCAGCTAGGCGCTTGGAAAAGCCAAAGACCTTGCGTGCCAAAGCAAATCGTTTCTGGTCAGAAATCGACCAAGGATTCTATCACTTTAATCGCGGTTTGCTGATTTTGCCAACTTTATTAACTTATATGCAGTCAATTAAGGAAATATAATGCTTAGAAAAAATGAGGGTTTATCTGTATTTTCAGAAGAAACTGAGGTGCCAGCACTTCGTCAACTGCAAAAAGCGGATGTAATTGAATATTTCGATAAATATTTAGCAGTTAATGCGGTGAAACGACGGAAATTTTGCTCTCTTGTGTATGACAATTCTACGGATGAGGATGACCTCAAGAAGAAAACCCGCGTGAAACGAACTGCTTCTGGTGATGGACCGGTATTTTTTTTCTTGTCTAATTTCAATTAAAACTTCTCTTTTACAATTTCGTGGAAATTTATATTTTCGTGGTAATATAAAATTCCTAGTCGAATAAAATCTTGAAATCCGTATTAATAATAAAATCCGTAATGCTTTTAATTGATTTCTTCACCAATTAAAACCATTTCATTCAATATTTTTCTTTAATGATTAGTTCAGTTCGGCAGAAATTATATCGCGCAAATTTCTTGTTTTCATAATCAATAAAAAATTAAAGGTAATAATGATCTTTTTTTTTTGCAGGAATCATTGAGAATTAAAGATATTCAATCATTTAAAACAATATTACCACTTTATCCATTGCCTCAGCCAGTGATAGACATATCGTTTCGTGCTATGAATGCTACTGAAAATGGATTGGTTGGCCATTAAACTACAATGCTCCACAAATTTGAGATCACAAAAAAGAAATACAGTTTTGTCGTTAAATTGTTTTTACCTCGGCAGTTTTAACTTTTCGTTATCATATTGTTGCAAGATTTCATTATTTTTGTTTCAACCTAGACTTGTTATCTAAAATCACTTTGTCTTGTTACAACGAAACTGTATTGCAGTCTTATTTTTGCCCATTTCACAATCGATTAATTTTTTTTGAAAATCACTACTAGTCGAAAACATATGCACTTACAAAATTTGCCCTTGCGCAATATTTTTCATTTTCATTCTGCATTATTAAACTTTTATTCTATGTTTTCTTTTATTTTCTTTTTTAATTAGCAGAATGGAAATGGTTTCTCGGTGCGAAAATTTTAATTTTTATTTCACTTCCCTTTTATCAGCTGAAATTTTTATCAGCAACGTTCACAAAAATTAACAAAAAATTTCGTTGCTTCATTCATTGGTATATTTTTGTGGAAAGATTATTTTTTTCAGAAAAAATTTCGGTATGTTCATTGTTAACTATTTTAGGAGAACGTAAATCGCTTCATATATTTAATAAAATGTTATAGGTGCATTAATGTTGATGCATCCACTTTTGTCTCATCCTTTATATTTATGGATGCGGGTTTTTTTCGAAATGATCCTCTGATTTTCGTTTTATTACGCCTTAATGATCGTCGTGCGTAAATTGCATTACGCATTATCATGGGTTTGTTGGCTTCCAGTTTTGCTTCTTCTGCACACTTTTCGAAGAATTCTAAATTGGAAAAGAAATGATTGAAAACGAGTGAAAAATAAAAGGCTATAAAATATGAGAGAAGTTTGTCACAATTTTTAGAATGAAGAGGATGATGATGATTACAGGTTAGGAAAGCGAAGAAATTACATCACTGTTAACATCAAATAGGATAGCTGAAAGAGGATGATTCTTATTAAATTTTTGACTATTTGACCATTGGAATCGGAAGGAAAAGAAAGGATTTCAAAATAATACAATTTTTGGATTTTGGATTCTCTGTGAGAGTGAAAAAAAGGAGCTGGCAAATATTTACCTCTTAGTTTATGCACATCTGGCATAATATGTTCTTGTAGTTCACTCATTTGAGCTCCAGTTAATTTTAACGCCATTTCAAGATGTTCTAAGGCTTTTTCTGCAGCTTGTAATTGTTTTTCAGCACCAATACGGGCCAAAACTTCATCTTTTAATTCAGCTTCGGTTATATCACGTTGTTCACTTATTTCCTAAAATTTAGCGTAAAATAGAGTAAATTTTATCATTTGTTAATAAAAATCATCTTTCCAATTAATATTTCAAATATTGTTGTAAACTCAACAATAATTTATAAATTCTCAAATTTCAGATTACTTTAAGCGAATTCAAAAGTTCCATTGTTTGATTGTTGTAATATTCCCTTTCCCTTTCTAAATCTATTGTTTTTTTTTCATTTAAACGAAGCCTGCAAAATATTTATTGTTTTGTTGTTAAATTCGCAAGAATATTTTAAAAGAATATAAGTTAAGAAATTCAGATTGATAACTACAAATTGGATCGAAACAAAATTTATATCGAGTAGTCCTTTGTTGTTGCGACTGAGGACGAATAACATGGACAGTAATAAGAAGAGATTGTGATTGATTCATTCAGAAATACTGCGATTATAAGAAGTATCTTAGTGAATAGTGAAGTAATTCTATTTTCAAATGGCAAATGACCCTCTGGCAAAAATTGAATAGAGTGAAATTATTACAAATTATCATCTTAGTTGGTCAAGAAGTAAAAAAAAAAAAGAATATCATACATTGCTTCAACTCTTTCTTTTTCACTTTGTAAGCAATTGGTTTTCGTTTCGATTTCCATGAGACGATTCTTTAGTTGGCATGTAGCCGTTGAAAGATTCTGATTCTCAAGAAGAAATTGCTCTCGTTCTCGAATTATCGCTGACATTTGTTCTTCAATTTTCGACTTTTCCAGATTCAATGTCTAGAAGCGTAATTTAAGTTAAAGCTAAATTTTTTAATGAATCAAAAATTTACTATATTTTTTGTTTTATTATAGTTACATCAATGGAATTGAAATTTATGGAATTTTTGATTATAAGTATCCACTTTGGAACTATTTACAAATAGTTCAATAGGTTTTTTAAGATTCTGAAGATTGTATTTAGAAAAAGAACTGTCATACTTCCATGTTACTGGCAAGATGTTCAGTTTTAGCATTCAATGAAATTTTCTCTTGTTCCAAAGTTTTTTTCGTTTCATTCGTTATTTTTAGTTCGCTAAAAAACCATTTTATATTTTAGAAATTTTAGAATTTTAAAAATATTTTGCAATAATAAATTCAGCAAATGTTAACAAAAAATTGTAATTCTATGAATAGCTTTCAGGTTTTCACTTTGTGAAGTATTTTGAGTAAACATACTTTTTGACACTTTGAAGGTCGCCTTTTAGTTTCTTAGTAATTCTAACTAGTCGTTCCCTTTCTTTTTCCAGTTCTTCTTTAACCTTTTCCAGATTCTGCAATATTTTCAGAGGAAGTTTTAAAGACTTTCCGGCTATCACTGATGATTTGTTTTGGAAAAAAATTAATTGATATCTTAAATTTGCTTATAAGCACGATAACCACGAAATAAAATGAAGATTGTGGAAGTGCAATATATATTCAAGCCGATCAACAATACTAAAATATTCTAACATATTCAGGAAACAATGATGGATTATGGCTTCCATTCTATAAACCTCAATCATCTCTATTAACATAACAGAGCAAATAGGATTGGATATTTCGGTATTAAAATAGTAAAAATAATAAGAACGAATTAAAAATCTATTTTTTTGTAAATTGATTAAAAAATTAACCAAATATTTATTGTGTTCTTCTTCTCTTGCCTGGGTTTCAGCAACCAATTTTTCTTCATATTTTTTCTTTTCTTCATTTAACATTAATCCTTGACTTTCCAGCTCTTCCACAAGATTTTCCCATGCAATTGTATTCTTATATGATCTGAAAAAATTTATAGAATTCTTGCTGCTTTGCAAGTTTTACCTTAAGATGAACAGTATATGAATATTGTGAATTCTGAGAATAGCTAAAATATTTTAGAAATTTTTCTTTCATTCGATGTGGGCGAAAATTAGTAATAACAAAAATAGAAAACAGTATATATATATATGTATTATTACTATTATTATTGTTATTATTATTGTTATTATTATTAATTATTATTATCAATTATTATTGTTAATTATTATTATTATTAATTATTACTAGTAATTATTATTGATTATTATTAATTATTATTATTAATTAAGTAATAATAACCATTATTAAACCTTTTACACTTAATACTTTACCAGGCGATTTTCTATTTCAATTTTATTTCAAACCGAAACATACATTTTGGATGCTTCTCGCAATGATTTTTGCCACTGTTCCAGTGTTTTCGAATCCGGCGCACAAACAATTATTGCCGATTTAAATTGCGCATGTGTGATAAGGAGGCAATTTTTATGACCGTGGTCTTGACCTGCTACAATGGAACAACCAACAAGTGGTATAATGCCCTATAAAGTAACGATTAACATGGTCCATTAAACATTGAAATGTTACAACCTTAGGATGAAGGTCGATCCCTTTTGTTCTTTCAAATGTTTTTTTCGCTGAAGCACTGTAATAAAGAAGAAAACACTCCTTCAGAACAAAAAATCTGAAAATTTAATTCATTTCAACGATTTGTTTGCTAATCGTATAAAAAGCAAAAAATTTGAGAAACTATTTAATTTTTCTTGTTGTTAGCATATGAATTTGAATGAAGATTTAATGAACCCATGCTACTTGCGCTAAGCCGAAGCAACGACTCAACCATTTGCGCCCCCATAACTATATAAGCAATAAATTTTATGTGCAAAGTCGGAATGGGAAACGAAAGGCTTTTTAGAAATTATTTTAAATAGAATAGCTCCGTTGATAATCACAAAGATTCGAAAAAATTAGAGATTTTTTTATATTAACATAGAGATGAATTCAATAATTTATAGTCATTCATCTCATTAATTCTTATCACTTGGCATTTTCTGGTTTTAAGGCTAAAATTGTTATATTATCAATTATTATCAATATAATGGAATGCGAAAATATTTTTTTCAATATGTCAAGTAATAAAAAATTTTTTTCAACTTTTAAAATTTCAAGATCTAATCAGTAAATTTGTCAATTAATAATTCGCTTCAAAAACAATAAAAATGCTATATAGTCGTTGAAGGATTAGAAGATATATGAATTATATGGAAAATAGAATATATGCTGATCGCGCCTGACAGAGACGACCCGACGTACCTTTTGTTCCATTTGGTTGTACGATTTCGCCGTTTCTTTTGTTTCAGTAAAATACCATGAAGTTGAATACCAGAACTCAATCCATAAGTTGGCAACCTTCTAAGATTCGATTCAATATCTGTCGTTGAAAGAGCACTCGAACGCTTCTGGCAATCCGAAATCTTTTGCTTAACACGGCCAATAGAAGTACTGAACTAAAGATATACGCGCTTTCTTTTTTTTCCATCGTTTTTCCTCTCTTTTTAGAGAAATCGGATGTAGATTATTGTGCTTTGGTACTAAAGGAAACTATCTTCTGCTGAGATAGAAATGCAAAAATGTTATCATATTTATCTGTTTGATAATTCGGTTTCCGTAATGTTAACGACAATGAAAGTGAGAGGAAATCATTTTTAAAATTTAAGAGATGGGATATGAACAAATCATTTATAAGGAAACAATAGTACTGTGATGAATATCTGTGGGCGCTCAACATTTCTGGTTAAGATCGCTCCTCTTATCTCTGATAAGACAAATTTTTGCAGAGTTGCTTGGCGATAGGAGCACAGGTAGGTCACCAGCGTTACCTGGGTTTTCGAAAGACAGGTTTAAAGGCAAACAGGTTTTCTTCTGCTCAGTGTAGAATTCCAGAATATGGCAAAGTGAGAGGAACAGCCCACTGCGCCATTCTACTCACTATATACATTTATATATTTATGAAAATATGAGAAAGGAAAGGGGAAAAAGAGAAAAAGGAGAAGAAAATGGCAATGATATTTCGCTCGTGGATCACATAATCGAACAGTATCAATCCGTCTATATGGAAAGCAAAGGTAATACCTGAAATGAGAGGCTTCGAAGTATGCCTTTTTTCTCCTCAGCATTCTTTTGAGATGTGTTTCGTTGTTTCATTCCTTGCTGCTCGTTTTCCACCATTTCTTATATATTAATGATTATTTCACTAATTATAAAATTCACTATTAATTCACCAGAAAAATTCATTCAACATTTTGTACTTCGAATTTTGTGGGGAATTAGGAAGGACCACCCACCATGAACTTTAAAAAATTGCTAATAATAAATGAGCCCCTAAATTCATCATTCTCTAGCTTGACCGATAACTAAAGAAGTCCATCTAATAAATTTTTCATATATACGTGATATGCGTGGTTGTACCGAAACGACGACACGTGGGCGCTCCTAGCGCTTTTTTTAAAAGGAATACATTACAAATTGTAAATAATTCTTATTAATGATTTCACTATTATGAATTATTTTCTGAATTATTTCTCTTGGTTTATGCATCTGCGAATTTTGCAAATTTCGCCCAAACCTCGGTTCCGATATAGTGAAAATCGCGAATAGGTAAATTTGTTAAATAAGCGAAAATCGAAGCTCAGCAATAATTTCAAATCAGAATAAGCAAAAAAAAGAAAATAATTTGGAATTCTCTCCTTAAAATCTTTCTTTTTTGAAATTAACTTCTCTTCCTCTCTTTTCTCTTAAATTCTCTTTTTTTTGAAATTAACCATGATTAACCAGGGGACCTCTATAACTGGGTTTCAGATTACATAAAAGATCGTTACCAGGCTGTATATGTTAACAACACTCTTTCTGACATGACACCTGTTAAATCAGGCGTTCCCCAAGGCAATTGTATTGCGCCATTGCTATTTCTATTATTTATAAATGATATCACCACAGTGGTAATAAATTCTACTATTTATCTTTATGCTGATGATTGTAAAATCTATTATTCTCATGGTAGAACGGATAGCCTATCTCCACTGCAGAAGGACCTCAACAGAATAGCTGACTGGCTATACGACAGGCAAATTACCCTTTCCTTTCAAAAATGTAGCGTTCTTCACATCAATTCTAAAGGATTCGATCTTCCTAACCTTTTTATAAATGGTAATTTAATCAATAGAGTCTCATACATCTCCGATCTTGGAATAATCATGGATGAAAATCTCGATTTCGATCTTCACTGCAGAACCATAGTAAAGAAATCCTCAAAGATACTAAATTTTATTTTTCGTTCGTTTAAGAACAAAACTGAAAGTTTTCTTATCAAATTATACAAAGCATTCGTTCGGCCTCTTCTTGACTACAATACTATATGTTACTCCCCTAGACATCGCAAAACAGGCAAAATAATCGAAGGACTCCAAAAATATTTTCTAAGACGCCTCTCTCCTAATAAAAATTATAATTTTAATTATAAAAGAACACTTCTACAACATAACATGGATTCTCTCTCAGTTCGTAGAATTAAACAAGATTTAATTTACACATATAAGATTCTGTATGGTTATGTTAAACTAGATTGCTCGAAATATTATAACTTTAGACTAAATTTGAATCCAACAAGAACTAATGGCTTAAAATTACTAAAACCTATATGCAAAACTAAACTAAGGACCCATGACTTCTTTATTCGTACTATTAACTACTGGAACAAATTACCGAACGATGTAGCTTGTGCGTCATCCCTAGCTGTCTTTAAAAAAAGACTAGATAATATCATTTACGATATTATTTAAAAACAAAAAAAAAAAAAGAGAAGAGTTTACACCAGGCAAGAACTGCAGGAAGTGAGAAATCTCGATTTTATCTTCAGGTTATATATGTTACCTCGAATTGTACTATATTATATTGATCTGTAATTTCCTCTTTAAATTGTTAATTTCTGTCATATTGTTTTATAATTAATTTTGTTTATGTTATATATATATATATTTTTTTTTTTGTTTTGTGTTTTCTTTTTCTGTTATCTTAATTGTTATTATTAATACAAGCACATGGCCTTGTCGCCCTGCTTGGTTGGTTATCAATAAAAAATAAATAAATAAAATAAAATAAAATACATGACCGCATCAAATATTAAGAAATCACTGTCAGCGACGAATTTGAAAATATGGTTTGAATTATTTAATTAATCAAAAAATAAAACCGTCTTTTCGATAGCCAACATTCATTTATTATTTTTTAGCAAAGTTTAAACAATCAAAAATCAAAATTTACAGTAAAAAAAAACAATGAATACAAAAAAGCTATATAAAAAAATTATATATATTAGAGCCTGGAGTGATAATGAGGCTTAGAACTGTCTTACTGTAAAAGTGCCTATCGAGTGAGCTAAACTGGTAATAATATTACGAGCTGTTAGAAGAAAGAAGAAAAAATTTGCAACTAAAATTAATTAAATAACAAGAAATAATATGAAATGCTATATGACAGTATAAGATAAAATATTTGATATTTGATACACAATTCACCTACCAGTTAATTTTGATATATCAACTCCACTGATATATTTACCACATAAGAAAATGTATTTCAATCGTGCAATACACCGACTTCGCTAAATTTTATACGAATGACCCGATATATGACCTATTTATCATGATTCTCGATCATATTAACTCTCAAACAACCTTATATTATCATTCTTACGCAAATTTTACGATTTTCTACGTTCATATACCTAGCACAATACTTTAAAATATTGAAAATAGGCGATATAAATATTGCTTAATTTATATATTCAAAATGTATTCGCTTCGGATTATTGTAAATTTTAGATTTAACATTGCTTATCGTTTTAGTGAAAATATTGTCGCTTATCATTTTTTACTAAAATGATAAATGACAAATTTATAAAAAAAAGAAAACATGAAATTCACTGATGAAAATGGTATAAATTTTTTTTCTAAAATTTCAAAGCATAAAAATTTTCATAAAAAATCATTATATTACTAAATCGATAAATGAATATCTCAAGTAATTTTTTTTAAATTTTAAAGAGTATAAGCATTTTTAAAGATTTTTATCAAGGCAAACACTATTTCTGTAGACTCATTAATGCGTATACATTCGTACTTCTATCGCTGTTTGGTGAAATTTATCTATTCTGACAAGATAGCCGAGTAAGCCTAACAATGGATGTGCCATGTGCTTGAAAAAAAAATGCTTATACTACAGATTCAAATAATTTTATTACATGAAAGAAGAAAGAGCAGAAATTGGCATTTAGTTTTCTTTTATCCATTTAGTAATTTTGCGTGTCCAAGTAGTTCAGTTGAGGATCATTCATTTTCCAGGTTGTATGTATTTGAAAGTGATCAAATGATGAACAATCGTGGCTACTATACTTTTACTGAGAATAATTATAGAAGTTTTCAGATGAGCACAAAGGATTTGCAGGCAAATTTTGCAAAAATATTTCAAAAATTCAGCATAAAAATGAATAAATCAAGAACGATTTTAATACCTTTCCTGTAGACATTAGGCTAAAAGTTTTTCAATCCAAATTTAGTTACTTTTAATGCAAATGAAATCAAATAAGATCGTACATGAAATTATTTAGATCATATAATTTTATCCATTATATTGTTTCCTTTATTGCCGTTTTATTATTAATCTAATATAATTTCTATTTTATGCATTCCCTTTTTATATATATTAACCGTTAATATATTAACCGTCAAGGAATTGTCAGCCTTTGGCCTGCTTGATTGATTTCAATGGCCAAAATTGGTGATAAGCCAAGAGATTCATAATTAATTCGAGTCAATGGAAAAATCGCTGGAATCTACTTCACACTGGAATCGAACCAGTGGCTTTCAATATTATATGCAAATAATCTGCATACATATTGCATGATGCACTTATTAATTGCGCCCAAATAGCTAAATCAAAATGGTGCACCACTGCCAACTGAAATTTTTATTAAATATTTAAAAAGAATTGAAATATATAGCGAGAAAATAACTATAATAATAGAGAAACTTTTTGATTTAGTCAGCGTATTTATAAATATTTCGTTGGTTTTAAAAAATCTTTTTTAAATGTATTCAAAAATTTGCATGACTGTTCGGCATGTTCAGATTTTTTTTTAAAACATCTCCACCATTTTTGAATAATTATCGCCGCGAGATTTCTTAGTTGATTGGGAAAAAGCCCACCATTACGCATCAGATAATCAGCAATCTAGAAAAAAAAAAGAATGTATTACGGCCTTGTATGACCTAGTTTTATCACAAATAAATGTTGCATCCTTATCGATACAATCATTGCTTCTAAAAGAGTTCTATCGATGAAATGATCATTAAACTTGCATTTTGTTCTTATTTAATGATAGAATAATAAAAAATAAGCTATTATTTTAGGTGAAAGAATATTTAAGTGAATTGTTGTCCTCATTTTGGAGCACCATTGCTGTCGTTCTATTCCTGGGAGAAGTGAACTTGATGCTGGCGAATTTGTCGATTTCGACAAACCAGCGAAGCTAGTTTAGCCAGAAATGATGAATGCTCTTAGAAAAAAATTTCTCGTATGCACTGGAGTAAATACAACATAAAGCAATTCACTGGCGTATTGAAATTGATTAAGCCTTATCAAGCCTATAAGCCTATATGATAAAAACCTGTTGATGGCCATTGATTTGCGCACAACTCAATGGCGTCCAATCTTCAACCATCGATAAAGTGTTTACAGCTGCACCATATTTTACCAGAAGTTTGACACAATCAAGTTTTCCTCTTTCGCAAGCTATATGCAAAGCAGTTAATTGGTCAATGTCTTCTTGATAGACTGGACAGTCCTTAAATCATTTGTTCTGTATATACATCAAGGAAAAATTTCATATTTTCCTCACTACTGTATTCATTCCAATATCTTCTTATAATTGAATTAGGAGAAAACTGTTGCATAAAAAGGAAGAAACCTATATAAGAGGTGACAGTGGATATCTATAAAATTTCAAGATTAAGCAGAGAAAATCGAAGTGGAAAAAACCGTTTCTTCCAGCAAAACTTCAATGCATGCGGCAAATCCAGCAAATGCAGCACAGTGCAGAGCCGTTCGACCAAGTTTATCGGTATGTTCAGCTTTACAATTAAGTTCATTCAACATCACCTTCAAAGTATGGGCCTGACCACCCAAACAAGCATAAAATATAGGAGTACTGAAAAGGAAAAAAATGAATAATTGCATATCATGGTGGGGGGAGGGAAATTCAGGGAATCGCAAAGCTAGTTAACACCTTAATCTCAATTTATCACTACTTCGAACTTAACTTAAACTGAATTTATTTATTTCTGTGAAAATTTTTTGTTTGCAAGACATATACAAAAATTACAAAACTCATGAGTTTTTGCCGAAAAATTTACTATTTTTCATTCAGATTGGAAATTTAAACATACCGTCCTTGTCTGTCTGTTTGCTCGCCATTAGCACCGATCATAATTAACAGACGTGTTACAGCTGTATGACCGTTGCCTGCAGCCAAATGTAGTGGTGTCGATCCAACGACATCCACATCCTTAAGTGATCATCGAGGCATCAAGTAAAACTGAACAAATTTTCTTTTTGAGAATAAAAATTAGAGAAATTTTGAACTGGCTTGATTTTTATCTTTAAAAATAACTTACGTGAATATCCCAACCTTCTTTCACAAGTAATTTGACTAGACGAACGCTACCTACATGAGCTGCATGGTGTAATGCTGTATAACCATATTTGTCGTGATGGGATCGATCTGGTGAAAATAGCGAAAGAAAATGGTTCACCATTTCTTCTTCATCAGCAATTACTGCCCACATGAAACATGATCGACCATCACTATCGAATTGTTCCTAAGAACTATATAATATAGCCTTAAATTTAAACAAAGCTGTGGGAAAATGTAGGATATAAGAAAAGCAATACGAATTATACTTACCACACCTCCAGCAGATTTGAGTATGCAATCAACAACATCAATATACCCCCTTTGTGCAGCGTAATGTGCTGGTGATACACCATAACAATCTCTTGTTGCATTACGAGCCTTGCCTTTCAATAACCTTTTAACAACATTAAGCTTACCCTGGAGTGCTGCATAATGTAATGGTGTTCTAGCATCATTGTCGAAAATCTGAAATATCAATAAGAATATTTTTTTAAAACTGAAATAGAAATTTAAACTCCCTTTTTATTGTTTAATTTAGTTCAATACCATTCTTTTTTAGTTGCCTTTATTATTACTTTTTTAAACAGCTTTTTCATAATTAAGAATTTTAATACATTAAAGGCAACTTGGTGGAAGTGACTAGACCTCGGCTGGACACATTAGTTCGTCCAATATAACATCAATAAAGGTGATATCATGAGTGATTACTGCGTAATGTAAAGCGCTTCGACCGGAATTATCACGAGCCGTCGCAGAAAATTTTTTCCGATTTCCCAATAATCGAGCTATCTTATCAGCTATAAACTATTGATTGATTAAAATTAAAAGTTCTGATTTTGAGAAAAAACTGAGAAACTAATCTGCAACTCTGAAAAGTGTCAGCCATCTTTTATATGAAAAATCGTTTACCTCCAAGAGATGAACTAGCTGCGGCACACATAAATGGTGTATGACCGAATTTGTCCTTTTGATCTATAGGTAGACCTAAGCGATCATCTAGAAGTATCTCACAACACTCTTCATGACCGTATGAAGCAGCATAATGCAAAGGCGATTGACCTATACAATCATTAACAAATAGGTAGAAATTTTCGTGATCGGCAATTGTCGTAAGAAGGGTCTGAAAGAAAATATCAACCACCAACCGCTACTCCTAATGTGACATTAGCACATATTAAATTCTTTGAAATTTCAAACCCGACCTTTCTTTATATAATCCCTGTACAGATATAAGGCGAAATATGCTGTAAGAATTCAAGACAATTCAGAATTCAAAGATTTTAAATTCAAGTTCTAAATCGAAGTACGAAAAATTTACAAAAAGCTTACTTTAAGAAGTTTGGAGCGACCATATCGTGCAGCCATGTGGATAGGAGTTATTTGATGATTATTCTTGAGGACTATCAATGATGACTGATCGATAGGAAGTGGTAAACCAAGGATGTATTTAATACATTTTCTAGCATCCGCGATCACTGCCCAGTGAAAGATTGTTGTTCCATTTTCATCTTTATCCATGAAACCTGCCCCATTTCTGTACAAATAGATAAAATCAAAAATAAAATAATAAGAAATTTTGTTTCTTCTAAAAGCGGTCTCACCACCTCCGGTAAGGCTCGCTGTGTTAGCTTGTCGATAAAAAAAATTTTCGCAAATGTTTTAACAATAATATTTGCCATTTTCATTTGTCATATCTTTTTCAATTAAAAATTCCAATCACAAAATTTATTTTCAAGAAAATTCTAAAAATATTACCTGGTTAAAAGACGACATGCACGAAGTCGATCGTGGAGAATAGCAAACAGTAAAAGAGATCGTTTATTTATTCTCTCTTCGATTAAAGCAGAATTTTGTTTTAATAATTTTTCAAGATGTGTAATATTATTATCACGTATTGCATCAATCGCCTCATAGAATAATGAAGCCATCATTGCGGCCGTCAGTTATCAGACGTAAAATCGCAATCACTTAAATAAAGCCTTAAAATGAAACGTTATCGAATGATCAAACGCTTCGATTTTGATTCTAAATTATTAGAGTTTAAAATCGCAGATGTGAACTGATTTAATAGTTGAATTTAAGGCAGGCAAACTGCATCAGAGCTGTGATAAATCGCTTTAAAAAAAAGCGACAGGAAGAACTCCAATTTTCCAAATAATGTCGATCATTAAAAGAAAAATGTGGTCAACGGCAAACCAGTTTATATAAAGCGCATTTTTACGGTTTTTCTCACCAATTCATAACAAAAATTTTTATTGATTTAAAATTATAAAACTATTAAAATAACAATGAAATTTCATTTATATACAATGATATGATAACTCGAATTCATTTTAATATTGAAAAAAAAGCAATTTGGCAAAAACGATAGCAAACAATATTTTGATTATAATATATTTATAAAAATGTTAAATTCGATTCGATTAGTGACAATTTTAATATAGAAATGAGAATAAATATAATAAATGATAAAAAGAATAGTGATAAAAATGATAAAAAAAATAATGAAGGTGATGACTAAAACTGAATTATACTGAATTTGTATTATATAATTTATTTTTCAGATAAACACTGGAGAAGTGAATTACTTCAGATGGCAGTAATTTTTTCCACGGACTATGAATTAAAAAAATTGCTAACCACTAATCTAGTTTCTAAAATAAGAATTACGCAACTTTACGCCACGGCCTCTAGTGACACTATTATTTAAATCGTGGTACCCACTACAATCTCTACCAGCAAAGCCAAATACTTTCTCATATTCGATCTCATTTCGCTTAATTCTTTTAATTTTTAATGAATTTAAACTATATTTTCTAAATTTGGACGAATACATCATGGAACGAATTGAAAGGCGAAACCAACCTCCTCCACCTTCATTCTCAATAAATTGGTTTGCTCAATTTAAGAGAGAAAAGAAGATATCAGAGATTATACTCTAACTGCGTAAGCGAAAGTCATAAGTTACATTATAAGGAAGGTTTCCGATCAAAGCTTAGATCCACATTTCTGGACATATAGTTGAAAATTTGAGGATTTTTGACTTATTGCCCAACTGCATATTAATAAGCCAATTTCTGAGATATTCAAGCCAAGCTCCATGTCGATTCTTTTACCGGAACGAAAAATATTTTCTAATATGCGGGATTTGTTCGTCGGATTATTTACGACAATGGCTAATATCTTCTTAGTCGCTTTAATATTTAAAAATATGAGAATGATATAATAATATAATAATAATTTATAAGTATTGCAACTGATATAAAATACAGCAAATGCTAAAGAAATGTATTGCAATATATAATGGAAAGGATGATATATATATATATATATATAACTTTAGCGCAAAGTATTACCAAAGGCTCAAAGGTTCCATTCCATTCGGTGACTGCTCAACTACCGAACTTCCATTTACTTATAATCACTAATAATTTCGCATAGCATTAATTAATTTTATAGAACTAACAATAATTTGTCAAATTTTATATTAATTTTATCATTGTCATAATTAAGAACTATATCATACCTGAGAGAAGTAAACTTATAATAAAATCCTAGTGTAAACTGTTTCTCTAAGCTCAAATGATTTTATAGAAATAGATCATGAGAGACATTGAATAAGGTTTCGATGCAGTGATAGTTGATCTGCAAAATAATATAAATAAGAGTGACATGTGATCGAGTCGTATGTTTGCTTCGATCTGCATCGACCGAGACTACAAGTGGGTCTTCGAGTCTCTGCCCTTTCCGCTCTGATTACCACAATGACCCAAATCCTTCCCACTCCTGGTTGTTACCCAAAAGCAGCTGACAGTGCACTGAATTGCGGACGTAATTAAGTAAAATATAAGGAAAGATCTCAGATTTCATGAAAAATAAATATTTGGAAACATGAGTAGAAAGACTGATAAAACTTAAATTGTGGAATGAATTTTTCGAATAAACACCATTCTGAAGAATTTGAAACCAACAAATACTATACGCATTCCTTGCAAAAAGCAAATGAATGATTAAATAGCTAATACGGATAAAAATCTAAAAAAATCAGCGAAAGTAAAGGAATAATCTTAAAAAAATGGCACTTCCTTTGAGAGATTTCTATAAAATTTGGTTGAACCAATCATATAGTTGTTTATAATTACTGATCGAGTGGACCTACCATAAGAATATACAGCCATACAGGCTAACTATAAATACCTTAGAATCCCACAGTCACATGGCAACCACGATGAGAAGGCAAGGATGCGATGCTCATGTATTGCAAAAGAATACGATAAATTTTAAAAAGCCAGCTCAGTGTGAAGAACAAAATCCATGCCACAAGCGTCGCCTGGCCATTCATGAGATATGCAGCTGGCATTGTAATATGGACAAAGCAAGGCATGCTGCTTACATGAAGTCCTGGAATCTCCCCACAATGTATGGAAATTGTCTAACATTCAAAGAAATAAGGCAAGTCTGGTGAGGCTTGTTGAGTGTAAAAGCCATTATCATGAAAACTCGAAGCATTCAAGAACACACCATAATGTTGACACCAAAGGATGAGCTGCTGAATGTCGGAAGAATTTACAACATTGGATAAACAGCAGAAGAAGCACCATGGCAAGGCAAGACCCTACATGGGCTGTACCATAAGCAGACAACTGAGGTAGCTGATATTGAGAAATCCAACCTGCGGTTGGAAAAAACTGGATTAGAAGGCAAGCATAAGAGCATTACTAAGCACCTGAAATAAGACTGCTTTCTACCACACTGGCCAGCATTTAAGGTATAGATTTTGCAAAAACGCCTCAGAATAACCAAGCAGCTAGCAACATCTAATGGAATACTTATGCTCAATATCTATCTTAGATCCCCCATGATTAGATAAGAGATTCCTCAGAAAATAGGAAATAATGAGCCGAAGATCATGTGGAACTTCTCCATCCAGATAACCCAATAAATACAAGCCAATCAACCAGATAAGGTAGTAATAGAGAAGAATCAGAAATCAGCACTGATGATAGATATAGCGTTACCAAATGACAGGAAAATTAGAAAGAGTATGAGAAGATAGAGAAATACCGGAGAAGAAAAGTGAAAACCAAAATATAATTGGAGCACTTGAAACTGTGACTCTTAAACGAGAAGAATAGCTTCAACTGAAGAGTGCACTACTAGAAACAGCTAAAATGCTTTCAAACTTTTTAAAATGATCCTATATGCGTTTTACGTTTATTGATAGCGGTTTATCTTGAACTCCATAATCACTGTATCGTCCTCACATGCAACTGCAATTTTCTGACAACCAATCATTCTCTTTATGCAAAATCGTTACTTAATAAAAAAAATACAGAATTCATTTATGCCATCGGTTCGGCTTGCACGATGATAAATAGAGCGGGTGATTTCCGAATCGCTAACTGTTTTTTCTTCATGTCGAAGAAATTTTAGCAAAAAAATTGATAAATGATTTTTGGCAATAATGAAACTATTTGAATCAATAAATCAGAAAAAATTTATAAGAAATTTAGAAAAAAAGTTGTAAAAATAAAATTTCTTTTCGAAAAAATCACAGAAAAAAAATTTAAATAATTAATATGAAATACCGCTGATTTCGCCCGTAACTATGGCCAAAAGAATTAATCGCAAAATCGTACAAAGAATTTTAAAGAATTAATCATAATTAAAGAATTAAATTTGTCTCCAAGAAACGGAAATCTGCAAAACAAACATTAAACATCAAAATTATTTTTTTATTTATGGCAAATAAATAAAAATATTATGAAAAAAGCGTATAATAATTAGTAATTCTTGGCGTTTTCAATATTCATATCTGTTGAAATATTTAAAAATAAAGAATTTTGTGAACGATGTGAATGAATAAGCTGTTGGGATTTGTTGGGGTTTTGGCCATTTATTAACGTTTTCTTGCAAATATGAAAATCAGTTTTATCAATGGATTTTTCCAAGGTTTTGAGTTTTTTTCTGGGAAATTACAGCCGAGGGAAGTGAAAATGGTAGAATCGATATTAAGCGATTTATTTAGGGTGAAGTTTACCAAAAAACTTTCTTTTAATTATTGGATTAATTCGCTTTGATAATTCGCTTAAATTTGTCACAAGATTGTGCTTCCACAGTGTTGGATAATTCCTTTGGAAATTATTGACTTTCACTATGAATATTCACTCGTGCTAAATCACTGTCCGCAAAAAAAGGCCATCCAATTGATTAATTGAAGGAAAATTTTCTAATTTGATGCGGAACGAATAAAATTTATTTGGCATTTTGATAAGTTTTTATTAATTAAAATAATTCTTTTAATGGAGGAAAAGAAATTAGCTATTTGCAAATCATCGTTCTATTTATCACCACACAAGCCAAACCAGTGACATGAATTCTATAATTTTTTTCCATTTTTGTGATTTCTATTTGCAACGTATTAAAATTTTTGAGAACTGTAAAATCAACAAATCTCTGTATTCTTTTATCGATTTAAAGCCTCATTATTTTTAATTATATTTTTCTTTTGCAGAAATCTCATTAGAACTAATAATATTTCTATAATTAGCAAAAAAACTAAAAAATTAAGAATTTCATTTTTTTCATTAATTTTTAAAAAAAGAATTTCTAGCTTAATCGGCTTTCTATTGCAGAATATTCCTTAAGGTTTTATATTAACAAAATATTTTTTAAAAACATTTTAAATATTATTTTGTAAAGGAATAAATAAATAGAGTAAATAAAAATATAAAATGTAACAATTTATCATTTCATAAAATTTCATTGGAAAAATTGTAAAATTTATTATTGCAAATTTGAAAGTTCTAATGTATTCTTTTGCAGTAGATTTGTTCATTTGACCATCACCACAATTTCTGATTTGGATAGTATCATTTGGATAGCATAGTTAGGATCAAGTACCATAGAAATGGAGTCAGCAACCGATGGATAACGCTAATCGCTCATTAGCAGGAGATGATTTAAAGAAAATTTCTGACTTCACAAGATATTACTTTTTCTAAATATGGTTACGGTCAGTTAATTAATGAACCTTTATAAAAGCAGATTCCATAAGTTCGGAAAAAGGTAAAAAATCTGCGATTTCGTCTTATCGTCGGAAATTTTGCACCTTATAAGCTTTCTTTCTTTCAAGCATAATAATTCTTATTCGTCAATTTCTAGTCAACTGTCAGCTGAAAAGCTTTGGCACTATTTTATTAATGACAAAGTAAAACCTTTAATAAATAGTTACCCAATTTCCAAACCTCTCACTCACCTGCATTTGTATTGTTAGAAGAACTGTTTCACCAAATATTTATAAATAAATCATTGAATATTTAATATTTTGAGCCTTGCTGAATCTTACCTGAGTCAAGAATTACTTAAATTCTTGCATTCTTGCATATAAAATTCTATATGGTCATGTCAAATTTTATTGGTCAAAATATTCTAATTTTAGGCTAAATTAGAAATCCTCCAAATTCAGATCTATCATAGAATAGTAGTTCTATAGTTCTATAGTTATCACTTTTGAAATATTTTAAAGGTAAATCAGAATCCGTAAAAAAATCTTGTAAGAAAAGCATCTTCGCTGTTGTATTCTATTTTACACTTCCTCTTCCATTTATCCTTATTTTTCATAGCGAAAAGCTTGAGAAAAAGAATATTTTCTAAAGGAAAAGCCGAAAAACTGATAACAACTGGTAAAGTTTCAGTTCTTAATTTTTCTGCTTATTAAAAAAAGATCATTAATTCTAATGAGATACCCGCAAAAGAAAAATGTAATTAAAAATAATGAGGCTTTAAATCGATAAAAGAATGCAGAGATTTGTTGATTTTACAGTTCTCAAAAATTTTCTCAAAAGACAAATTGAAATTATAAAAATGAACTGTTTTATGCAGTCATCGGTCTGGTTTGATTTCTACGATCCTATTTACTGGGATTTTGCGAGTGTTTTGTGATATTAATGGGGCGTTATCGATAGGCTGTGGCTGTACTATTGTCCCCCTTCCCCGCTACTTTTGCGTAGGTTGATTCATCCAAGTTTGTTACATATGGTTGAATAGAAAATAATGCTTTTGGTTTTAGATTTTTCGATCGTAGTTTCTCATTGTTATAATTTTTCCGTTTAATATTACGGAAAAATTAAAGGAAATTGCTTCAGAAAATTTTATTGTTCTATCTTCTTTCCGACCACTTTCCCTGAATGAGAAATTCGAGTTGAAAATCTCGTTTGTTCAAAATTTTTATTTTTAATTTTTATTTTATTTTTATTTTTATATTTTAATTTGATATTAATGGGCTGTTGTCGATAGGCTGTAGCTGTTGAATTTACAGTTCTCGACGAAAAATTTAAAACATTGCAAATTGAAATTTCAAAATCACAAAAAAGGAAAGAATATTGCAAAATTCATTTATTTCGTCAGTTTGGCTTGTGTGATAATAAATAGAAAGGTGATTTGCAAATTGTTAATTTCTTTTCCTCCATTAAAAGAATTATTTTAATTAATAAAAACTTATCAAAATGCCAAATAAATTTTATTCGTTCCGCATCAAATTAGAAAATTTTCCTTCAGTTAATCAATTGAATGGCCTTTTTTTGCGGACAGTGATTTAACACGAGTGAATATTCATAGTGAAAGCAATAATTTCCAAAGGAATGATCCAACACTGTGGAAGCACAATCTTCTGAACAAAATTAATATTATCAAAGCGAA